>CM023487.1:80751247-81178747 GCA_013339685.2 Hyalomma asiaticum | reverse complement strand
ACGCTTGGCATGTAAATCATGCCGCCCATGACATGCATGTTCTGCTTTTCATGTTATGACCTGTCATTTATGTTCGCCATGCAGTCATGTCGTGGCATACCAATTTTCGTATACATCCCGTTAACGAAACGCGTGACATGTAAATCATGTCGTCCATGCATGCATATCATGATTTTCATGTTGTGACCTGTCAGTCATGTTCGTCATGCAGTCATGTCGTGGCATACCAATTTTCGTATACATCCCATTCACGAAACGGCCAGGAGAGCACCAAGACCGTCGCATGTAAATCATGTCACTCATGACATTCATGTCATGATTTTCGTGTTATGACCTGCCATTTATGTTTGTGATGCAGTCATGTTGTGGCATGCCAATTTGCGTATACGTCCCATTAACGAAACGCGGGGCATGTAAATCATGTCATTCATGACATGCATGTCATGATTTTCATGTGATGACCTGCCATTTATGTTCGCCATGCAGTCATATTGTGGCATACCAATTTTTGTATACATCCCATTAACGAGACGACCAGGAGAGCACCAAGACTGTGACATTTAAATCATGCCGCTCATGACACGCATGTCATGATTTTCGTGTTATGACCTGCCATTTATGTTCGTCAGGCAGTCATATCGTGGCATACCAATTTTTGTATGCATCCCATTAGCGAAACGGCCAGAAGAGCACTAAGACCGTGGCATGTAAATCATGCCACTGATGACATGGATATCATGATTTTCATGTTATGACTTGGCGTTTATATTCGTCAGGCAGTCATGTTGTGCCATACCAATTTTCGCATACATCCCATTAGCGAAACGGCTAGGAGAGCCCTAAGACCGTGGCATGTAAATCATGCCGCTCATGACATGCATATCGTGATTTTCATGTTATGACCTGTTATTTATATTCGTCATGTAGTCATGATGTGGCATACCAATTTTCGTAAACATCCGTTTAGCGAAACGGCCAGGAGAGCACAAAATCGTAGGCGGCTAGATAGGTAGATAGATAGATGGATAGATAGATGGATAGATAGATAGATAGATAGATAGATAGATAGATAGATAGATAGATAGATAGATAGATACGCTCAAACTTGCCGAAGTTCGCTAAGAAATGCTTCGCATTTAAAAAAGGTGCGGCCTGCCGAATGAAGCTGTTATCAATGGGAACGCGTGTGACAAGCGGAATCGTCAGACGCGACCGCAGTGGCGCTGCTCATCGGGAGCTCTCGCGCGAACGCGACGGCGAACGCTGACAAACGCTGTCATTGGGATGGTGCAGGTAGCCATAGGTCGGCTGACGGAAGTACAAAAATGGGTGTTTTAAAGCGAAGGTTTGTACCTCTACCAGCCAAGGGTTCTGTCGTGTCCGTCGTTGTAAGCAAAAAACGATCCCGACTAACCGCTCGCGCTCGGCGCGTGCCTCCCGGCGCGCTACCTCTCTCACTCTTCCATCTGCTGTCTTGTGAGAGAGAGAGAGAAAGAGACAGAGAGAGCGAAAGGCGCGCGTTGCCTATGGAAACGCTCTTTCTCCGATGAACGCTCGACCAGCTCGCAAATAAGGAGAACGCGTCCTTACCCGCGAGAGACGAGCTTGAGACAGGCAGCGTCTTCTAGCGAGCTTCAAAACAAGCTTCAAAGTGATGAGCAAACATGATGGATGATAAGGGCTGCGGGGCAAACAACGGAAACAGGCTCGGCGCGGTCCGTAAGATTAGATTGTAGCTGTTGTAAAGCTTATGCAGCTGCTTGAAAGAGGGTTGACGTCATTCGAAACCCTTCCGGCCTAGTAACTGCTTCGGTTGATTTCTAGACTACCCCACTATGGGTAGACCACGGAAAGTAAAGACGGCAGAAGAAGAGCGTGAATATAAGGCTCGGCGGAAAGAGCAAAATGGTCTCGCTCAACAGCGTCGTAGGCAAAACCCAGCAGCTCTTGCCGTCACCGTGAGGGTGGCGTAAAAAGCTTCGCTTTCCTACCACCTTCACAGGGTGGATTGGCGGGCAATTTTTTTTATTTATTGTGTTTACGTGCACGTGCTCACACCGGTTTTTTATTGAGGGGCCGTGGAAGAGGTATGGATGGTCGCATGAGGACTGGGAGGGCGGTATGGAGCAGTTAATATATGTCAGCTATCGTCCAACAGGAAGTGTTCACGCGAGGTTAACAAGAGCCATGTAGTTGAACGATTCACAGCTACAATTGGACAACAATAAACATATAGGGATAATGTGGAGCCTTTTCACTGCGCTGGATGCGCAACTAAAGGCGGCCTCAGTGACGTCAATGCTTACCCCTATAGGACCGATCGGCTCTGTGACAAAACGCTGCAGGTAGGAAGAGCGTGAGATACAGGCTTTCTGTTGAAAAGGGGGCACAGTGAGTGGCGTCTTCGTGCTTTCCTTGCAAAAGCGGTGCGCGACGCACAACTGCAGGAAATGGCTACGCCGTTTATCGTTTATGGCAAAGTATGCTAGCCGTAAAAGGTGTTCTTTTCACGGGTGCAGTGGGTGATTCAAGACCGCTTTAATGGAGAGCTGTGAGCCCCTAAATTGTGGCGAATACTGACGGCAGTTCCAGGAGAGCGAAGAGACACGGTAGCTAAGCTGTAAATAGTGGAAAATAAATAAATGTGCAGAAGAGCTGGCCGCACTCGTTTCTACATAGCGATCGTTTATAATACTAACGCCGTTATCACCTTCCTGTGACATGCACGCATACTTTGATGGTTTGCGGGGAGCACCGTTATCACTTTCTGTTACGCGCAACGCAGGCCGCGTTTATCTTGCGTGTCACTTCGGGAAACGTGTCGACCGTTCTTGAAACTTTGCACGCCTGACGCGCACATTTGAGTGGCTTCTGGAATTGAAGAGTTAATGCGAGAACGCCTTACGACGTGTGTATAAAAGCCGACGCATTGCGCCGCTCAGTGTCAGTCTTTCTGTCGACCGACGACCGTTCACGCCTCTAGTGCTGTTCATTGTCATTGGCTTTGTTTTGCTCGGCACAAATTCGCCCAATATACAGTTCGCCTGATATCGTCTTGAGTTCTCCATGCTATCGCCTTGAGTGCTGCTTGCGTCACGACCATGTGACAATATTACGGTGAACACGATAGAGTCGACGCTCAAGGCATCGCCTCGCCTTTATCCTTTCGGGAACAGCACGCCGCCATGCATAACCTAATGATTCCTGCAGATATGTTGTGGGCATTACGGTCGTGATACGCAGCCAGAAGTGAAATATGCTGCGCCCGATTGTCTCATATTCTGCGAAGATACGACGAGGACGAAAACTATGGTGTAATTTCAGCGGTTCCGTGCTAAAATGTGTTTACCAGGCCCATTTGCAGCAAGCAGCGTGTCGACGAAAGGGTGGGTCATGATAAGACGCCGTTACCTCCGTACACATGTTGATGCACAGACTATGTCTTTTCCTGATGAGAAATGGATGCTACGGAGCTTTCATGTGCCACTAATCAACGTCATTTATTGGAGCTTCATAAGGCAGCAGGGAAATTGTTGTCTCGACGAGCTTATTCGGCGGTCACAGTGATGGCGGTCAAAGTGATGATGATCGTGTGCAGCTCAATAAGGCGAAGCATGATTATTATTTTCACACTATAGTTTCCCGCCTCGCGGGGAAGTGGCCAACCTGGTAGCTATTCATCGCGCTGGCAGAGCGCCGTATGCATTGTATTAAACGCGAAACGTGGACAATTTAAGCGCAGGACATGAGCTGCAACTGGAAGTCTTGACAGTGACTGTAGTTCACCGTAGATGTTTGGTAGAGAACAGCGTAACGCCATATAAGACGTGATTGGAACTTTTCACAGAGACAAGTACCTCAAACTGTGGTGCACAGTAATACTTCATCTCCGTGGCTGAGCAGAACGGCGCGGTGGAAGTTATCGTAGCGAGTCGGCCGGTCCTGTTCACTTGCTTCGGTGTTGAGGCGGGCGCAGTAGCGGCATGTGGGTGGGCGAGATAATAACTGGTCACTCTTTGTTTTTATTGCGAAATGGGCTTGCCCATAAGGCATAGTTTATGGTGTGTTAAGTGTGAAATGTGTGCTGTAAGTCCTGTGTTGTGTATGAACTGAAGCAGTGTTTTATGATATCTGTTGTGGTGTATTCAATCATCATAACTGGTCGAGGCACTGTATCGGAGACCGGCTTGTTTAAGGACACAAGAACGCTCCCATTGGGGTCCTGTGCATCTCCATATAAGATAGTATCTGCGGCCGTCCCGGGAACAGAACAATACGGACGTGTGTCACCCAGTCGTATCGTCCACCAGTTCCACTCCGAGATTACTGCCGATGTGAGGGCCACCCTGGCCCGAAGTCTCCTAAGCACAACCTCCTCCGCCACAGTAAGGTGATAGGGGAGGGACCAGACACACGGTGGAATAAGAGCACGTGTGTCCTGCCGCAGAAAGTTCTTACGGGTGCAAAGGGAGGCGGCGGGGTTGAGGTGGCAGGGGAGTGGATGAGGAATACGGATTCGGAGGACAGTGTGCCGCCTGATCGGCAGCAATGTTGTCTAGTCACTGGTCACTCACTAACTGGTCACCCACTCGCTGACGCCGTCGAGTACTCCGGGAGACCAAAGAAAGAAACATCGAAGAGAAATGTGGGTTGACGACCATAAACAAGAAAGAATGGCGAGTATCCAGGGGCGCGATGGGAGATTCGGAACACAACGCCCTAGCTTGCTGTAACATCATGTACATGGAGCGCGACTGTCGCTGTGTGCAATGCGGATTTGTCGCGACTGAGTATGGCATAGCCTTCCAGGATTGTGCACTCTCCTTTGTTTGAGCGGGTACTGTTTTTCATAGAGTGATCCATAAAATGTCCTATATTGGGAGGGCGACAGCAACCAATGCGCAAGGTGTGACCCTTCCCAGAATGTACAAGCATGTTTTGTTGCGTTTTTTCCCCACATACTAAAAAACGAAATGTTTTCTTTTTCTTCAGATGAACAGACTACTTTTGGAAACGAATTCTTTTTTTCGTGAGCTTAAACGAGTGACGTTCAGAGAAAACGTGGTCATTCAAAAAAGGTGCCCGCGCGCCCCGCCGCTTACGGCGTAAGCATGACCCCTGTCAGGGTCATGCAGTGCAATGCGAAAAAAAAATAATAAGAATGCCCGCGTTCGCAAACAATGGCAGTGCAGTCTTAAAAAAGCTAGTACTACTTGGTACTTTCGAGGCAGTAATGGTTTGTCCCATATGTTACTACCCTGTTACTGAGTTAGCAAGTGTTACTGCCCTACCGTTACTAACAACTTTAACTGTCTACCCATATCTGTACTAACTGCAATAACTGCAATAACGTTACTATGCATGGTTTACGCTGCTTCATCGAGTCGATTGTATTTGAAAGTGTAATATCAAAGAAAATGGTGCGGCATCGTCCTGTCATTTAATCAACAGCCGCTAATTACATTGTGTAATTACAATTGTGAATGCAGCTGTACAATGGCTTATTCGGGTAACAATGTACATAGACGCACGAATGTACATTAAGACGGAACACGCACTTATGCAAACAAGTAATGTTAAGCCTTCTACGTGACACACCACCACTGCAACTTCGTCTGGAAATGACCTGCACTTGGCAGCATAAGTTGTACGGGTGAGCATGCGGTGAATTTAGACAAATAATTGTTGTTTTGGAAAATATTCTTATATTTTTCTCTTTATGCATGTCTTTGCCACCAGTTACAGAGCACTGTTATTCCAACGCACTGAATAATAATCTCATTTGTCTATATTTTGCAAAATAATGCAACGTATTTGATTACATTTACTTCTCCACTTTTACAATAGCAGAGGGGTGCATATCTTGTGTTACTGTTCCTTAACTATAACACAATGATTGTGCTTGTCTACTCTATCCAGCCGACAACTTCTTTTTCGTCAGGTTTCATTAAGAAATAACATTTCAGTCGAGACGATTTCCGTTACTAACTTAGCAGGCTA
Source organism: Hyalomma asiaticum (assembly GCA_013339685.2). Lineage (NCBI taxonomy): Eukaryota > Metazoa > Arthropoda > Arachnida > Ixodida > Ixodidae > Hyalomma > Hyalomma asiaticum. The sequence goes on along the minus strand of CM023487.1, from coordinate 81,172,747 downwards.
GGTAGAAACGACAATTCCGTATTTAGTGAGCAGGTAGGAAAAGGTCAGCAACCATTCAAAAGAGGTAGCAACGGCTGCAGTTGCTGCCCCTCTGCATGTATGTAGCAACTGTTTACTGAGGTAAGCAGTAAAAAGTTAGAGAAATGTTAGTAACGATCCCGAAAATGTAGCAACCACTGCAGTTACTACCTATCTGCCTGCGATTACTAACTTCTTGCTAATTTTTTCAAGAGCGTACGGTACTCCATTTGGTGTGGCCAGCTTTGATGCACGTACGTATGAGAGTCTCATGGCAGCTGGTAGTCGTGGATTCTGTTTCAAGCACAGAGGACGTGTAAACACGCAATACAAGCGCCACACAAGCGAAGTGTTTGCGCACTTTCTTAGCACCTCGAGGCCTCGGGTTCGCATCATACCCTATTTGCGCGTTGCTTTGCTGCGGTCTTTACAGTAACTTCGTCTCTCCGTGCACTTGTTACGTGTGCATTTAAATTGCAACGCCGAACAAGCTTTGACTTTGTGTCGACAAGTCTGCATAACTACAGGCAGGTGCGCCTGTGATGTGATGTCGCTTTGTCGCACCTGTGCTTGTCTGCTCCCACCTCACGCAAGGTAGAGCATAGTACTATATCATAATCAAGGACGCTTAGTGTTATGTAGTGTAGTGCTACGAGGAGTGGGAAAGTGAGGGTGAAGAGGAAAGGAAGGAGGATGGTTCATACACGGAGGTTGGTGTAAGGAGGAAGGAGAGTAGTAGATTATAGAACAGTACTGTGCAGTATTGTGTAGGAACGAGTGGGAAAGGGAAGGGGTGTCTGCAGGAGAGAAAGGGTGAGAGGCACTCCATCAGCTACGCTACATCCTGTCTTCGCACCACTGACATATGATGCCGCACTGGCCGCAGTGTCGTACATCGACAGTTTCTTCTAGTGGATGTGACATGGTTATGCTGCTTAAGCAGCGTGTTCATGGAGGCCGGGAAGACTCGGGAACAATAATATCTATCCCAAGTGCACTGTATTTATAAGGAATCGAAAATCGAAATCATGTTTTATGATTGCTAAAGCTAACGAAAGGCACATATCTGTGCATTAGGATTTCATTTTGTGCGTAACTGACACAAGGGGCGCTGTGTGCTGCCTACATGGTTGCTGTCCCCCATGGCAACGAGGCCGTCAAAAAGCGGGTGGCGGCTTGTAGGAGGGTCACAATGGGTACCAGGGTAGCGGTATTGCAAGATAGGTACATACGGCATAAGACGCGCTGGGCGAGTAAGATATTTAAAGGTGTGCCAATGTCTCCCTTTTGTTTTTATTTTTGTTGTTGTGTTTTGCGGGGTTTAACGTCCCAAAACCAGCTCTAATTATGAGAGACGCCGTAGTGGAGTGCTCCGGAAATTTCGACCAGGGTTCTTTAACGTGCACTGACATCGCACAGCACACGGGCCTCAACATTTCTCTCCATCGAAATGCAGCCGCCGCGGCCGGGATTCGATCCCGCGACCCTCGGATCAGCAGCCGAGTACCATAGCCACTAGACCACCGTGGCGGGGCTTTGCTTTTATTTTTAAATTGTAAGTTCAATGAAGTCTGCTTGCCAGCGTAAATCTTCATTTTTTTTGCATTATGATGGGAAAATGCAAGCAGCACTTTCCAAAGCAAGACTTGGCAAGTAAATCTAGGTATCAGGGACCTTTGGTGTTTCGGGGGCATCCGCACACAACTCGTGGAAGGGAGGGGAAGATTTCTGATAGTCTTTCGCGCTCTTGTATTATGGTGAATTGTACCTTCATAATTTTTTTTCTTTTTGGGGGGCAGCTTCAGAAAGTTCGCATAAAGTTGCTCCGATACTCATACTTTAACTTTATCGGCGATCTAAGTTTGCCGCATTAGGTATGGCATCTTTCACAACGAATGCGAGAGAGAGTAGCCGTCCTGGTGCACAGCACGAGTTTTCGACGTGTGCCTCAGCTCGGGATTGCATTTTTTCTAAATCGGTACACTATGGAGTACGGAATGCTTCTCTTACCATGAAGGGGTTGACAGCTTTTGAAGTGGAGATGTTGAAGCTTGTCTGTACGCTTTTCGTATAGGCTAGGTAAGGGTGAGCATTCTCTCGAATTTATGCGTAGGTCCGGAAAGGTGCTTGCAGTAGATGAGCGAGTAATGGTGAATTTTAGGCTGGGATGGGTTTTGTTGAAATATTCAATGAAATCATCTCAATTGCCTTAAGTATCGTGACAAATGATAGGTATAAAATCAAGAAAGCGCCAGTAAAAGGGCTGCTTTGTCTTATAAATTCACAGAAATGTTGTTTCCAGGTCGTCCCTGAGTGTGCACTCAGCAGATGCTTGATTTCCATGCAGACGACTACCTTGTTGGAAACGTCAACGTGTTCCTAACAGGCGGTGTGGTCACGACGAGCCTGACGATGACGTGGCATATGATAAACTTTGCGAGAAATCCCGACACAGTACAAGCACGGGTGCAACGTGAAATCGACGACGTGGTAGGAGACGATCGCCTTCCCACTTGGGAAGACCGCAAGCGGATGCCGTACACGCTCGCATGCGTCTGGGAAATGAGCCGATGGAAGACTGTTGCCCCTCGCAGCGTTTCAAGAGCGTAAGTCAGTGTGCCTATTTGAAAGTATCATTTTGTCTTTAAAGTAAAGACAACGAACTAACGGCTGGGAGAATATGATAAAAAAAATTACACCATCTCCCACTAAAGGGAACCATGTGTGGATGCGAAGCAGCGGGGAGATGTTTAGCTTGAGCGGGAGATGGTGTAATTTTTCGCGGCAGCGGCCCAAGCGCTCAGCCAACACCACCTAGAAAAAACGTGGCGTTGGCTCAGCGCGGCGCTGCACAGGAGAGAAAATTAGGCGCGCGCGCTCCGTCATTTTCATACCGCGGAACTACTGTGGCGCCACCAGCGGAGTATGCAGCTGTCGCGCCACCTGTCGTGCACACCGCTCCGTAGAGTAGAGGATTCTTAGAGGAGAGAAAGGGGGAGCGTAGGAGATGAGAGAGAGGGGGAGGGGACGCGCATGTGCTGTGGGGGTGTGGGACGCGGGCGCTCATAGACGTTGTGCGCCGCTCCGTAAGTTTATAGTGCCTAGAATATACTGGCTAGTGTGCTGAGCGCGCCGGTTGGCGTGGCAGCTGCGCTGATGCCTTCCCACAGTCACCGCGTGGCGGCGCTGCAACTCTCTAAGGTGTATCGGTCGCCCGCGGCTCCGCTTTCAGCTGGTTAGCAGCGCGCGATTTCTGCTGCGAATTCAGTGTCTTTCGTTGCCTTTAGGACACTCGTGACAACACTCGCGCTCCGTCATTTTCATACCGCGGAACTACTGTGGCGCCACCAGCGGAGTATGCAGCTGTCGCGCCACCTGTCGTGCACACCGCTCCGTAGAGTAGAGGATTCTTAGAGGAGAGAAAGGGGGAGCGTAGGAGATGAGAGAGAGGGGGAGGGGACGCGCATGTGCTGTGGGGGTGTGGGACGCGGGCGCTCATAGACGTTGTGCGCCGCTCCGTAAGTTTATAGTGCCTAGAATATACTGGCTAGTGTGCTGAGCGCGCCGGTTGGCGTGGCAGCTGCGCCGATGCCTTCCCACAGTCACCGCGTGGCGGCGCTGCAACTCTCTAAGGTGTATCGGTCGCCCGCGGCTCCGCTTTCAGCTGGTTAGCAGCGCGCGATTTCTGCTGCGAATTCAGTGTCTTTCGTTGCCTTTAGGACACTCGTGACAACACTACCGGACGGAGGGAAACTGAACGTTAAATTGCTGCCTGCAGAGAATCCTCAACTGGCATGGCACTACAATACTATGGTGCTTTTAGCACGTATCTAGTACGTTACGTCGTCTGCTAGTTTTCTTTATTCGGCGCATAGCTATCCTACCGCAACAGAAATGTCAAATTGAATATCCTACGGCAGAAATGCGATTCACACATTTCAGTCGTGATCGTATTGAGTGTACATTCAACATGCGCCGTGTAGTCAGGTCGTGTGGGTACAATAATTCTTAATCGCGAACAGAAATCCGCCCCGGAGCGGGTCAACAGTAATCGCAAATGTCCATGCACATTGCCTAGAATAGGAACCATAGTCCATGTGGCGTCCATGTCCCACTCGGAAAGTCGCGAAGCGTCCGACGGCACGGCGAACATCGACACTTTGTCCGGGTTCGAACGATAGCCGCTCCGACAAAGCGGCACGAAGCACGTTTTCTCCCTGCCCTGATGCTTCGCCCGCTGCATCATAAGACTGCACGGTTTAACACACAAGTATCGACACAGAAAACTATGCGAACAAGGTAGAAAAACACCGCGTGGACGTCACCAAAACAGGAAAACACGAGGCACGGACAGCGCGGATCACTGACGGAGCCACGACGCCACGACTGAGTCAACTGACAACGTGACACGTCGACCACGTGACAACTGCGGCCGCGCCGGGCCGGCACTACCTGCACCACGCGACCCGCACCTTTGCTTCAGCGGCGCCGCCTGCCGGCCAACGTAGGAAGGCATCACCCACCCTGCCACTGCCTCCCATTGTGAACCCCCTCCGCTCAGCACACTAGCCAGTATATTCTATGCACTATAGTAAAGTAGAGTATTCCTAGAGGAGATAAAGGAGGGACCTAGCAGACGCTACCTGCGTCAGCGTTGCCTCTCGCGCGCGAGGGCACGTTCTCGTTCCTTGCCAGCTTGGGCCAGCTGTTGCGCATGCGCAGTGGGGGTGTGGACGGCGCAGGGAAGGTACAGGTTCGACCATAAGCTGCTTCGCATCTAAAACAATGTTGTAAGTCTTCATGTCGTTTGCAGTCATGGCAGCTTCACTAGCTTGAAACATGACGAAATGCGTAGCAGGCCACAATGGACTTTCACTTCAGGGATAACGTGGCGTTGGCGCTCTCTTCCGCGAGTTAGCGCTCGATGTCGTTCGAGACGGGCCTGAAGTTCGCGTCTACTGCAGTACTTCTGTGTGGGGAGAGCGACAGTTTATATTTTCCCGCCGTGACTCACTTTCAGCACGGTGCCCCGTGACTGGAGGATGGCGGAGCCCTGGTGGGGGGTGCAATCGAGCGTTTGATGGCGTAGTGGTACCCTCACCTCCGGGGCCGGGGCGTTAGCCTGATGTATCGCAAACTATTTTAGTGAATTCTTATTATATCGATTAATATCGTGTTATTCCTGTATTCTATAATAATCTAAATCACACTTCTTTACTTTGAACCGGCTTTAAGCGACTTTAGCTAAAGTCCCTTGATCTTTCTCAAAAAAGATCTAGGGACTTTAACTTTAGCATTGTTTTATGACTGGATTTTAACTTGTCTGAAGCGTGATCATGCGACATCGGACGCCGGGAGCCTGCGCCTCCGAAGTGCTAGCACTTAAGGTTAAAATCTTAAGAGTGGGCTATAATGCACGCATAAGTCTAAGTACCTTTTGCATTGATGAAATGGTCTCACTTAACATTGCACAAGGTGAGCGTATGTCGGTTCCGGGCCTTATGAGTGCAGTATACGCTGTCTTTGAGGCTGAACCTATTGCATTAATCGAAAAGGCTTAGGCGGCGCATTTGTAACCATCACACAACCCCTGACGTTCTCATGTTATGCTTCCTACTTGGCATATAAGAAAACCGGTGATGTGAAGATGGCACCGCAATATCTGTACTATACGAGCAATGACACACGTTTCAAGGTTTTCTCATGCCGCCAACTGCGGCTTTGTTCCCGGGATAACATTGTCCATGGTCTTTTGATGCTATATAAACAAAAATAATGCACAGTCTCAAAGCAATCCAAACCCGTGTATCCTGCGATACACTATGCAGGACAGGCCTCCCTAGTCTATATAATGATGAGAAACGGCTGTTTTATAACGTCTCGCATGAATTCCGTCAAACAGGGATGCCCAGCAACATTTGTTGACACAACTAAATATGACAAAAGTGAATGAATGCATGAATGAATGAATAAACGTTTATTTTACGAAACGGTACTGCGGGGCTAGTCTCGCTTGTACCCTAGGTGGGAGGTTTCCTCATTCCAGGAACCCTCTGGCCTTCGCTGCCTCCTTCTACCTGGTGACGAGACGTCGTTGTTCGTCGAGGTCCTCTGAGGCGAGCTTGGCCTCCCACGTTTCGAGAAGGTCTTCGCTTGCTTGGCTGTTGTTACGGCCATTCGGTGAAGGCGATGTTTCGGTAACTGTATGGCACGGGCACGCTAGTATCAGGTGGGCTAAGGTGTCAGGTACGCCGCAAATTGGGCAGAGGTATTCGTGTAGCGTCGGGTAAAGTCTGTGCATGAGTATCCCGTGGGTGTATGTGTTGCTCTGTAGTCTTCTCAATGTGGTACTGTCCTCCTTGTTGAGCTTTGGATGCGGTGGGGGGTACTCCCTGCGTTCCAGCCTTTGATGTTGGAGTATCGCAGAGTAGGTGATGGGTACGGGCTCAGCCTCCGCGGACGCTGTCCTGCCGTCTGGAGAGTGGGAGGGGATATCCCGGCAGGCGTGATCGCGGGCCGCGGCGTTTGCCGCCTCGTTCCCCTCCAGCCCCTCGTGCCCAGGAACCCATGCCACACAGGTGTATGGCATCGGAGTGCTTCGACGCTTCAGAATATTCAGTGCTTGTGTAGACACACGACCTTTGGAGTAATTTCGCATGGCTGTTTGCGAATCTGTGAACACGACAGCCGCGTCTATGCACGTGGTAGCTGCTAGTGCGATTGCTGCCTCTTCTGCAGTGTCTGGGTTTCGGGCGCGGACTGTGGCAGATACAAGCTCTGTGCCTCGACAGTCTACTACGCTCAGAGCGTAGGCGTTTCTGTGCGGGTATTTGGCTGCGTCGGTATATCTGGCGTCCGGATCTTGGCTGTAATTTCGCCGCATGGCGTTCACTCGGGCTTTTCTTCTTTCCTTGTGATGCGTGGGGTGCATGTTGCGTGGAATTCGTGCAATGCTGAAGGATTCGCGGATGTTCGGCGGAATTGGTTCTTTTCGATCCGTGGATGTATCAGCTACAAAAGCCTCGCTATAGTTAAGCCGTTTAAGCACTGATCTTCCAGTGCGCGAGAGCTTGAGCCGCTCTAGTTGACTGGCCTTGTCGCTTCGGCTAGTTCTTGCCAGGTGTTGTGTACTCCCATCTTGAGGAGTTTCGTAGTTGAAGCTGTCAATGGTAGCCCTAAGGCGAGTTTGGTGGCTTTACGTATTATGATGTTTAGCTTTTCTACCTCTGCATTCTTCAGCGCCAGATAGGGCGTGCCGTAGGTCATTCGGCTGCTGAGGAGAGCTTGCATCACACGAAGCGTATCTTGTTCTTTCAGGCCGCTTCTACGGTTTGCGATTCTCCTGACGAGATGCGTTAGCTGTGATAGCGTGCGCTGCAGTCGAGGGAGGGTGGCCGCCCCGGACCCATTCTTGTGGATGTGGAGCACCAGCACACGCAACGTTTCAACTTTAGGGATGGGCTTTCCACTGAGGGTGACGTTGGGATCGGGTTCACTGTAGGCGGCTGGTCGGCCTCTCGTTCTTGATTTCAGGATGAGGTGTTCCGACTTTTCAGGAGCTCAGCGGAGGCCGCAGTTTTGCAAGTAGCTCTCGATCGTGTCTATCGCTTCTTGCAGGCGCATTTCTTGCGTTCCGGTATTTGAGGCGCGCGTCCACAACGTAATGTCGTCAGCATAAAAAGCATGTCGTAGATCTGGTATAGCGTCGAGAAGGCTGGGTAGTTCGATTAAGGCAATGTTGAAGAGCAACGGCGAAATTACCGAGCCCTGCGGAGTACCTCTGCTCGGTAGGCGGAAAGTGTCGCTGCGGAGGTTGTACAATCCTACTGTGGCCGTGCGGTCGGTGATAAAATTCCTCACGTAGTTGTACGTCCGAGACCCGCAGTCAAGGCGCTCGAGGTTAGAGAGGATAGCGTCGTGATTGACGTTGTCAAAGGCTCCGCGTACATCGATGGCTACAATCGAAGATTTGCTACTGCTGCTCAGGTGGTCGATGAGGTCTTCCTTGAGCAAAAGGAAGATATCTTGAGTTGATAGGTGCTGCCTGAATCCGAACATTGTGTTCGGAAAATGTCCCTTGTCTTCGAGGTATGGGGTTAGCCGGTTGTGTACCATGTGCTCAAAAAGTTTCCCCACGCAAGAAGTAAGGGAAATGGGGCGTAGGTTTTCAATGCTGAGGGGCCTGTTGGGTTTGGGTGATCATTGTGATCTCTGAGTGCTTCCAGCTAGCCGGTATCTCTCCATTCTCCCAGCATTCATTGAAATATTGGAGAAGGGCTTCGGTGGCCCGCTGCGGAAGGTTCCGGAGATGCTTGTTGATAATGTGATCCTTGCCCGGGCTGGTGTTTCTAGTGAGTCTAGACAATGCTGCGCAGAGTTCAGCCTGCGTAAAGGGCTGGTCAAGTTCGGGGTTTGGTTTTCCACTGTAGGCTCTGTCGTGTGCCGTTGTGGTTATCGGTGGATCTCCGCACAGCTTCTTCTGAACCTCTCGAAGGATGTTCTTTTCCGATCCGGCGTAGTTGTGTACGAGCCTGCAGAGGTTCTGGCGCTGCTGCGTCCTTGTAGGGCCGTTATCGAGGAGAGCGCGAAGGATGTGCCAGGTTTTCTTTGTGCTTAGACTTCCCTGGAGCGCGTCGCAGAACGCATTCCAGTTCTGTCTTGCTAGCTTCTCTGCATATTCCTGCGCTTCTTCAGTGAGGAGGGCGATTCTCTTCTTGAGTCGTTTATTTAGCCTCTGTCTCCTCCATCTTTTGAGAAGAGATCTTCTGGCTTCCCAGAGGTGTAGGAGGTGCGTTTCCACGGCCGGCGTTTCCTCATTTAGCTTGATTCTTTTGGTGTGACGTTCTGCAGTGTCGACGACTTTCTTCATCCATTCGTCTATGTTCTCGATGGCAGCCTCGACATTTAGGACATCTCTGAATGATTTCCACTCTGTTATTTGGGCCGTGCCAGTTCTGGCGGGCTTGCGAGTGTGAGGTATGTCTAACTGGATGATGTGGTGATCGCTGCCCAGGGTTTCTGGGAGACGACTCCACTCCGCTGTGCGCACGTTTAGCGTGAACGTGAGATCTGGGTTTGTGTCTCTCGAGACACTATTCCCTATCCTCGTTGTCTGTAGCGGGTAGTTCCACAGAGTTAGTCTGTGCTGCTGAGCAGTGTCGTGTATTCAGGCGCCTTTCTTTGTGGTGGTGTAATAGCCCCAAGCCGTATGGGGGGCGTTGAAGTCACCCATTATAATGAGCTGATGATCATCGGCGCGTTTCTTCAGTTCTCGTACCAGGAGGTCGCAGTCTGGGAGCTGGTCTCTTGGGGGACTGTACACGCTAGCAATGATGACACCTTTGTGCGATTTTCTCTCCGGTATCACTGCTATCACTGTATGTTCGATGGGTGTGTTGACCGGTTCCAATTCCTGCACTGTTAGATTCTTTTTTGTTAATATTGCAGTGCGCTTTGATTGGATGTGCGCGTTGTATCCCTGTAGCCGGACGTTCTGTGTATTCGTCCCTTGCAGTGCCAAAAGGTCGGGTGGGTCTTGTTTGACAAATTCTTGTAAGGCAGCATAGCGTGGTCGGCAGGAGCGACAGTTCCATTGCCAGAGGCGGAGAGTCGAAGGCGCGTTTGTCGATCTGTGATTAGGGACAGCTATGTTCGCTTGATTCTGGTCATTGCCGGCTTTCACGGGTAGGTGAAATTGAGCGAGAAGTATTTCGGCCATTTGCGCGCCCGCTTCCTGTCCGGATGAAGGTCACTTAGTGACGTGTTGAGGTGCTGTTTGGTGACGTATGTGTTCTTAACATGTGCTATAAAGTTGTTTAGTTGCGCTGCAAGCCCGTCAACTTTGGCGTCTAAGGTGGTAACCTTGGTAGCCATACTTGCAGCGAAGTTTTGTATTGCTGCCTGTACAATGTTCTCAACTGTGGTGTGGATGCTTTTCATAAGAGCTTCTTGTAAGAGCTGGAATCTTGTGCCGACAATGGATTCCACATCTGCTGTGGGTCTTTCGTTATTTTGGCTGATCGTGCTCTTCTGGTGAAGCTTGTCTATGAGGTCTCTCTGCTCCTCGCACTTTTTAAGAAGCCTGTTCATATTGTCTTGCTGTTTCTGATGGCTTTGTATAAGTTTGTCGATAAGGGCCTGTTGGCTTTGTAGTTGACTAGCTTGATGCTGCAGTGTACTTTGTTGGACGTCCACCTTATCTTGGAGAGCTCGTAAGGCTTCATTGTCAGGCGACAAAAACGTGGACCTGCTTGTAGTTTCGGAGCCACTCGAACCACTTGCTACGTTCGCATAGCTCACTCTTTTGGGCGAGCGCGAGCGTGAGCGTGAACGGGATCGCGATCGCGATCGGAGTGCAGACCGTGATCGACCTCGTGTGGGAGCGCCGCCGGCGCTGCTGTGCAAGTTGGTGCTTTGGCTTGTTAGTTCCGGGAATTCTTCATCCGCTAGGCTCCAGCGACAGTCTCGTGCTTTGATCCTGTCCATTCGTTGCTGTCGGATGTGAAATGGCGGCGGGTTGGGCTTAAGTCTTTTCTTGCAGTCTTTGCTTGCTGTTTCATGCTCTTCCCCGCATAACTTACAGGCAGGTTTGCACATGTGGTCGGGTGGTTGATTGGTCTTGCCGCATTTAGAGCAGAAGCCCGGCAGTGGTCGCGGGCAGACATCCTGGCGATGTCCTGTGTTGCCGCAAGTTTTGCAGTACTGCACAGATTTCCGGTAGGGTCTGCATCGAAAGTCGAGGCTGTGGAAGCGGACGTAATAAGGAACGTGCGGTCCTTGAAAAAAGATCACCGCCGTGGACGATTGCCCTAGCATACGCGCGTGGAGAACAGTGTACCTTGCCGGAGCACGGAGGCCTGCCTTCAGTTCTTCTTCGCTCGTGCCGGGCAGAAGTCCGCTTATGACACCACGTGATACATCGTCTGGAGTTCTCGTGTTGCTTTTTATGGTGAACAAAGTGCCGCCAAGTTGTATACTGCTGATGCTCTCGAGTTTTTTCGCGTCTTCCCATTCGGCCGTGCTTGCTATAATCAGGTTTTCCAGGCGTTGCACTTGAACGCACACTTTCTCGCTGGAGTCTTGCTGTGCGAAGCCGCTGGCTTTTCCGATGGCGTGCGCGATGGCAATGTTGTTCCACTTTGCTAGTTCGAGACCTGCTTGTGGGCGGTATACAACCTTGTGGTCGTCAAATGGCAGAGGTGGCATCGTAGGCTTGCGACGCTGCGGTTGTGATTGCTGCGTGGACGTTTCTTCTTTGGTTGGCATTGCTTCTTGCGTCGTTTTCCCCCCCGCGTCTCTCTTGCCTTTTCTGCCTCTCGTGATCCAAACGGTTTCTCGTTCAATAGTTCTACCACTGCTCGCATCATACCCCCAAGTAGCCGCAGCGTTCTGCACTTCAGTCCGGTCTGTATGCATGGCGTTCGTATCGTCCGGGAGGTCACTGGGCATTTCGGTTGTTCCGTCCGCTGCTTTGCTCATGTTGGGAGCTGGTCGCCGCGTGGGCAGGCGCCGGTGCAATGCCCACAGTAGCGCTCGAGCGTTCCGAGCGCGCGCCGGGCGCTGATACGTCCCTCCAAGGGCTCGCGTTCGGCGTAAGGGTTAGCCAGGCGGGTGCGCAGGCTTGCAAAAATCAAGCAACAAGACACTCACTTGGTGGTGGTCAGTGTCTGCCGGTTCCTCTCATCTTTCCTGCTACGCAGATGCCAAAATGAGGTTCGTTGTTGGCCGTTATCCTAGTTGAGAAGCTCGAGAAGCGGGAGCCCATGTGAAGCACGTCTGTACTCCACAGCCCCCTAGCGGCGTCTTTTGACAAAAGTGAAATAGGTTTATTTGCGCAAATGCTCTGAGAAACGCCCGAGTGCAGTCTTTACGAAACGAAAAAAAAGAAGAAAAAATTGGCCGCGTATCTCCGTGCTTCGCTGCAAATGTCGTCGAAAGACGATAGTCTTCTACCGGCCGTACTACACGAGTCCCGGTTCATCTGCGGTTCGGCACGAGCTTCGGGCGTCCGTTCAGCCGCCGGGTACGCTTGCTTAGCCTCTCGGTCAGTGATAATTCGCACATCGCGCACCTCGGCTGTTTCCTGTTGCCTCCGGGCGCGCCTCGATTCACGATCTTTCGCTAGCCGCTGAGCTGGTTACTCTGACGTTTCCTGGGCACGCTTGAGACGATGGGCATCGGCACGCCGGCGCTTCTCCGCTGCAATCTGCTCGTCGGTCTTTTCCCTGCGTTGTCTCGGCATGTCTTGTAGAGTGTGTTCTATATCATCAAACGGCCATTTACGTTTTGCCTTGCCTCAGACAGCGCCCCGTCTATGTTGAATCGGCCGCATGTGGCTGGCATTGATGAAATGGAGGCAGCGCTGCGTGAGATATGGACGCCATCTGGCCATGATATCGGGAAACGCAAGAAGCTTGCGTAGTACGCAGAGCTACTGGTAGGTGGCAGCACCGTGTCGTTTTACCGAGAGTAAGCGAGAGTAAGCGAATACAAGTACCTTGGCGTATGGGTAAATGAGGGTGATAGATACATGAAGGTACACTGAAAAGCCTTGGCAGCAAAGGGAAAGAGGAACGCAGCAATAATGAAGCACAGAGCGTTATGGGGACACAATAGGTACGAGTTGCTTAGGGGTCTGTGGAAAGGGGTAATGGTACCGGGGCTTACATTTGGGAACTCAGTGGTGTGCCTGAGGCCAGAGATACAATCAGGAATGGATGTGAATTAAAGAACTGTGGGACGCCTCGCGTTAGGTGCTCACGGGAAAACGACAAACGAGGCTGTAAAGGGTGATATGGGATGGGCGAGTTTTGAGGCAAGGGAAGCGCAGAGCAAAATTAGGTTTGAAGAGAGGCTAAGGAATATGAAAGAGAGCAGGTGGGCAGTGAACGTGTTCCGCTATTTATATAGAAAGAGCGTTGACACGCAGTGGAGAAAGAGAACTAGGAGGCTCACCAGTAAACATACCGCTCTAAGAGAACTGACGACAAAGAGCGTAAAAGGAAAAGTCAGAGAGGCGGAGAAGATTTACTGGAGGGCAGCGGTGGAAAAAAAACCGACTCTGAATAACTACCGAGATGGCAAAAATGAAATAAAGAGGGAGGCATTTTATGATAATTCAAGAGGAAGCGCTTTATTGTTTGAAGCGAGATCGGGCTGCCTTAGAACGCGTAGTTATAAAGCGAAATTCAGTAAAGAGGGAGAAAAATGCACCTGCTGTGAGGAAGCTAGGGAAACGGCGGAGCATGTTCTGATTGAATGCGGAAATATCCACCCAGGTGTACGTTTGGGCACCACCCTACAGGAAGCCTTGGGTTTTAGGGCGAACAACGGGAAGCTGAACATATCCGCGATTGAAATAAGTAAGAGACGGTTAGAATACTGGCGGCAGAAGACTAGAGAGAAAGGACAAAAATAATTATAGGGAAAAATATGGACTTTCTGCCATAAGGGGCAGGGAACTGGGCTATGAATTTCCGTTTTTTGCTATAGTATGATCCATTTGAGTGAAGTAAATTTAAAAGGCATGAGGAAAATTTAAAGACAGAGAGAGAAAAAGAAAAGTTCTTAAGTCTTCTTACAAGCCTGGTGGCCCACATGTCACCACCCCGTTAAAAGGGGACGCTCATAGCATCCATCCACCCAAGCATAGGAAACGTCCGCTCCTAACAAGCACTAGGGTCTTTAGAATTGCACAGCTATGTATTTTCTACTAAAGGAACATACCATCTAATACTTACGTATTGATGTTGCGCCTCAGATATGCGTAATATTTGCTTTTTGGTCGACTGTGTTCACAAGTATGAACGCAGCTACCAGTTAAAGATGGGTGGTCGTTGAGGAAGGGGTTAAACTTTCGCCATTCTACTGAATCGAAATGTAGGACGGACGGACGGACGGACGGACGGACGGACACACACACACACACACACACACACACACACACACACACACACACACACACACACACACACACACACACACACACACACACACACACACACACACACACACACACACACACACACACCAAAATTTCTGCGTTGAAGTATGCCAAGAAAGACTATCGTCTTTAAAAGTGAGACTAATCGTTGAATATAAACGTGTAGCAACCCAGCCCACCTGCGAACACTGGTCTGATAATATTCGCTAGTTTCATTGGCTCATAACTTCACTGGCAAATATACTGTGATGCTTTCGACTATGAACCCTACAAGAACGATCTGTAGCACGCAGAGTACTTGCCAAAAATATTATCTCTACCAGATTTTCGTATGTATGGGAAACGAATATCTGGGCAAAGTATTTTAGCGCCGGTACACGTTATTTCCCACAGCGTCCGCTTGACTTACGCATTCAACTGGAAGACGAAATATTTAGGCGGCACATAGGGCCATTCGATGCCGGCAATATGAGTTGGTTTAGACATACTTCGGACCAAACCAGGGTCACAAACTCTGCAAAGCACTCTTGAAAGTTTCATAGGCACGTATGAACAGCATGATAAGCTCAAACACCCCTTATGTGCTTGCAGGTGCGCAGAAGATGTTGTCGTTGGCGATTACTTTATACCCAAAGGCACAGTTATTATTCCGAACTTATGGGCGGTTCACAACGACCCTACTCTTTGGAAAGACCCTGAGAAATTTGTTCCTGAACGGTTCCTCAATGAAGATGGAACATTGGTTTCACACAAGCCAGAACATCTCATACCGTTCTCAATAGGTAGGTACCTTTCTTAAGTTCAATTACAATGCATGCGCACTAAGCATGAACGTGAAAAGAAGTACGCGTAAGACAGAAACTCGCATATTGCCAAATGCGAGGTAGATAAGATACTAGGTCGTTCATTAAACGCAAATAAATCTAGTGTTTTCAGCATTGGTTCCGAAACAAAACAAAGAACACATATATAATAAGTCGCACTGACAGTAAAAAAACTGGTGAGTATTGGTGCCAATTAAAAATGCTGTGAAGGTTATGTTTGCTCCTAGATATTGGAACAACTATACTGCCGCAGGTATATACCAATGCAGACGAAGTTGAACGCGCTTTCAGGCTGATCGTGGCGACAAAGAAGACGTTCTGTTCTCTTTAGACGACCGATAAAGTGTATTTGTCTGTGAGGCCCCTGTGACTCGTTGTGCCTTGTACCTCGCTGATTACGCGTAGTTACGCTGGTGGAGGTGCTGGGTATCCTTCATGCTTAGCACCCCTTCGCGGAGCGGACGGTCCAGCCCAGAAAATCGCAGTCTCACGTAGAAACACCGGTCCACCGGCTCAGTCACCTCCTGCTCGGCCTGTCACCCGAGCCCTTGCAAGGAACTTCGCCAGCTCACTCGCCTCCGTCCACAACCATGACCAGTGCAGCCCCATCGCAGGTAACACTGCAGAATCCTATGGTTCCGGAGAATTTTCGTGGCGACGTCTTTGAGGATGCTCCAGACTGGCTAGACGAGTTCGAGCGCGTCGCGAAGTACAACAATAAGACCAACTCAGAAGACAAGCTCGCTACTGTATATTTCGGTCTCAAGGACAACGCTCGGACGTGGTATGCGAACCGGGAGAAGAGCTTTGCTGCCCCGCCACGGTGGTCTAGTGGCGATGGTACTCGGCTGCTGATCCGACGGTCGCGGGATCGAATCCCGGCCGCGGCGGCTGCATTTAGATGGAGGCGAAATGTTGAGGCCCGTGTGCTGTGCGATGGCAGTGCACGTTAAAGAACCCCAGGTGGTCAAAATTTCCGGAGACCTCCACTACGGCGTCTCTCATAATCAGAGCTGGTTTTGGGACGTTAAACCCCACAAAACAAAACAAGAGCTTTGCTACGTGGAACGATTTCCGCACACAGCTCCTTGAGACTTTTACTACTATCGATAGAAGCGTCTCCTTGAATCCCTCATTCAAAAACCCATTGAGAGCGTTGATATGTTCGCGGAAGACATGACACGTCTTTTCCGTAGGGCGGAACACGGCATGCCAGAGGAATGAATGCTGCGGTATTTCTTGTGGGGCGTGAAAGAACAACTGTTTGCCCGCCTGGTGAGTAATCCGCCACCAACAGTACCAGTGTTTGCAAAAGAGGCTACGGCGATTGAACTGAAACTGCAGCACCGATACCGCCACATGACAGCTACTCAGCGGCGAACACTTGCGACGGGCTGCGGTCACGACAGGTTTCTGCGCGACGTTATAAAAGAGGTTGCGCGAGAAGAGCTTCGGCAACTTGGATTTGCTATTGCGCCTGCGGAACCGGCGTCATCTTTATCTGTTGTAGCTGACGTGGTCTGCGAAGAAGGCCCGACAAGCATTTCATCGCCAGAGGGCGGTAACGTGCCGCGGCGCCTTACGTATGCGGAGACAGTTAGCCGCCAATCAACGCAACTTCGGCGGTGTTGACGACTTTAACTGGGGCTTCGCCTACGCTATAAACAAAGCCGGTATCGTGCCCGTCGACCTTACTAACTCCGCCGATCACGCCGCGAGCGCAAGCCAGTGGCGTATCTTCGACATGTGCAAGCCACTCCTCGGTTCCGTTGACCCCAAACTACCAGCGTCGGAAATACAATGTGTAGCGCACCTTTGACCGCCGACCAGTGTGCTACTATTGCCCCTATTGCGTTGACCAATACGCGAACCTTCCTGCTAACTCCGGCTATGCTCCCTATCACGGTCGACGTACCTATAACGACGCTTGCGCTTCTAAGAACTGTCAGTTGCAAAATACGACGACGCGCCGATCACGTTCTCCTTCGCCATCTCCTACTGCGCGCTACAACTGACCGACTCGCAGCACTTTTGCCTACGTCAATAGGGGCAGGTCCCCTAACCCGCGACGAGGAAACTAGATGCAGCGACTTTCGGAGGTGAGGTTGCCAGTTATCGAAAGTCCTAAGAGCCCCTGTTTCTGACGAATGACGACTTGGCGAAAGTTCCGACGTCCTTGAATAGCCGATTTCAACAAAGAATACGACGAATGTATGAATAGTAAATGACGTCGTTAGGGCCGACCTGAGCCTCCGCATTGATTGCTACGAAGTTACCGCTGTGGTTGATACTGGCTCACATTTTTCAATCGTCAATTTACAGTTCGCCGACAAACTAAGAAAGGTGAAGACGCCGTGGCACGGGCCAAGTATAAGAGCTGCTGGAGGTCAGTTAATGACACCTGTTGGAAAATGCACGGCCAGACTGTTAATCGCCGGTTCAATCTTTGTCGCCGCCCTCGTGGTTCTTTCGGAGTATTGTAGAAAGCTTACACTGGGGATGGATTTTCTGGTTGAGCACGGTGCCGTGATTAACATCCGTTGCCGGAGCGTCATGTTTGCCGCGAACTCGGACGACATCACCCGTGAGAACTCCAACGAACCCCCTTACGTATTGCTCCCAACGACGTCATACTTTTGCCACGGAGTAGCTCCCTCGTACCCGTGCACTGTGACCACTTGCAGATTGGTACTGGCGTCGCGGAACACATCAAGACGCTTGAATTGAATTGTGGCGTCTGCTTTGCCAGAGCACTTATATATTTAATCGATGGAAGCAGTGGCGTAGCCAGAAATATTTTTCGGGGGGGGGCTAGGAGTTTTCGACGGACAGGATGGACGGAGTCGGAGCCTCACTGTGTGTGTGTATATATATATATATATATATATATATATATATATATATATATATATATATCTTTTTTTTCGGACCGAAAATGTGCACGCGGCGCATTTGCGCGGACCGCCGCCCAATAAGTATACATTCGTTCAGCATCTGCGAACTACTTCAGCCTTCAGTTGTCATATCAACTGGGTCCCAAAATAACGATACTCTCGCCCATTCAAAACATTTACAAAATGCAATTTATCGACGAAATCTAGTAGAAAGACATTTATTTCCCCGCCACCGCGAAGATTCGTCACTTGCGCACGCTACTACCTTTGTGATAATTTCAAAATAAAGTATAATTATCGATGTACACATACGCATGAAATGCTGTAAAGAATTCGTGATAGCAGGCGCAGCCGGGAACAGCGGGCAGCATACCTGAGGTAGGTAAGCTGAAAATGACGCTATAACAAACACATTTTTTGAAACACTTTATAAATTGATCGTGGCGTTGTCCTGATAAACTCCGGAAGACTCTCTCCAACTTAACATGCTAGTAGACATACAGGACGACATTTTGGTATATATTTCGTATTTATGGATTCCTCACCGAAACTTACCTGTTCGCTACATTATACAGGCGCTTCTTTTACCAAATTTTCGATACATTTCCAGGAAGAACAGAGATTCGCCTGCGATTGTGATTATAAGCCGCTCCAGATCTATCTGTCGTGAACATATTACCACTTCTTTTTAAAAGAATTAAGTCTATTGCGTTACAGAAAAATGCCGTCCTCATTAACATTGTAGGCCTCCCAAAACATGGCTTTGTCTCCACTAAACTCACAAACACCACCATCCTGGCCCTTTCAAGAATAATTACTGACACATTTGTTAAGCTAAAAAACGTGCTAAAATATCTCTTAATATTGAAAAAGCTTTCTATGTGGTTTGTCACTTCACACTTCTAGCCAGATAAATTAAAAATCCCATGGTGCTACTGGGACTAACACCAGTTTAATCCTACATTTACTTCGAGGCATGCGGAATGCAAGTTGCGATCAATAAATCTGATTTGGAACTCACTGAAGTGAACTCCGGAATGTTGAGATGGCCCTACTTCGCGCAAAGGGGGAGGGGGTTCTAAGCCGCAACAATTCACAAGTACCACAACTACGCTACGACTCCGTTCGAAATGCTTCACGCAATCACCCCCTCTGGCCACACACCTCAACAACCATTTAACCAAACCGGATTCGTGCTGGGGCCGGGAAGAGGAAACAGTCTTAATTAAGCCATCAAAACATGGAATTTAATATGCGAACATGATCGAAGTATACACTTAACAATTAGTAGCGAACGTAATGATGCAAGGCAAACAAAGAGCAACGTAAACGCATAGTGCAGCACAGGAATTAACAGCGGAAACAAACTCATCAATGAACGGCAGATACAATGGGTAAAACAGCTCATAAACTAACGGCGCAATGTCTTAAGTGCGCTTGCTGCCGCCAACGAAGACAACGCTTATCTGGGTGGGCTCCATCGGCGCATAGGTCTCGTCGCCGGCCTGTGGACTGGTGCTTGGGTGCTCTCGAAGGCGCCGTGGCTCACGGATTCTCCCCGATCATTGCTGCTCGCATCGTGCTTTCGCAGACTACATCGTCTCTCCGAGATTGGAGAGCCGAACGGCCAGGCTTGCACGAGAGATAGCAAACGAAGCTTACTTCTTCACACGACAGGGCCTTTCTTCGAGTCTCCCGAATCTCCAAAATTCCACCCTGTCCTCTGTCCCGAGACGAGTTTTTCTCTCCGACAGCCCGCCTCACCAGGGCGTCTATCTAATGGTTGTCTACGGCAACGTCGCCGGTAGAAATCGCACCAGTCCAACCCGCCATGCGACCATTGTTTGGGACTCGCCTCCACAGTGTAACGCAGTACCAGCTCCTCTCCAAAAATATAAAAAGCAAAATATAAACATACACAAAACTCGACATTCGGACAGGACGTCGGACAGCCTAACCGGCGACACTTGTGTACAGATTATCGTAACGAGCGTTAGCTACCACCGCTTCCATTCCGAAGCACTCCAGGTGCAAGCAATTTGGCACCGTCTAGGCGCCCACAGGCTGGAAGTGCCTGGTGAAAAGACGCGCCTGTAGGCTGTCCCTCCTTTGTGGCCGGTCAGATGTGCGCGTACGAGAAGCAGTTCTACTTACGGCATTGCTCGGTGATCGAAGCATACCGGGGATGCTCCGATGGCTTTATTCAAGCACTTATGAGCGCGCTGGGTTCGCTTTGGCGTCGACATTCTGTTTCTTCAAGGTCGCCGACTAATGCACACTCTCATCTGGGGCCGCCGCGCAAACGTCAGCTCTGCTGTCAAAGCGAGGTTGCCGCAAAACTCGCGGGTAACGAAAGCCCCAGCGATTCTCTGACCGCAGCGGCAGTCGAAAAATAGGATTGTGTCTCGCCCGTGTCTCGGCCCGCCGACGCGCCTCGGGGAGCCACAATGGCACAAGGGTCGGTATTAGGCCCAATATTTCCTGTATCAATTACGTTCGCCGTAAGCTTCTAACTTGCGAAGTTCACAAATGTACTCACTTGATGCAGCACTAGCATCGACAAATACTAGATTATCAACTACTACTAGCCGTATCTCACTGGTTTTGCAAACTGAAAGGTCATGTGTTTTAACCTTACGAGATCGCTTGCTACACTGAGTTGACAATGTTACATCCATAGCGCTCAATTTAGACACGTCAAGGTTAAAAAGAAGTTTGTAAAAGAAAGCTTTCTTATGGTTCTTACACGCCCTATGACCTTCATCGGGCTTTGTACGTTCTTACTTTCTTATTTCGCTGTCACTTAGGTCGCTGTTGAAAAACATGGGGGCTGATGTAAACAACTTCTTTCGCTCCGTTACTACGCGAGGTCCAAGAATAGTGAGTTTCCTTCTGCCTAAAAGAGAAGTAATATCCCGTTCAGTGAGTTGCATGTTACAGACATGCCATATTTTCGTCCCCGATTCCGTACGCCAGGCAAGCAAATAATGGTAGTGCATACAACCCTCAATTGTAACAATGCCAATGGCGAATAATTGCAGGACTTTCTCGGTGCTTTAACTTGGAATTGAATTAACAGTAGCAGAATTTTCCTGTTTCATGCATCTAAACACTAGTTTCTTCGAAATAAAGCATCGTGATAAATTTATTTACTTGAATGAGCAGAGGCTCGATGTGGGCAAGTTTCTTTTGCATGCTTGGAATGCCTGTCCTTTGTACGTGTTTTGTTTTTGTCCCCGTTCTTTTGCGCTCTTTTGCACTTTTGCTTGAAAATGTAGCCTTCTCTATTCGAGTTGTTCGACCAGATACTGTAGCCGAAAAAGGAATTGATATAATGAGATTTTTTCTCATTTTATTTTCCCATTGGCCGCTCATGGATTGTGTCATGTACTGATTGATCGATCAATCGTCTCGGTGACTGTAGTTATTTCGGCTGTTATATTTCGGTAGTTATTTCGGCAACGCTGTATATTGTATTCAAGAAATGAAATGATGTCAAGTTAATTTCCTGGCTTGCTGTGATTAACAAGACATCGTATGACCTCATCTGAGCAATAGCAAGGGACTATTCAAATATGATCAGAGAATTCACATATAATCCACATCTCGTAGGCACGTTAAAAAGCCACTGTATTGTCAGAGGATATAAGGTATCATGTAAGTACAAATCAGTTGAAGAAAATGACTTAGCATTCGAGGTCTCGCTCATTTGTTGGCGCTGCGAAGATGAGCTTCCCCAGAAAACGGAGAGCTGCTGCTGTCCTTGAGACATATTGCCGCGAAAGCGACGATACGAATATGGTCACCCCTTCTTGAATGAATGTCGCGACCACCGCCTGCTGGTAGCGGAGTTGTTGACCCTTGTACACGCTCGGCGATGAACCGCAGCGCGGTCTTTTTGTCGACTCGTTATTCCGTAGTTTACTAGCTTGTGGATAGCACTGCAAAGCAGTGCTGTCCACTCGGAAGGTTGGTTGAAATTTTCTCTCTCTGGGGCATCGTTCTCGCAAGGGGACACGCGTGAGCGCACGTTGCTACCATGTGTAAGTCGTCAAGAAAAATGACGAAAGCGAAGCTGTATTGGGCCACCCATGTAGGGGCACTGCTCAAAAAGAAAAAAAGACGCATTCACTGTACGCCACATTCCCCACGCGACCGCATACAACGTACCAAAAGCGTCAGCGCCCCACAGAAACAGGAATAAGAGGGGAAGAAGGATCGGGCGGCACAGAAGGCGTTGCTAGGGAACAGCGGCGTACTTTGTGTTTGGTTCGCTAGCTCAATGACCTTGGCCTGCGAACATTTCACCCGCAACAAAACCACGCATGTTTCCGGGTGCGCAGACTCGCCATGTTCTTCCATCACCGCAGAGAGCTAATTGTCAACACATTGCAGAAGCGTCTGCCTGCCGCAGCGCTGTGCTGCAAAGACTGCAAGCTCCCCTTTCAGTCTCTTATCGCCGCATCCTTTGCCAATAAATGACATATGCCCCTCGTTTGCCAGCACCGTCCCCTGCAGACAAGCTACAACTTTCCCCGCCATAGAGTGATAACTTCCTTTGCAAGTTGAAAGAGCCGCTTTCTTCGTTTTAAGCCCACCACAAAGACGCGAATGCCCGTAGCCGCACCTTCGCCGAGTGGACACCTTTGTGATGGGCCAGCATAGATAGGAAGTGGGGCACCGGCCGGAAAAATTTCGGGGGGGGGGGGGGGGGCTTCAGCCCGGTCAGCCCATGCCTGCCTACGCCACTGGATGGAAGAGTTGAACTCCTTGAAGCCAAGGTTAAGTCCAGGTGTCGGAACGATCCACTCCTCGCCATGTCTCGTTGGACAGCCCGGTGCTTTGTCCCTCAGTTCTGCTAAATTCTTGAGGTTACATATATTATTTCTGGTTTTTGATTTAAATAGGGCACTAAAGCGATATTTACAAATGTTGGGTACTTTAATAACTTTAGGCTGACTAAATAAAGCTGCACTTCAATGCTGGTATGATGAGTTGTACACGTCTCGAGATACCTTTTCTCGATTAAGTGAATGCGTTCAAGGTTGGTGAACGTTGCAGTATCCCAAACTAACTGACAATAATTTAAATGTCAATTGATAATTGAGTTGAAATTGAGTTGCAAATTTAGAGTCACTATTGGCAATATAACTGCCCATATGAAACGAGAGATTCAGAAATTACAAATGTTTACACATCAGCAATGTTCACACAGTCGAGCGCAACATGATCGCATATCGGCTAATGATCTTCAAATTGTCCCTGAATTGCTGCACGTTACCCAGTGACAGACGTAGTTCACGGGCCACAATTATAGCGAGAAGTGCAAGAAATATGCAGCTCATTGTGCGTGTTGCTAATAGCGATGCCGGCCCGAACATTACATATAGTTCATTATCTTTTTCCATTGGTAGAATTCTTAGAGGAATCAGATATACATCTGATTCCGCTAAGAATTCCACCATAGCGCGTGCTGCAACATATTGCAGTTTTTCAGTTGTCCAAGGGCCCACAATTTTCGCTAATGATAGTGGACGTCTATGCAGATTTTTTAATGTTTGTAGAAGTTTCTTACGGGGCGCAAGATAATCTTTACAGTAAAGAAGTAAATGCTGTATGTCTTCTTCAGCCTCTTCGCAGGGGCTGTCGTACCTCAACGCGCTGTGTACCCAGGCAGCACGCCAACACAGGACTGATGTAGGCGTCAAGTCGGCCAAAGTCGGCAGCGATATCGGGCCTAAGTCGGCAAATCGCGCTTGCGCTACTTTCACCCGCATCTGCCCGATGACGGCCAGCCAGAATGGCTCCACTGTGGCGAAGCCACCATGGGTCGAACTTGGCCAGCCAGAGTGGGCGAAATTTGGCCAGACAGCGTGCGCGAAATTTGGCCAGCCAGAATGGGTCGGATTTGGCTAGGTAGCATTGGCCGTTGTTGCGGGCATTCAGGCTTTTTTGGCGTGTTGTCGGCCAAGCCGACATCTGGAAACCCCTTGCGCGACCGTTCACAGCCACTATGGTGTTACTAGTGTTTACCCCACGTGTGTCGCGCCGTTTGGATTGCAAAAATTTTTATTTTTGTGTTTTCACATTTTCAAAAGGCTATGAAGGCATTTTCGAAGGACCAATAGTAGTTTGTGCAAATGTGGCTCTCATGCATACGTGAAAGCTTTATTAACACAGTAATAAGTGGGGCTAAGTGGATCCTCTGTACTTTCTATTACTGCGTTCTAAACAAAACAATTAACACAACAAGAAAGGTTTATAGGGAAAAGCACTATTTCATTTATTTTGTGAACTCTTCATTGATAATATGCTATTCTCGTGTTGCACCGTCGTAGTGGAATAGCTTCGGCAAGGGTGGAACCTGCCGGAAAAGGCGTGAATAGTTAGCACAGCTGTGGAGCACATCAGCACTATACTATAATTGTATGTAATTTATGTTCGACTCATCAAAAAACGCGGAAATTCAAGAAATGTCGGAAACATCTCATTATCGGGCAGTACTTTCGCAAATCACAAAAGAAATTTGTCCTTTTACTATAAAATGAATCTATGTTCAATATTCAACCCCGAGATCTTGGCTTTGTGTCACTTTAGATACCCAAGGGAGAAAGAACAGAAACACGAGTAAAGGTTCTGTTGCAAAGCAATTTTAAAAGCGGCACATTAGTTGAAATAGGTGCATTTTGCATTATAATAAATTTCATATTTTTGGCATACATCGGAAACGAAAACATGTAGACGTGAGCTAATACGACACACACCAAGGATGGGGTCTTTAGGCAAAAATGTCCTTAAATGATAGGTGCAAGGCGCATTATGAGCAGATATTAGAGGAGGAACATCTTTTGAAGGCTACTTTAAAAATGCCATCGCGCGCCGAACTGCCGCACATGTCCAACACCAAGGAGCGCGTGTTCGGTATCACGTTACCTTTAAAAATACGGGCATGAAAAAATGTTACGAGAACTGCAAGTCACCACACAACGGGGGTTTGATACAAGCACAGGATTAACTATATGAAGTAAAATTGCTTTGGGACAATATACGTAGGCTCTTTATTCGAAAATAAAGAGCCTACGCACCTCACGACACAAATAATGTATAAAGTGGAACCGGTGGTTTAACATCGCAACAAAAAGTGCCAAGCCCCATTCTGAAATGTGGCCAGCAACTTACCGAATTTCGGCATCCGCTGTGCACTCTTGAGCTGTGTGTCATCAATACAAATTCAGCGACGGCACTGTAGCCTCACCAAAAGGCGCAGGCTTGTGTTCATATACAACCGATGTCACAGTTGTGATGGGCATTGTCTTAGGAGGTACACCGGCCAAGGAATCGTGCAATAAACTTGATGATCGATAAATGCGGTGCATGCGCCGATACGCGTAGGCAGACTGCGTGCAGCCTTTGAAGCTCGTTCTTACACCTTCCATGTCGGTAGCACTGCAGCCGCGACGAGAGAATGCAGCCGCGCGGAAAGTTCCCCGAAAACTGCGCGGTCTCCCCCTCCGAAGGGCCACCACTGCCACCAAAAGCAGGTTCAGAACGACATTCTTTGCAAACTGTAGGTGCGCACAATGGACGTGCAGGGAGGGGGCCGTGATGAGGGTGGTCAGTTCGGGAAGCGACGCGCGTCCCCCCCCCCCCCCCCCCCTTCACATACTTTTTAAAATTTCAGTTGCTGCTAGCTTAGCATGTGCTAGGTTGTTTCTAGGCAGAATATGCGCGTTTTTCTATCTTTTTTTTTGTGGTTGTCGCAAAGCGTGGAAGACAGCATTTCTGCTGGGCAAAAGCACAATGGCGGGGACACCCGCAGGGACTGCATTTGTTAAGTGCAGCCTGGTGCAGCCTATGGAGTATGCTTGTATGCATGTGTTCTCTTGCTAGCTACCTGTAGCATAGGATTTCGCAGAGGCTGAACCACCCACTCTAGCTAAAAACGCAATCGAAATGCTGCACTGCACGTAACAAACGTAGCGAGGGCGCGCGGCGTCGCCATTGTGAATTTCTGCAAGTTTCTGCAGCGCAGGAAAACACGTGCTCCCTTCCCGCGAGACAAGAAATATTGCGCTGAACCTCTGCTCGCGCCCTCATTTTACTCTTTTTGGTTATAAATAAATTAGTTTTTAAGTACTAGAAAACGCAGATGTGGGCTTCTATCGACACTATAGTCTCATATGAACGTCAGAGACAAATCCTACGCTCGCTGCACAGAGCATGCAGTCAAGCTCGATATATTCTGCTCATCTAACTAGTACAACGTAACCGCGATGGCCGATGTGTAAAAGAATTCGATATGTATGGAAAGAACGCACTGATGGTCGTTCACAAAGAAAGCAAGAAATAAAGAAAGAAGGAATTATACGCAATGCCGTGGACATATTAAGGAATTATTAGCCTATTGTATCTGTGTGGTAGTAGAGAGCATGGAGGTGGAAAAGGGAGGTATAACTTTAGCCGACCAGTAGACAATTATTTTCTGTTGCTGAGCTTATGCTAGCTGCGATACACGCGTTGCGCTGTAGTAGAGCTGTTTTTGAAAGGAATGCACTAGTTTTGCGAACGCACTGATGAAGTAGTGGAGGGGCACGTAGTCAACAACAGCTTGACTTAGGACGGTTGGTTTATGCTGTGACCCTGCACAAACATATGAAGAAACTAGGGAACAGAAGAGAGCTTTGATTTTCAACTGACGTTTTTTTTTCAGTGCATGCTTGCTGCTTTTATATGCCATAAAATACGCACATCGCCTGCGCAAGAACACTTTGTGATCACATACACACTTGTAGAACTCACCATAAAAGCTTGCTATACATCAATTATACGTGTGTGCATTTGTTTGCCACCTTTGAGATGAAAAATGCTTGCCATATGACTGCTTTGTATTTTTCGTTTTTGCCTCTTTCGCAAATGTCGTGGTCTTGACAAGAGCACTTCATTTGAATTTGCAACGCAAAAGGATCTATGTATTTCATGGTGTATAAAAACAGCTAACATCCTCTGATTATAAAATGAGCGCTAGATCTGTTTTGTCCCCTCGCTGTCACGCTCTTAGCTCCGTATACCCTTACTTTGCATAGGCTGCTAAATGTCAGTATGATAACGCCGGTTGCGAGAGTTTGTTTCCGCTTCAGCGCACCATAATGTCTGCGCTAGACCTTTTTTGTCCACTCGCTCTTGCGCTGTTACCTCCGTATGTCCTTTCCTTCCATAGGTTGCTAAATGTCAGTCGTGTATAGCGCCGCTTCCGACTGTTTATCTTTGTTTGAACATATGAGTGGTGGTTGTCCCCATCGATGTAAGCACGAACAATTTCTATGAATTTAAATTTTCTGACATGCGCAGTCAGATAATTTTCCACCATGCTTGTCGATCCTTCTGGCTAATGTTAACTGTTGCGCCAGCCTTTTTCGCAAAGTTCCCGCAAAACAGCCTATAGATGTATATGTGAATAGTTTATATGCATGTTTTTTGTGTGCCCTGCTTATTAAAAACAATGCGCGCGAACATAATGTCATATATGCTGCTCAAAACGCACGTGCGCTATGTTCCGGCACTGAAACGCGTATACATGAATATATGAAGCTCAACATCTGATTACGTCGAATCTCTCAAGTGAATTTCGGTCATGCTTGTCTCGATCGGATCTCTATTGTTATATACAGCAGGCTTCCAAAGAGGCCCGGCCGATATCAACCATGAAAGGCTGCGGCGTAGTCGACGTTGCCTCCAGGACAGCAGAAATGACTCAATGTTTCCTGTGAAATAATCTTTCTCGGCAAATATCGCGCCAAATTCGCCATTCCTCAGGCGATTCTGATGAGCGGCAAAATCGGCGCCACATTTGCCGGAGAAAGTTATCAGCTAGCCGACGGGGGCTCTAAGGTGGCATAATTGACACAGTGTTGCCGATAAATGGCGTCGGCCAGCCCATATTGTCTGTAGAAAGGCAAAATCGGTGCCATAGTTGCCGTTGAAAGCCATCGCCTCAGCCGATGTCGGCAGTAACGCGGCATAAGCGGCCCCATGTTGCCGATTACAGTCGACGGCCTGCCGATATCGGCGGGGCAGCGGCTATAGTAGCCCGACGTTGCCAGTCATTGACGGCGGCGTGGCCGATACTGGCTCGCTGTCGGCAACATTAGGCCGCGGATGGGCCGAACTTTGCCGCCATAAAACCAATATCGGCCCTACGTTGCGTGCTGCCTGGCTATAGTGCCTATAAACTTGACGAGTCCGAGGCCTTCGATAGCGGGAAATCCGAGAAGCGGGTGTTTCGGTGGCTGCGCAACGTAGCTGACTGGTTTGGACTTGCTGTTTGGACTGGTTTGTTTGGTTTGGACTGGATTGACTGGTTTGGACTTCCACGTAACTGTCGCGTCAAATTTTCCGGCTACCTTGAATGCTGTGCCGCTAGGTCCCTAGAGGGCTTCGGTTAGAAAAGGACGCTAAGGTCTGCAACCTATGTCGGGAGCCCGGCCAAGTGTCCGTGATGGTAGGGGAAAGGGACTGAAAGAGACAGAAGTAAAAGAAAAGTCGTAGTGGAGGGCTCTAGAAATTTTGAACCCCTGGGGTTCTTTAACGTGCACTGACAACGCACAGTACATGGGCCTCTGGAATTTTGGCTTCCATCAAAAATACGAAAGCCGCGGCCTGGATCGAAGCCGAGTTTTTGGGATGGCAGCCGAGCATCATAAGCAACGCATTACCGCGGCGGACGCAGCTCAGTTAGGTTGTCATTGATTCGTAGTCTGTCAAATGCATTCCAGCTGAAGCCGAAAAACCAGTCTTAAAAGCCTCTTTTCAACCCGGCTTACACGCCTTTCAACTCTACGAAGTTCGCTGTTCGGTGCCGAAGTAACTTTGTTGTATTACCTAACACTATTACCTAACACTGTGGACGCTAGCCAGATATCTTGCATTAGAGGTGTTCGTACGAGGAAATTGCTTGTTCTTGTTTGGCACGAAGGATGCGATTTCTTTCAGTTTCATGCTTAGTAATAAATTTGGAGTAGTTGTGCCTCGGACGTAAACAACTCTGTCATACGGCTTTGAATACGTCGTTCGATATTTAAACACGAAAGTGCATCATTCCGGGATCCACAAAGAAATATTTGACCTAATTCCGTGACGGAAGCAGATATCTGAAAAAAAAAAACACGCATATCCACGGAGTGAATGATGATGAATGGGCGAAGCTCCGGAGGTTCACCGGTAAAAACCGTGAATCTTTCGTGAACCTTGCCCAGTACATCATCAAAGACGTGACAGACACTATGTGTCGCCATCTAGCTCTCTCCTATCAAACTAGAGCACGCAGCGAGCGCCTCCGCGCCATTTATTGATCAATTCACGTACTAGCTAAGCAGCACCGCAGCGCTCGGACGGACAGACAGACAGACAGACTCCCATATTATGCGTTCCCATACATCTAAATGAAGCGAGCACCGCAACACCATCACGCCATCTAGTGAGCACTTCACGAACTAGAGGTGGCTACTACAAATGGAGGATGGACAGACCCACGGCATAAGGAGCTTCGCCCCTAAAAACCAATAAATATATCACAATGAAAAAGTACGACCCGCTGGGACTCGATCGGATGACCACCTGGAAAGCGACGAGAGGAGGT
Source organism: Hyalomma asiaticum (assembly GCA_013339685.2). NCBI lineage: Eukaryota > Metazoa > Arthropoda > Arachnida > Ixodida > Ixodidae > Hyalomma > Hyalomma asiaticum. The sequence continues at coordinate 81,143,434 of CM023487.1, read as the reverse complement.
AAAAGCGCTACCGATCACACCATCGAGACTTAGGGGATGTACGGAACAAACTTGCCTTATATCTTAACTGCACCCCTTCACAATCTGCATATAACTGATTTCATTTTAAAGCAAAGCTCTTTAGCAAGCAAAATTACTCTTAAATTAAAATCGCCCCTTTCCACTGGACTCTTGGTTCGCAGCGGTGGTATCGTCATCTAGGAATGATAGAGTGAAGCATATTGTCGTTCTAGTGGGCACCCGTAGTTAGCGCTTCAGCAGTCAACGGGTCGATCGTAGCGGAGGTGAACGGCGTGTCGTGGCGGCGTCCAGCTGACGCATTGCGTTGGCAAAATGTAACTACGCCCGCTACGAATCCTATCTTTTGTGGCCGGTTGTGTTGCGATATGCTCTGCTCCATACCGGAAAGGCGGCACTTCTAAAAGCAAATGATGCGCCTTTCACTGCAGTGGACTGTGTGTTCATGAAGCGATTCGCTGACAACCCCTTCGGTTCCGCTTGCAAGGTCCCACTGTTTGCGGACACTCCTGATTAATAGGGACATTTAGCGTGTCCGGTAAACCGCTATACGCAAGCGCTTTGCGTAGAGCGGAATACCGGGCGTAAACAGCGCATTGGCAAACATGGCCGACTGACCGCCCTCCACTTCGAATCTTTCAAGTGGTCGTAGTGCGCTCTGTAGCCCTTAAGTAACTAACTGACGGTTGTATATGCCTTAGCTTTGTATCATGCAGCTTCGACAGTAAAGTATCCATGATGATTCAACGCCGTTTCTGAGAGCCAGACTGAAATTATCGAAGCTGTAGGCTTAGCGAGTGGCTTCAACAATCTCGGAGGACATATAACGCGGGTTAGCTGTTCTGTTTATCCCCCATAGCTGGCGCCACTTCACTGCGAAAGACAACGCTACATGCTATCCGGTATCCGCTACACCTTTGCGCATATCGGTTTACCGGACACGCTAAATGTCCCTAATAATAGGGCTGCGCAGTGCGCTCGCGTGTGCATTGCAGTGACGCCAGAGAAATGTTAATCGTTCGATAACTTTCACTTCAGTACAACTGGCTAGGCTGTCTACGCAGTGGCGAGGTGCCGCTGTTGTCTACTTGCAACAGGTTCATATGTCCAGAGTCCACAACCCATCTCCCGCCCTTCTATTCTACAGATTGCCGCACACGCATTTCACGAACTCGCGAAGACAGGCTTCACCTTCGTTTATACCGACTCTTACGTCACAAGATTAAACCACACTTTTAATGCGAAAGTGTTTTATGCCGTGGCCCACCGAGAAATTAGCGACGTACTTCCGTAACGGAAGTGCATCTATGAAAAAAACGAACATACAACCCCGTCGGACCCGAACCAACCTTCAACCAGGATTTCACGAGTGGAGCTGGAGGCTCTACCGTTACACCAACGCAACAATACTCATAAACCGAAAGATTGGCCTTATATGTTCACTAGAGCACTTTACAAGTTGAATTTAATTGTCATCTGGTTAAAGTAAAGGTGGTTAGTACAGAGAGCTATAGTGTTTAACAAGCAAAATGACACTGAAATTAAGATCGCCTCGCTTCTACTGCATTCTTGCTTCGCTTAGGTTCGCTGCAGTGGTACTGCCACCTAGGAACGATAGATAAAGCGAAGCGAATTGTCATGCTGATTTGCGCCGGTGGTCAGATCTTCGGTTGTCATCGCGCCTCGGCAGCCGCGAAAGTTAAGAGCGTGGCGCCGTCTTGAAGGTTCCTTCGTAGGGCAAATACGAACACGGCCGCTACAAGATTTGTCTTGCGTGGCCAGGGGTGTTGAACTGCGACGTGCACAGCTCCAGGAACGCAAGGACGGCTGTCCGTAAGCAAATGATGGGTGGGCCTTTCGTTGCAGTGGGCTGCGTTTTCTCAAAACGATCCGCTGACAACCTGTTCGGTTTTGTCTGCAAGGTGTCACCGTTTGGGGACTCTCCTTGTGTATGGCAAGTTTTCGCAGGGCCCTGTCGCGTAGAGTTCCGTGTTTCTGGAGCAATGTGGGTCATTCTAAAACTTTTCCTGGTGTACAATCATCGAGGATCTCTGTACTGTGTCGAGGTGCCGCTGATGTCTACATGTAACGTGTTGACTTGTTTACAATACCCATGTCATCTCCCGCCCCCCGATTCACCTGATCGCCGCTTAGGCATTCCACAACTTCGCGAAGACAGGTGTCACTTTCGTGTTATACCGATTCCTATGACAGAGGTATCAGCAACATCTTAACGTTTCATGTTCCCTGTCTCTCATTTGAAGTCAGTTGCGGCTCTTGATGCACGTGCCGGAGCTCTGCTCGCAGGAGCGCTTTCAACCACCAAAGGCGGGTATCAGGCACGCGGAGATATAAATTTTGCTGACCGTAGTTCTTGCGTAATAGTCCACAGTGTTGGCTCCTAACGTAGGAAAAGGAAGGGCTACAATTGACCTATTTGCCCCGCCATGGTGGTCTAGTGGTTGTGGCACTCGGCTGCAGATCCGAAGGTCGCGGGATCGAATCCCAGCCGCGGCTGCTGCATTTCGACGGAGGGGAAATGTTGAGGCCCGTGTTCTGTGCGATGTCAGTGCACGTTAAAGAACCCCAGGTGGTCGAAATTTCCGGAGCCCTCCACTACGGCGTCTCCCACAATCAGAGCTGGTTTTGGGACGTTAAACCCCAAAAATCAATCAATCAAATGACCTGTTCGTAGGCGCCGTTACCGCGGAGGCCGCCGCCCGCCGCCACGTCTTGTGGCTCTGGCGGCGGTCGTATCAACAAGACGGAAGCATGATTAAGTTTAAATTAATATAGAATATTTATTTTAAATTCTATATAGAATGTAGAATAAGTATAGAATATTTATAGAAAAATACGGAGTTTATTTCTATATGGAAATATATAGAATAAAGTCTTCTCCTACATATTCTCCAGATGACGGCTGGCGCATTGTCGCATTCTTGTATATTCCGTTTCATACATCAGATGCAATGCTGGGAAGGCTACGAAAGTAGTACGTAAAGGAAAAGAAAAAAGAACGACCGGTCTTCCGCTCCGTCAACCAAATGACAAAGATGAAATACAAGATCAGAAATGTCGATTCTTTCCTTTGCAAGACGAGCACGTTTTGTCAAACTGACGAGAACTGTGTTATGACTGAAGGCTGCCAGCGAGGCGTTTGTTGTTTTTAGCTGACCGCAAGCAGCGCACTACTTTCAGGTTGTTAAAGTACGCAACGTAAACACGAGCACTAGCTTTGGCAGTGTTGCACTTCATGTGTGCAAGGAGTATAGATACCAGCGCTCCCCTCGGCATTAAAGGAGGACGGCAGAAATCCTTTCAAGCTGGACGGTGTAACTCCGCTGATATATAATAGATTTTATTTTATTTTATGGCGTCAAGTTGATTCGTGAGACAATACAGCCTTTGGTGACGTCATTCCGTGATTACTTGGAGAAGTGTTGCAGCAATCTTCATATGTAGGATAGGAATCGAGCCATATATATTTCACCAAAGGGAAGTGTAAAAGCACCTGTCAAACAAGGTGAAATATTTGTACATCATTTCCTTCTTTCTGAAGCTCCAAGTGGCAATTAATGTGTACCTTTAATGCCGCGCTGCGTATTCATACCAAAAGGGACAAAGACGTAGTCAGTTACAGAAAAACTAGACACCAGTGTGTTCAAGTGAAGGGTTGCAGCTGTAGAAGTTTCAGTGGCAAGAAAAAGAGTGCAGCGCAAGCTCTTAACTAATTTGAAGATTCGCTCAGTTTGTGATCACGCTCAAATAATGATAGTTAATGTGAACCTACAAATTGTTTAGAGGTTCTTCCTTCTGAGAACTGCGTTTTTTTCTTTCCGTGCACATTTAGGTAAAGCCCTGTTATACAACGAGCCATTACTGTCCACCGAACGACTTTGTTAAACAAAATGAAAACTTCAATTAGACATAATTTAAAGGTGCTGATTACTGGCGCTTACGATTGTGAGAGCTGAGTATTTTTAATTTATGCAAACCAATTTTCGCCGATCTTCAGCAACTTTTACCGTATCTATGCCTTTGTCTATCCGCTTACGTCTCGGTGGTATCCTGGTTGTGTTCTTGACCCGATACACACGAAAATTTGAATGGTAGGTCACGAATGTACAACGAACGTGAATGATTAAGCTTTACGTCTCTAACATTATATACTCACCATTAACTACATGATTAACGATTCTGCAATCACGTGTCGCTCACATCCGTGGTGCTCGACCCGTGGTATTCGAGTATGTGCAACTGGCGTTAGTATTTTATGCAGCCTAGATCAATGAACGATCAATTTTATTTATTTTTATTAATTTTTACATACTGCAGCCTCAATGAGGCTATTGCAGGAGCGGGAAAAGAAGAAAACAACAACAACATCAAATCAACATTCATGAACAGGCTTCCAGAAATTCTTGAAGTGGTAGAGAACGAACACTTCCGGGCAGCAAATTCCAGGCTTCTATAGTTGAAGGGAAAAAGCTGTATTTAAACATGTCAGTGTGGGTGAAAAAAGTTGCAATGTTAAGGGCATGGTCACTCCTCGTGGACAAAGATCTGGAAAACTTCAGATATGATTCTAAAGTGCCGAAGCGAGAAGAATTGATTAAATTGTGCAGAAATTTTAGGCATTCAACATGGCGACGCTTCGCAAGTGTAGTGAGACCTAGCTGTGGAAGGAAATTCGTTGGAGAAAAATCCCTGTCATATCTCTTGCATACAAAGCGCACAGCTCTTTTTTGAACGGATTCTAGTTTCTTGATATCACATTTCTTATGGGGGTTCCAAACCACAGTACCATATTCGAGAATGGGACGAATAAGAGTTTTGTAGGTAAGCAGTTTGGTTTCCTGAGGAGCAAGACGAAGCGTACGATGTAAATAACCTAAACTTTTAAGGGCTTTGTTGCAAGTGAGATCAATATGTTTAGACCATGATAAATTATGCGTCATAAGGATACCAAGGTACTTAAATTCGGACACCCTGCACAAACTGACATTGTTAAAACCGTAGTCAAAAGTCAACGGGCATGAACGTCTGGTAAATGACATAATGACCGTCTTGGAGAAGTTAATATTCATTTGCCATGATTTGGCCCAGCTACAAAAATGAGAAAATGAATTGTTAAGAATGGCATGATCCAGTGGAGATTTAACAGTATGATAGAGGACGCAGTCATCTGCGAAAAGGCGTATTTTCACAGAAGTGTGCAAGGGGAGGTCATTAATATAAAGCAGGAATAAGAGGGGTCCTAGCACAGAACCCTGAGGAACTCCTGATGAAACCGGCATCGAAGGCGAGTTAGTAGAGTTGAAGCGCACATATTGCGAGCGCTGCAAAAGAAAGTCGGATATCCAGCCAACCAATGATGCATTCTTTAGTATAACAAACAATTTGTGCAATAGTTTAGGGTGTGATACAGTGTCGAAAGCCTTGGCAAAATCAATGAATATCGTATCAACCTGGTCATCTATGTCTAAAGAGCTGCTGATGTCATGGACGAATTCTGTTAGTTGAGTAATGGTGCTAAGACCCCGTCTGAAACCGTGCTGGGAAGTGCTCAAAATTTTGTTTGTTTCAAGGAATTCCATGATGTGCTTGAAGATAATATGCTCTAGCATTTTACAAGAATGTGCTGTTAAAGAGATGGGTCTATAATTGCTTAATAGTTGAACATTACCTGATTTAAATAAGGGGAGAATGGAAGCACGTTTCCACGAGGCAGGGAGTGTCGCTGACGAGAGAGATTTTCTAAAAATAATTGTGAGGTATCTGCTACACCAAAGAGCGTATCTAACTAGGAAAGCTGTCGGGATGCCGTCGGGACCACATGATTTCTTGGTATCTAAGTTTAAAATGAGATTGAGTACGCCCTCAAGTGACACTGACACATCGTCGATTCCAGGGTGAGATTCTGAATGAAAAGCAGGGATGTCCGAGTTGTCAGTCGTAAAGACTGAGTGGAAGTAGGTGTTGAAGGCTGAAGCGATTATTTCTGGATCAGAAACTGCAACATTGTTAATTGTCATCGTGTGTGATGAAGAACCAGATGGTAGGATAGCCTTCCAGAATTTACGGGGACTTGCTTTCATTAGCTTCGGCAAGGTAACCCTGTAATAATGTTCTTTAGCAGCCTTCATTTTAGCAGATAGTTCGTTTTTGGCGCTAACAAACTGTTGAAGCTTTGTTGAGTCACCAGGGCGCTTTGATCGACGTAATCTGGCCACACGACGTGACAAATGTAAGATATCCCTAGTCATCCAGGGTATTTCAGTGTTCGTTTTCTTTGTTTTCAGAGGAATGAAACGATTGATACACTTGCTGACAAGGCCTTCGAAAAAAGTAGATAATGTATTGACATCACTGATAGTGCTTTTTAGCTCAAATTCTTGAAAAGAGTCGCAAAGGGCGTCTGTAATTGCTTGATCATCAGCGCGGTTAAAATCAGGAAACGTGCAGTAAGTGTAACGGCATTTTGGGACGATACCAGAAACTGAGAACAATACAGCGTTATGATCGGATATGCCATCAATAATATCACATTCGAAACCGGAAATAGCTAGGGATGTAGTGACGAAAACCAGATCAAGGACAGCACCATTACGAGTTGATTCCTTAACAATTTGGTGAAGGCCACATGACAACGAAATGTTGAGTAGCTCTCTTCCGATGGACATTTCGTGTCCACTGACTGTCATAGATGACCAATCTATAGCAGGAGCATTAAAATCACCCATGCAAATAATGTTAGATGCTGAAGTAACGTAGCGTTGTAGAAATTGGTTAATGTTGTGTAAATGTTCGATATCAGAACCAGGCGGGCGGTAAACGATGCCGATAATCAAGGACATGTTTTCTAAGTGAACCTTGCACCACAAGGACTCAGTATTCGGTGGTGCAGAGAGCACAGAAAAGCTGAGGTGAGACCGAAAGAATAGGGCAACACCACCGCCTCTCCCCACCTCTCGGTCTCTCCGAACCACCTTGTAGCCAGGGAGGGTTATTTCAGAATCATGAACTCCATCGTGCAGCCAAGTCTCAGTAACGCCGATTATGTGTGGGGCATAACAGGAGACCAGGGAAAAAAATTTGGAGTAATTACTGACAACACTTCTGGCATTGATATTTAATATGGAAAGTTTATTGTGAGTGCCGCTTGGTCAAGAAGATGTTGGCTCAGAAGTTGATTCAGAGAATTTAGTTGAACCAGCGGATGATCTGACAAGAGTATTGGATGAACTGTCCCAGTCATATCGCACCTTGTCGATGAATACATGATCAAAACGAAGTTGGACAGATGAGCCGTTATCCCTATGACAGGCGGATGCCTCCCACAGCTTCTTGCGAATACTGCGAACTTGGGGAGAGAAGTCTTCTGAAACCCGAAATTCAGTGTTTTTAAGTTTATAACAGTTTTTTAGCACAGTCACTTTATCCTGAAAATCCAGGACCTTCATGATGACGGGACGTGGACGGCCTCTAGCATTACTCCCCAGTCTATGGCACCTTTCTATGCGTGGGCATGCAACCTTAAGAATGTCGTGGAACCATCTGGAAACGTTGGTGGAAAGTTTCTCATGATTCTCGCCGGGGCTTTCGTTAAGACCATGAAGGATAATGTTGTTCCTACGTGATCTGTTTTCTAAGCTGTCGTTTTTGCTAGAGAGAGTTGATATGGCGCTCTTTAATTGCTGAATTTGAGTATGCATGTGATCGTTTGAAATCAGCGCACCACCCGAAGCTGATGGTGATTCCAGAGAACATACACGAGCTTCCAAAGCTTCAAACCTCGCGCTGACAGATGACTGAAAAGTTTTGATTTCAGCAATATCCTGAGCCAGTTTCTTCTGACCGTTCAGGAGCTCAGCGAACATTTCCGCAACCGTGGGTTGAATGTTAAGATCTGTCAACTGCGATTCTGAAGTGGCATCGCGCTGAGAACGGGTGTTAGGACCAGGGTTAGATTCCACATCACCGCTTAGTAAAAGTCTGCGGGCGGCATTTAAAAGTACAGAGTACAATGAAACGTAAACAAAACCGTGGTAGCGATCATGTGGGCGAGGGAACAGCAGCATACATCGATCATTAGAACGAATGCACCGAGCATTGGCAAGGTAACATACCTGCGTGATGAACAGACAGCGGATTAGCATGATGCCCACACCGCTGTTGCCTCGCCCACTGATGAAGGAATCCACCGGGGACGCTTTTATAGTCGTAGACCATGTAGTCGTCGAACTGTGTCTGTCGGTGATTGGGCCATCGAGTGTGACGTTAGTCTTGTCCAGTGCAGGATCCAGGGTGAGGGTCGAAGAAGCGAAGGGGAAACCGTCGCTGTTATCCGCAAGGAAGATAGGGCAGCCCACACGTGCACTGTCGGTCACCTCCATGACGCGGCGAGGGAACGATGACCAGGCCACACATTGCATGACGTCAGGGGCATGCGCGGTAGCAGTCCCGAACACGTAGGCAGCAAGGTAGCCGGCGAACTGCGTGATGAACAGACAGCGGATTAGCATGATGCCCACACCGCTGTTGCCTCGCCCACTGATGAAGGAATCCACCGGGGACGCTTTTATAGTCGTAGACCATGTAGTCGTCGAGGGTGAGGGTCGAAGAATCGAAGGGGAAAACCGTCGCTGTTATCCGCAAGGAAGATAGGGCAGCCCACACGTGCACTGTCGGTCACCTCCATGACGCGGCGAGGGAACGATGACCAGGCCACACATTGCATGACGTCAGGGGCATGCGCGGTAGCAGTCCCGAACACGTAGGCAGCAAGGTAGCCGGCGAACTGCGTGATGAACAGACAGCGGATTAGCATGATGCCCACACCGCTGTTGCCTCGCCCACCCATAATTCGGATTGTAACGAACCCAAAAGCAGCAAAGGTGTATATGTACCGAAGGATGTGATTGCAATGCGGACAAAACACAGACACATATGAACGCGCTGTGATCTCCGAAGGTAACGTACCAATCCGGGGGGGGGGGTATCGAACCCGGTCCAGGCACGTTACCGCTAGGCTACGGAGGACGCTCGCGGTAGATGTAGTAAATAAACCTAATGCACTAACAGGTGGGATTATGGGGCTTGTGTAACGTCTGTTGCACTTCTAATGTGCATTAAGAGCTTTCTTAGCGACGTAATAAATGACCCATATGTTCTTCCATCACTCGGCGTGCTCTTGTCGGACTTTGCCCGATCTCTTGGGAATTGTTCAACGAACGACGCTCAGAACACGCCCATCAGCGTGCCGTAGTATGCATTTCGCTTAGTGAAAGCAGGCGTCAGTGTTTCGCAATAACGTCAGTGCTAACATGACGTCGTACCATGAGATACCATTCCGTCGCCATGGTGCGGTCGAGTTCCATCGTTAGCGCATGCTAAGCATGCACCTACTCATGGTCCTTTCCACAAAGACGTTCACACTTTCTCTAATACTTCGCTGAGCGCCACACGTTCTCTCATACGCAACTTCCTCGCTGACTGCTTTGCATTATACCGATTCCCACAGTGCATAGGATCTGTAGGATTTTTATTATTTGATTACATACGGCTTCCTTAACCGTGTCGCCAGCAGGAGGTATTTGAATGGAGAAAACCTAGCCATGTTGATTGCATGCCTTACAGATGTGTTTATTGAAAATGCATATGTCATCTTCTTCGATAAGATACCTTTCATTGCAGAACATGTTCGTTTTGCTAGTGACTATCAAAATATGACAAAGATTTAAACCCTCTGCTATCGCACTATATTGTTTACAAATTTCGTATTCTTACAGGACGCCGAGATTGTCCAGGGCAGACGTTCGCCACGATGGAAATATTCCTCCTGATAACATTCTTGCTTCAGAAATATCGCATCTTGCCGGAGCACCAGTCAGATTTCGATTTGAACTCGCCCGAGATTGCGTCGTCGTACTCCACTAACGTCAAGCTGCGGTTTGTGCCGCGAAAAAATATCACTAAGTAGTGACACTGCACCTTTGGAGTTGACGTCTTTGTTCGCAGCGAGACTTGCAGTTAATACAGCGGCGTTCTATTGTCTCTGGTACATCACGAAGACGGCAGTCAAGTGAAGAAACAAAAATACCTTTCTTGTGTAACCATGCTTTATGCACTAGCAATGTTTCTGAATGGAGTTTATAAAAGAATGTTTTTGAATTCGGAGAAACGTGCATTTTGCGAACGCGCTTGAGGACATCGTGGCCTGGAAGTTTGACGTATAAAGAACGATAAGGTGGAAAGAGCATGGATAATAATTCCATATATAGCTTTTCGCGCGACACTGTGTACAAGTACTCATTTGAAGAACGGGCTTTAAGGAACTGGAGTGCAAAGTGCACTCTCTGCATAAATCCCCAAAAACACGGACGTACAGAGAAATTTGACAAAACATCTAAATCAGATAATGCGTTAACAAGTTTGAACTGCAAGAATGATTGGATTATCGAACGAGAACTGTCACGAAAAAAGAAAGAGCGCGAGACGATTTGCCATAACTAGAGATGCACAAGTCCCAACCCGCCCTCTTTCACTGGTATGAATATGTTGCCACGTCACATTGGTTCGAAAGTGGAAGACCACACAAAAGTAGCAAAAGTCCGATGAAAGCGTTGTATTTAAAACCGAGCACAATGAATTAGCTGCGACACATAGTAAAGCTTTGTTGCAAGAAATGTGTTGCAGGCTCAGCTCTCTCAAGGATTGAAAGGCGATGTGGAATGTATGTCTGGGCCTGACGTTCAAATTTAGGGACGCGCTCTTTCCAGTAATGTGCGCTGAATCTATATGCATCAAGCGGCACTCCAAGATACTTTGGTGGAATACGAGTCCAATTAATCCCTGCGAACTGACTCGGCGCACATCCCCACGTGCCAAGCCATAATCCTAGACACTTAGAGGCGTTTAAACGAGCACCTGTTTTCATTTGTAAATAGCACATTTTCAACACTTCATTTGTCTGTGTAAAAGAATGCCAAGTCATCTGCATAAGCCAATAGTTTAACTTTGTTACCTAATATGTTGAAACCATGGATACGCTTTGCTCGCATTATGCTCAAGCATAATGGTTCGAGGTAAAGTCCAAACAGCAGTGGAGACGTTGTGCAGCCTTGCTTTACAGACGAGCGAATAGAAACAGGTTTTGAGAGATGACCATTGATAATTAGGCTTGTCGAACACTCACTATAACAAAGTCGAACACCCTTGAGCAAGACAGAGCCATTATTGCTATGCTCCAGAAGAGAAAACAGGAACGAATCACCGATGTGGTCAAAGGCTTTTGCGAGATCTACCCGAAGCATTGCGAGATGCTCTTGAGAACTGTGGCAGTACTGGAGGATTGTACGAGCGAGGTGTGTACATTGACCTGTATGGAGCGTCCTCGAATTCCACACGTCTGATGAGAACCAATCAGGATCGGCATCACGAATTGTAACCTATTTGATAACACTTTAGCAAAAATTTTGTAGTCAACGTTTAAGAGTGCTGTTGGTCTATAGCCCTCAAACGAAAGAAGTTTTTCTCTTTCAGTACTTTTCGGAATTAAATCTGTGTTGCTTTTCCAACAAGACCGCGGGAGCATCCCCGTGTCATAACTCATGTTAAAGATGTCCAGCAGAAGGGGACACAGGGTTGTTTTGAAGGCTTTGTAAAATTCCGCCGAAATTCAATCAGGACCAGGTATTTTCGACAAGGGTAGTTGATCGATGGTCTGCTCAATTTCCTGCAATGTGATCGGGCTACTGATGACTGTACAATCTTCCTCTTGCAAAGGGTTTAAAATAGAAACGGAACTTCTCTTGAGCTCGACATCTTGGCTGTCAGGGAGCGCATTAAACAAACCTTCATAGTACTTTTCAAACTGCATAATAATTCCTGCTGTATCTGTTACAAGAGAACCATTGGAGTACAATTCCTGAATCACCTTAGACACTGTGTATCGTCGCTCATCAATTAAAGCTTGACGTGTCGGCTCCTCAGAGTTCGAAGTCCTGTTCTATGATGGAATACGTGCACCTCTATAGCGAACAGCGTCGTACTTTTGAAGCTAACATTTAATATCTGAAATGCCACTGACACACGTGCCTGGCATTTCGCATTCTATCTCACAAAGGTTGCAAGGGCTTTTAAAGTCTTTCCCTCATTTTTCCGGTAGTATGATTTGACAGATCCGATCTCTATTGCTATTGCGTGAACCACTCGCTTAAATAGCTCCCAAGAGCGAATATATGCAAACCCTAAAAAAACAATTCTACGCTGTTGTGCTGACACGATTAGTGGATTCCTGACCATGTAGAAGCTCTGTGTTGATCCTCCAAAGTTCCCACAGCGGTCGAAAGTGAGTATGACGTTTCGTAGCAATCTTCAAAGGAACCATACAGTGATTTGGGAACGAAACTGGCTCAGTGCCGCAAGAAAGTGCACGCGAGAGGAGCGAAGAAGACACGTATATTCGATCAAGTCGAGCAGAGGGGCACCCCAGAGGGGTCTGGGAATTTTTACCATCTGGGGTTCTTTAACATGCACTCATGTCGCACAGCACACGCGCCTCAACATTTCACCTCCATTGAAATGCAGCCGCCGCGGTCGGGATTCGATCCCGCGACCCTGGGATCAGCAGCCGACTACCATAAGCACTAGACCGCCGTGGCGGGCATATGAGGCCTGCCGATGAATCGCTTTAACATATGGGATGTTACGTGGTAAAATAGTAATACGCCACTACGCTTCGAGGAAAGTCGATTGCATAACGAGTGCGAGGAATCATTTGAAAGAACAGAGGGGTGCTTGATTTTTAGCTCTGCACAGGGGTGCATGCTTTGTAGCTCTGCACCCATTACAGAGGCATCATCAACATCATCATTATGAAATGATGTTCTTCAACCTTTCCGTCATCAGAGCCCTGCCTCGTGAAGTTTTGTTGTATCGTGCCATGCGTCAAGCGACAGGCGACGTGCGTAGCCCTGACAGCAACCTGACTTGGCCTTTCGGTATACTTGATGGTCCGATCACTTGGCCAGATCCCCAAGCGTTCACAATGGCCTCTAATAAGGTCGCTCCTCCAGCTTACGCTGTCTGTGTCCAGCGATTCCGCGCAGGCCTGGTGTTTCTTTCTTTTTGTTTTCTAGCCATTCATTGTTAACTCTCACCATACACCGAAGGCAGGCAACGCGCACAAAATATTTTAGTTTGCTCTTCAAGTTTTCTTCGCCCAACATCTGCAAACCAGCCCCGGCACAATGGACATTATGATGACGTATTAACCCAGTCTTCAATCATCTTTTGCAGTTCGTCGCCATCATTGCTAAAGGGTACTATGGCGTCTGCAAATCGCAGGTTACTCAGATATTCCCCGTTGATCCTGAGCCCTGTCTCTTCCCAGTCTAACCTTTTGAAGATTTCTTCCAAACATGCAGTAAATAGCACTGGAGAAATTGTATCTCCTTGTCTGACACCTTTCTGTATTGGGATTTTCCTGCTTTTCCTAAGGAGGAGTAGGGTGGCCGTAGAATCTTTATAGATGTTGGCTATTGTGTTTATGTAGCTATCACATATCCCTTGACGACGTAGTGCCTCCAGAACTGCTGGTATCTCTACAGAGTCGAAATCCTTTTCGTAACCTATGAAAGCCATATAGAGGGTTTTGTTGTATTCAGCGGATTTTTCGATTACTTGATTGATTGCATGCAAATGGTCCATGGTAGAGTATCCTTTTCTGAACTCTCCTTGCTCTCTTGGTTGATTAAATTCAAATGTGGCCCTTATTCTGTTTGAGATAACCTTTGTGAATGTTTTGTAAAGTGCTGAGACTGATCGGCCTGTAGTTCCTCAAGTCCTTTACATCTCCCTTCTTATGTAATAATAGAATGTTTGCGTTTTTCCAGGTGACTGGTACATTTGAAGTTTTGAGGCATTGTGTGTATAGTGTCGCGAGCTTTCCAGTTAGGAAGTCTCCGCCATCTTTGATCAAGTCGGCGGTTATGCCGTCTTTTCCAGCCGCTTTTCCGCGGGACATGCCTGAATTGCTTCCCTAACTTCGCCCGCAGTGACGCATGGGATTTCGCAGTCCTGCTCGACATTTAGTACACTCATGGTGGGGAGACTCGTATTTGAGCTGTATAGTTCGGAATAGAAATCCTCGGCCACTTTGGTTATATCACTGAAGTTAGTAACGATGTTGCCCTGCTTATCTTTCACTGCATGCATTATGTTCTTTCCCGCACAAAGCTTCCTTTTAGTTGTTTTGATGCTGACTCCTTTTCTGACGGCTGCTTTTATTTCTTTCACGTTATGGTTACGTATGTCCCTGACTCTACTTTTGTTGATGAGCTTAGACAGCTCGGCGAATTCTATCTTGTCTCTTGAGTTAGTTATTCTCATCTGTTGGTGTTGTTTGATTAGATTTTGATTAGATTCCGAGAGCTTATTCACAACTTGTCTTGGTGCTTTGCCCCCTACTTCGATTGCTGCTTCGGTGATTAGCTTAGTAATGTCTTCGTTCATCTTTATATCCTCATTATCTTCCTGTCCTAGAGCCTCATACTTGTTCTTAAGTCCAATTCTAAATCCTTCTCTTTTCGCCCTGACGCCATCGGGGTTGGCCTGGTTCCGTGTGATTAACTTTGTCCTTGCTCGCTTCAGATTGAGGGATGTCTTCGCCCTTACTAGTCTGTGGTCACTAATTCTGAGCTTATTAACCACATCTGTGTCTTGTATTATACCCAGGTTAGTGCACATTATGAAATCTATTTCGTTTTTCGTTTCTCCATTGGGGCTTTTCCACGTCTACACGGAGGTGATTTCTTTGGGCGAATTCGTCCCCTCTGCTATTCCTATCTCATTCTCCGTAATTACCGACTGCACGTCCTCCTCTTAGTTTATTTCCTGTTTCCGCGCTGAAGTCGCCAATAACAATCGTATATTGGGTGTGTACCTTGTTTATTGCCGTTTCTACATATAGCCTCGTCACTGTGGCTGGTCGTTGGTGCGTAACTTTGTGCTAGTTTTAGATTGCATCTTCTATTTAATTTTATCACGACACCTGCTACCCTTTCGTTGATGCTATAGAATTCTTCAATATTACCTGCTATGTCTTTGTGTATAGGGAACCCCACGCCGTATTCGCGCTTCTCTGGCAGTCCTCTGTAGCAGAGAACATGTCCTTCATTATGCGATAGGTATCCTTCTCCTGGTTTTCTAACTTCGCTAAGGCCAATGATATCGCACTTAATACACCTTGATTTTTCTAGTAGTTCAGCTAATCTGGCTTCGAATGAAAGAGTTCGCGTGTAAAGGGTCGCTACGTTTAATTTCCAATGGCGACCTGTCCGGGTCCAGAGGCTTTTTGAGTCTTTTGTTCCCATACCCGTGTGGTCGCATCAGCGGCTAGAAGCTCCGTCGAGGTCGTCGTCCTAGGTCCAGGGTTTGGTTGGTCCGGTAACTTGGGAGGTGTTGGCCATGGTGTTGCACCAGGGGGGCCAGATCCTGTTCTGGTGCTCAGGTGAGTTACGTAGATGAAGGATGGTGATGGTGGGTGCCCATATGCATCATATGCATCTAAGGTAGGATTAAGGATGAACATGCAGAAAACAAAGTTAATGCTAAGTAGCAAGGCGAAAAAAACGTCCATTCACTATCGAAACCCATACATTAGAAGTCGTAGAAGAATATCTGTACCTAGGACAGCTACTTACAGGAGAACCCACCCATATAAAAGAAATCCACCGTAGAATAAACATGGGATGGCGCGCATATGGGAGACATTCCCAACTCATGAACGGAAACCTACCACTATCACTCAAGCGGAAAATATATAACTACTGCATCTTGCCAGTACTGACCTACGGGTCAGAAACCTGGAGAATTGCAAAGAAGCTAGAGAGGAAGAACCGCGCAGCGGGCGATGGAACGAAAAATGATAGGCGTTACATTAAGAGCTAGAAAGACAGACGAGTGGGTCAGAGAACGAACGGGGAGTCGTCGACATAATAACCGACGTTAAGAAGAAAAAATTGACATGGGCAGGCCACGTGATGAGAAGGCTAGATAACCGATGGACAGTTAGAACGACGGAATGGACACCAAGAGAGAGAGTAATGGAATGGATACCAGGACGACAGAGAGTAAGATGGGGGGACGAAATCAAGAAATTCGCAGGCGTCAAATGGAATCAGCTCGCGCAGGACAGGCAAGAATGGAGAGGATTGGGAGAGGCCCTCGTCCTGCAGTGGACAGAAGATAGGATGATGATGATGATGATGATTAACACAGTATCGCCGAAATCGCTGTAAGAACTCAAAAGGATAAGGACTTGGGCTCATAGCTGAGGGTCTCGTGAACAGGTCGCTGACAATTGGAGTTAACATCATTTCATTATTAATATCGGCCATGTGCATGCAACGCCACTAATGGAATGAATCATTTATCCCACGTCCTGGACGTAATAGCCGTTGTCAAGTGGAATAGCTACCTATTCATCTGCGCTGTCGTCGTTTTAACACCGATGTTACGACATGCCCCTCAGAAGATAGGATGATGATGATGATGATGATTAACACAGTATCGCCGAAATCGCTGTAAGAACTCAAAAGGATAAGGACTTGGGCTCATAGCTGAGGGTCTCGTGAACAGGTCGCTGACAATTGGAGTTAACATCATTTCATTATTAATATCGGCCATGTGCATGCAACGCCACTAATGGAATGAATCATTTATCCCACGTCCTGGACCTAATAGCCGTTGTCAAGTGGAATAGCTACCTATTCATCTGCGCTGTCGTCGTTTTAACACCGATGTTACGACATGCCCCTCGAAGACGATCGCATTAGACCAGCCGAACCGGTTTTTCCTGCAGTGCCGCCGTCAGTTCACATGATTTGGTGGGACCCATAAGTTTCGTTTTAATAGCCCAGCAGTTATTTAAGCGGGAGGATTTCCCTGGCTTTGCAGAGAAAATGATTATCATTATAAAATCGCCATGAAATAAGTGCGCATGCCAAATGCGCGGCATTTGCGTGCGAACTTCTTGCTTGCCTTACGCCACTTCGTCAGTCCACTACCATATAAAGGCGCCGGCATTTTACCAGACTTGTTTCTTTTCTAGCGCTCGTGCCCGAGATAGCGGTCGCAAAGAGAAGTGGCGGTTTAGAAGTGTAATGTCATGGTAAGGAGCAAGGAAAGAAGGTGTAGAGAGGGTACTGCGTCTCATATCCTTTTACAGTATAGTTCTGAATGTAGATGCGAAAGGGAAGTGTGGATGAGGAGGACTGAAGTAATGAGGAAGATGAAAAGGCACGGAAGAGAGGGTAAACATCATGACCTAGTTATGTACAGCCTAGTATAGCAAAGGGTGGGCAAGAAAAGTGAGGGGGGTGACCTGAGAGTGATGGGGAAGGAAAGGAGATAGGAGTGCAATATATACATCAGAGCACGCCTGCCTCGCACCCAGGCACCCGCATACCATCGAAGCCAAAGCGGTTTCGAGAGTACACGAGCCGTTGACGGAGCCGAGCGGCCACGGCGGACAGCGCGTATGCAGGCGCGTGTATCTGGCAAGTAAACATGGCAAGCATCAGCTCTCAGGTTCGGAAAAAGTACCCAACTCTGTTGCTCCTGCACACGTGAGGGTGTCTGGCTGCTACTGCGTCATTTATGGGTGCCAAAACAGCGAGCGTTAGAGGAAGACACCCTTGAGCTCTGTCTACGACGACCACAACGCACCACGGGAACCCTGCCGGCGCGGTCTTTTCAGGCCGCACAGATTCCGAGCCTTTACGAACGCCGAGCTTTGCAGCCAGTGGAACATTGCAGTGAACAACTACGATCCTGGGGAAAACGAGCGGGTGAGTACGCTAGCATTGTATATTCTACAGCGACGCTCATCTATTTGGTTTTACAGACGTAACCTATGTAACACACCAGACAGCTCCAAGGAATTTCCGAACCAGAGGCGCGCAATGAAAGACGTTGGCAGTGTCCAAACAAAGAGGTTTGAAAACACCAAAGAGATAAATATTTTCATTTCTTTTTCTTTTTCTGGCCCCCCGGAGCGCTTAAACAGCGCTGTGTTGCTGCCAGCAATACTCATAGCTGGTGCACTGCATGATCATTTGTAGGAAACTGCCCAGTTTCATGCAGGTCAGCATCATTTGCTACACTGAATACCAGAAAATAAACCCTAGTCCATTCATCGCGTAAAATGTAAACACGTACATACTAACGACGATCGTGTGTCAACATAGGTGTTCTTTCAAAGCGCCTGTCACTATGAGATGGTGCTGCAGGTATAGTCCGCCACGAGTTCGTATGCTCCTCTTGTTAAATTCTTTGCACTTCGTCCTTGTGTTGCCTCGGCAAGAGTTCAAAGTGATATCTGTCCGTTACGTGGCAAAAATGCGGTTGTCTTTAAACGTCGGTTTATTTTTGCAGGCAGTTCTTATCAAAAAGCGTGGAGTATAGCAGCTATGATTGCGCACAAGCGAAAGAGGCTGCAGTCCTCGACGGTGCAGCGTTGTTGGAAACGGTAAGTGCGCTCTGCCAGAGCTCACTGTCACTCTGCGGACCTTTTAGTAGAGAGTAATAGCTGAGCGGCTCAGCGGGCCAGCGGGCCCAGCGAACGAGCGGAGACGCCAACTGCGCATGCGCGGCCCGCTGGGACATCCAGCGTGTTCGCGGAGCGCGCCGCTCGCCCGCTCATTTCGTCTCTTCAGCGGAGCGTATGCAGCGGGCCAGCGCGCGAGCGTTTTGCAAGATGGCAGCCCCCAACACAAGGGGCGGCGGCATGTCGTCATGTCATGCAGCAAAAACGAAGATGTGTTTCCACATAACACCTGTGATCTAATGAAGAATTACTTTTGCGATATACTTTTCGCAGTAGCTTCAATTTATTCGACAGATAAAAACCTCTGCTCGATCGACAGTAACTCCAACATTGTTCAACAGGTGGCGCAGCGGTAAGTTCCGCTGAAAGAAGCGGGGCGTCGCTCAGCTATTCTCTTCATCATGCGGCCCGCTGTCCCCTCCGCTCCATCGCTGGGCCCGCTGGCCCGCTGAGCCGCTCAACTATTACTCCCTAGTAAACGAGCGCTGAAATATTGGGATGGAAACAATAAGTGTGGGCCACGGTGGTGTATGGACTATGACCGCTTGAAGGCATAGGCCATGAAAATAACCGTTCTGCCGTCCCATGCGGTACTGCGCTCCTCAAGAAGACAGCCGTTTTAAAGTGGTCGTTGCATCCTTTCCGCACCACCCTCGGTTTCGGCACACCTGTGCACTTTCTTTGCTATTCCCGTTCCGATGTTTCCTTTCCAACTATATTGTTGTTTTGCGTAAACAACGGTGAATCCAATCCCTGAAGGTCGTTTCTCTTTGAGGTTCACGCTTGCGCGGGCGAAGTCGCCCATTATCGTTACCGCCCAGCTAGAAGTAGGCAGTGCGTACGGACCTCAGGATGGTCATCACACCTGCACATTTAGCGCTCATAATGTTATGTTTTGACTGCACATGTAGTGTAATGTTGCCGCTGCAGTTTAAAATTTCTACATGGAAATTTCGCAATTTCCTCCCGATCTTACGTGGGCTTAGGTGGTTGCTTACTTTATTTGGGAGATGGAAATACATCTTCAGTCTCTTATGACAGGAGCTGCTCTACGACAGGAGCGACAGATCACCCAGCGGTGATCACAGCAAGTAGCGTCAGCACACCTCCCTGCGAATACTCCAGCAAGGACGTTCAATAAAGCTTGTTTTTTTTCCTCACTCCCACCTTGTTGCTTCATAATAAAATTCATCCATCAGTGCAAAAGTACAAGTGGACACCCCTAGAATCTTTCGCACGCGTGCGCTAAATTGCAAGAGCATCAGAACTGTGCGGCAACAACCTGCAGGAGCCTGCGCGTGGCAGCTCAGCGCGTTGTTTCACCGCGCGTGCAATAGATGGCGTGACGGGCAGTCCAAATATGGCGGCACGCGTGGAACTTTATGTGTTCTTGCCTATTCGCGATTCCATCTAAATGCTCGCCACCTAGATCCCTCAGCCCACCTAGACCCCTCTGAAATTACCAGGAATAGATGGAGGCCGCCATGTGCATCTCTGTACCATAGGTTCAGGGCAAGATCCTGGATAGGGCCAACAAAGTAGTGGACGCCTACTCCGGGTAGGCTTTCCCGCTTCCTTCACCAACGCCCTATCCCTCATGGGATAAGGTTTCATCCTCCTAATCGCATTTGGCACAAGTGTTGAACGCACACTGCAATCGATCAAAGTGAACGTTGCTATGGTTAATTAGACTGCACGTTACAGTATTTGCGGTTTCGCACCATGACTGCAAAGGACAGGCCTCCCCGTCATAGCATGTGGCATTTCGTGGCACAACAGCAAATAATGTACAACAGCAAATGGCACAACAATAATGGCTCACACAATAATGGCACAACAGCAAATGTTCGTGGCACAACAGCAAATAAAACACGAACACAGACACATACACCTACAAAGAACGTTCCACTTAGAGGCGTTCACAAAGGCCGGTAGAGCTCAAGAAGCCCAGTAGCACTTGCATGGCCTTCTTCTGCGACATGAGGCCTAGACGATGTCGTAGAAAGCCTTCTTCCGACAGTGGTCGGTTGTGTCTAAATATTTTAAAAACCCAGGTGATGAGTTTCACTCGAAAAAGATCTAGTGTTCTATTTTCACATCATGTCAATCCTGTGTCGTTGTGTAAGGTTTGTGACATCAATGATCTAGGCGTTCTTTTTGATAGCAGATCTTCAAATTCTTGGCTGGAAAAACTTGGGGCATGTCGGTAGGCGCCATGGTGGAATTATACAGAGCACTTTTCCTCGGTTTCTTGAGATATAGCCTGCCCGTACTTTCCAACACTTGCAAGACAAATCTTCGCACTCTTCAGGCCGCACAAGCTCAGGCACTGAGAACTTGTCTCGGTTTGCCGCGGGGTACATTGTCAGAGGCAACTATAGCGATTGCTCGGGACCAACCAATACAAACGCACGTTGCGGTGGAAGTCTTGAGAACCCACATCAGGCATTTTGCCCGTGCCTGCTGTCACCACCTCGCAACATTGCCGTCAGACAAGCGGAACGCGTCATTCTGCAAAATGGTCTCCAGATATTCTGCCAAACTTCCGGCAGGCTTCACCACCGCCGCCAAACCGTCGATTCCCCCTTAGTGTCTCATTCGACCTACAGTACACCTTGGTGTGCCAGGAATCAGAAAGAAAGCTGAGCTGTCATCAGGTGCTCTGAAACAACTATCCCTGCTTCTTCTACACGAGAGGTACGCCGATAAAGTGCATATTTATACGGATGGGTCCTCGAACCTCTAGTGTTCGTCCGGAGCGGTGGTTGTCCCAGTGAAAGCTTCCACCATCAGTTTTAAGACAGACCACCCGACGACATCGACAGCTGCGGAACTTGCTGCTCTGCGTGCTGCCCTTTGTGTAGTAAATGAGGAAGCACCCCGACAATGGTCAATCTTTAGCGATTCAAAGGCGGCCTTACAGTCCTTGCTGGCAGCCCTGCGGCGCGGACCATACGAGCAACTGGTGTTGGAGATCAGATCTCTTCTCCATAAATCACATGAGAAGGGACACCACGTGACGTTTCAGTGGCTCCCCAGTCACTGCGGCGTCGTTGGAAACGAATATGCTGACAAGGCCGCCAAGTCTGCACTTGATGGCACCAAAGTTGAGACCATACCTCTCTCAAGGTCCGACGCTGCCAGGCAACTTCGAGCGATTGCACAGGAGATTACACTCTCGCTGTGGAGTGCCTCAAGCAGCCAAACTCGGAACAGTCGACAACACCACCTGCTGTCTTTGCGGCATTTTCGATTGCCACCAAACTCAGCCGAGCAGAAGCCACCCTGCTTTATCGTTTCTGGTTAGGAGTGGCTTTTACTAACTCTTATTCCTTTATGATCGGAATGGCCGACAGCCCTCTTTGTGACACCTGTCTTCGTGAAGAGACGCTACAACACATCATATGCGACTGTCCTCGCTATGACTTACAGAGGCAATCACTGGCATCCGCTCTCGCTCACCTTGACCTGCGACGGATGTCGGTTGATGCCATTTTGGAATGTCGACCGCACAAGACATCACAATTGAAGGTGACAAAGGCGCTGCTGCAGTTCTTAAAGACGACAGACTTGCACAAGCGACTGTAACAGCGATGTGTGATGTCGTGTGCCATGCAGCTGCCACTGACTGTGAGAATGTGCTATATGTTCGCCCACTTTCTCTCTTCTTCCTCTTTCCTTTCACCTTTCAATCTCCCCTGTCCCCTTCCCCTCGTGCAAGGTAGCATACCGGTTGTCATACACTGGTTAACCTCCCTGCCTTTCCTTCTCTACTATTTCCTTCCTTCCTTGATAGCACCTTAGGCTTTCCTGCTCACGCTAAGCGTTTTGCGTTGCAGGGTATTCGTACTCTAGGATGTGTTTGCAGAATGTGCAGAGAATTCCGTTCCCCCTGCCATTCCGCAAATTTGTACACTGCCATTTGTCTTCCTCAACTTGAGTATGCATCTGCGTTCTGGAATGGCACTTCCAATTCCAGCAGCAACGCCATTGAGCAAGTCCAGAAAAAATTTCTGAACATATATAATCATCGGTTCGCTAGAAATGGCCCTGATTCTTGCATTGACACCGTTGGATCACTGTCACTGCCATCACTACACTGCCGGAGAAAACGCGCTGATCTGTTATTTCTTTTCAAGCTTGTGCATGGTATCATTCCTGTCCTGTACTGCTTAACTGTCTTAATTTCCGGATTCCACTTAAGCTGACCCGAGAGAATAGACCTGTTCATGTAACCGCCTGCCTCTGTGAACATTCGACGATTGACAGGATACGTCTTTGCAGTGCTTACATTTTAGACCTCGATGTTATTCATAGCTCCCAGTCGTTGTTCTTCTCCGAGCTTCGCACTGTATTAACATAGTGTCGTACACTGTTGAAAATTTTCTTTTTTATGCTGCCTGCGCATAGTTGGATATGTGAAATTTATAGCGTTTTTGCATCCCTGATATTTTATTATGAATGTTGGCTTTTGTTGTTGTGTATTGGTATGTTCATTATTGTATTGCTTCTTCTTATTTCTTTTTCGCCTGCACCAGTACAAAAGCCTTACGGTTGTTCCTGGGCACGTTAAATAAACTGTTGATTGAATGATTGATTGGTTGAATGATTGATTGATTAATATATCTTTTGTTGTTCTCGGCCCAGTGCCTGAAGCTGTGTGCACCTGACCAACTTTCCCACTATCTATGGACTTTTCCCACTATCACCCCCGAGTGTAGAAGCTTGGGCTAGTTTGTTTGTGTTCATGATGACGAGTTCCACAGCGCGCGAACATAGGAAAAAAAATGGGACGGAGAAGAAACAGCGCTAATTCTTCTCTGTCCCATTTTAACGCGATAGCGTTAGAGAGCTCGTTCCGCAGAAATACCGCCGTCGGTGTCGGCGTCTCCACGCGTGTCTTGTGAGCGAAAAAAAAAATAACAGCTCCAAAAATGGACAACTATGTCCATCTAGCGGAAGACATATCAAGCAATGTCTCGACTACTATGGCCTCCGAGAGGGCGAGCGCGCCCGCCATCTCGGAGGCCATGCGACTACAGCAGAGCCTATAAGCGGTCTCGTCGGATGCTCTGCATACACTTTTTTAGCATTTCATTCTCACGACACCATTAAAGAAGTGAAGTACTGCAGTTGCCATTTCACCGACCATAAGGCGACGCTTGTTGCGGTTCGCCGGAAGAGGTCTCCAAAAGAACAAATCGAACAGCTGCCAGATAGTTAACGCACGAAGGACGACAGAATGTGACCATTTACGAGTAAAAGTGTCACGCCTACGCGCAGTTCATAATACAGGACCATGTGACTACATCACTGTACAAAATTTTCATGAAGTTGATATAAAAGTGCTGTTAAATAGATCGAAAACCTCTACCATTACTACAGATACGTCGCGCGCACGTTTGTGTCTGTGTCTGTGCGTGTGTGTGTGTAACAACAAACGTTAATAAGTATGCACTAAGTGGTTGAAGTGCCGGATTTCGCTATCGATTTCGCTAGGGGCCGGATTTCGCTATAGCGTTCAACTCTTAAAGGCGAAGCTTAAGGGTCCCCCAATTTTTTTCCCTATGTTCGTGTGCTGTGAAACTCGCCATCATGATCAGCCCCGAGTTTCGAGCTATGAGCGTTTGCACAAGGACGCCACCAGACACCGGGTCTCACCCAAATATATATTTAATGGCAAACATTTTTCGGCAGCCGGCCGTACAGCAGGTTTCCGGTCAGGATAATCAAAACTCTCCAAATCGTTTTCGTATGCGTTATCCTCTTAGAAGCAAGTCTTGAGAACCTCCCCTTTACATTACAGAAATTAATTGGACTGTGGCACGCAAGTAGTCCGTCGCCACTATTTTTGTCTACCAAGACGAAAGCCTCTCTCAGTGATGCCCGATTTGCGTTGTTTTGGGCCAGCTGATTCCATTTTGTGCGTTCGAAAGCATTACTTTCATCTCAATACCTGCTGTTTTTTTCTGCGTTTTCGATATGTTGGAATTTATTGCATTGTTCTAATTGACCATTGAATCTCTGCCCTACGTCTTACAAGACTGCCGACAACTATTCTGTCTCAATGCCCACATGGTTACTGCGCGCCCATTTCTTTTCTCTGAGCGATTATGTGGGTAATATGGAACGAATGACATGATTTTCACGGCGTCTGCAATAAATGTGAACCTATGGAGCCAACGCGCCTGTTAAAAGTCACTCTGATATACGGCGAAGATATTGCCAAAGATATGTCGCTACTACTGCCTTTTCTTTAACAAGAGTGGTAAAGGGATGTTTAACCAAGAAAGATATATGTGTCAGAGTCAGCGAATTCGCGGAAGGCCACACAATAAAAGAGAGAGCATACGAATAAATCCACAGGTTCGACACATGTGAAAGCACGAGATAGAGAAGCAATAGGCACGAAAAAAAGAGCATGAGGAATCCAAGCATTACGAACGGTTCCATGAGGCAGAGCTTAGCCGCAGGTCCCGGCAAGCATATCTGCGCAGCGAAAGTCTAAGAGAAGCCCATATTTTACATAAAAAAACAAGTAGGCAGAGCAACAAAACTAACGAGTGCCCAGCGCTCGCCGGTTCTCTTTGACGCCGTGGACGACGTTGTTAGCAACGTTCCACTCGTGACCCCAATGTCATGTGTTAGGCGCGGAGTGCAAAATGAACTAGCCAGACTTCAAAAAGAACAAAGAAAAAACACATATTTAGTCTATCGCAAGAACAGGCACCACTGCGCTCATGTCTGTCTGGTAAAACTGGCCGCTTTCCAACGCCTAATCTGGAATACGTAATTGGTGCAATCGGTTACTGACCTTGGCGGTAAGCCGCTCAATCGAGGCAGGTAATGTTGCGAGCCAGAGACGGTGTTACAGAACACGGAAAAACAAAAGTGGAATGAAGCGAAAGGATGATGATACGGGCGGAACGTGAAAAAGCCGCTCTAAAGTATAAAAAGCGGAACCGGTCAAACTGAGCCGTGGGAGGCGTTTTCTTGAAGGGTCTACAAGCGAGTGCAAAAAGAAAAGGGGAAAACTCAGGCAGTACCAAGATAAATGTAAGCCGGCAGCCTCCCCTGAAATGAGTTTTCATGTTGCTTGACTACTTCTCTCAAGGGGCAATCTTAATATGGATAAGAAACAAGTCAACAATACGCTGCCAGCTCGGTCATCCAGTAACGCAGTAGATAGGAGACAACCATGAAAACTCCACCGGCGAAACGCTGATGTAAGCACCGTCGCATGTTCGGGGCCTTCTCTCCACTCATTCCAAGAGGGTTGTTTTTTACGTCGAGACGGGCAATGTTTTCAATATAAAAGCCACGCGGTCCGTACGCTGTCACCAGCAGCAAAACGTTGCACAGCTGACGTAAGCCTGGACACATCTAGTCTCTGCGACATGTCTTGGCTGAAGCTTGTATTTGGCGCCCTCCTTATGGGAGTGGCAATGGCGACTCCTATACCCGACCAGCAGCGGGAGCGTGTCGACAGTTTTAGGGTGAGCATTCGCTGTCATTTATTGTGCTTCGAAGAGCCTTCTTAACGTACTAACAAAGACAATGGCCCAGGCCAGGATGGCTTAAACGGACAATAAACTGAAAGACCAGTGTGGTTTAGACTGGTAAAGTTCTGTTCGCGAACTGTGTTGTCACTAATTTCATCATGTTATGTTCGATATTGGAAACGAAACTCAGGTCAAAGTTTTGTATTTGTATTTCTCGCTGAAACGTTCAGGAGTTCACGTCACAAACCACATTGCTTATTTCTCGAAATTACGAAAGCTTTTCCGTCAAATTGTTTGAAGCACCCCGTGTTACAACTCGGGGTTCTTTAGAACGCAGTGTGTATGTCTGTTCCCTGTAAACAATTATGTAGCACTCAGTAAACGGCTTCAAAACTGTGCCACGTCGCGTACATTAGTGCGGGAACTTCCTAGCAGGTTTCACCACTTGTAATTTATTGTTGCGCAATTTCTAACTCACCAAGCGTCTCACCAAGCGTCTGAGCCGTGCTCTTTGGTAACACGAAAAGGTGGCTTACTAATGCGAGAAATGTCGTTTCCACTTTATTTTCACTTTAAGTGGGTTAACACTGTTAGTGGGTTTTACGTATTTTCGCTCGTTGTTGTTTAGAATTGTTTAACGGTATCATTAGTTTATCTTCCATGACGTTATGAAATGAAGGACCTCAATCGAAAAAGAAATGTTCTTGGCTGTTATTAGCACAGACGTCAAATTCTACGTGTGGTGATGCTTGTGACAACATTACAGAGTAAAATTTTCAAATGAAGAGGGTACCGCCACCCACCGATATCTGTAGTCGCCATGCACACAAAGAAAGTACTGCACGGCGAAACTGGGAAAAGTGCCGCCATGGTAGCCATTGTCGGGAACTGCTGCATAAAAGGGAAACGTCATAAGCATTGACCATACATTCCCATACTTTCGTTCTGTGCTAATCGGAGCAGGCACTTACCCTGCACAACAATTTTGAACGAATTATTCGGTTGGGCTGCCTTTTTTTTTTCTGCGTCGTTAGAAAGATCTTTTTGACAGGTCATAAGAATTGTTCACAAGACGTGTATGATGCTTAAGAGGCAGAAATTTCACTACTATCTATTGACGTCCGGTTAGTGAGTGGCTTGTAATCATTAAACATCTATCATGAAATAACGCGTACATCAAAAAGCACGCACGCAGGCGGGACAATCTTCCCGAGTTCCTCTCGCGATCTTATTGGGGCCCCGTTCGAACGCAAGATGACCGTGAGTGTATTCGAGGATCAGTTATTAGAGTAATGAGAGGCAGGACTCGGCGCCTGGCAGAGCACAACAGCGTGCCACCGTTACATTCGCATGGTAGGAACCGCGAAGGAAATTTTGAGGAAAATAGCACTTGCGGTGTTAAGACATTGAAAAATCAACACTAATTTATGTTCTTGTAAGGAGCGCATTAGGACAACAAGAATTGCTGCGAGAGGTGGAGCTTGATTTTGTATAGAGCCACGGAACAATTGAATTATTGTAATAAGTTGATTGAGTGTTAACGGGTGTTTCACTGGTGTTTATTAACATCTCATTTCGACTACTGGCGAAGACTCCAGTGTACTGAGAGTAGTGCAGAATCATACTTTTCTTAGCTATACTGAACAAATTTATTAATGTTTTGTATTAACGAGTACTTGATGCAGTTTTACAAAGTACAAATACGGTAGCAACAGCGACCTTCAAGTTCCTCAACCTGAAAAATGGACTCTGCGATACATATCCTTATGCACGATTACGGTTCTTTCGCCAGCACTTTATTCCACGCTAGCTGTAATAGTTCCGTTGTGGCACCCACACTAAGCACGCTCAAGAACACCGGACTCTTATAAGCGTGCCTGACGTCATCATTACACGGTACATCATGGCCTCTCAGAAGTGTGCACGCCAAATAAGAAAGACATTAATGTAGAAGCATGTGTATAAATCTGCATCTAAAAAGCAGCAGCGCGCCCTCGAGGGCACTCGGTGTCTCGAAACATTGCAGCTTCAATTCTGTAGCACCATTATTCGCATGACATGAAAACGTTCTTGCTTATTTTGCGCACTGCTACGGTGGTGCTGTAGTTCCGTATTTTTTCTTTCCCGTAACAAATTCAAATTTCGTACTTCAGTTTAATTTTGGGTACATATTCGTAAGTGGTTGCATGAATCACACACACACACACACACACACACACACACACACACACACACACACACACACACACACACACACACACACACACACACACACACACACACACACACACACACACACACACACACACACACACACAAGCAGGCATGAATCAGTACCAACTCGCCCAGCTGGGAACACCTTTGATTCCTTATTAATTCTGCTGGTTTTATCCTTTCACGTGCAGATGATTGGCGCCTTTCCCAAAGTAGTCGCCATCTCAACGTCGACAAACGATACTTCCTTCAAGTGTCTTACCGCCGTACGTACGAGTTACGATGGGGAAGCCAAGACGGCTCACTATGTGTGGCTACTAAAAGGACATGGAGGCACTGAGAAGTAAGTAGACTTGGCGAAGGTCGCGGGATCGAATCCCGGCCACAGCGGCCGCATTTCACTGGAGGCGAAATGAAATGCTAGAGGAGCTCGAGCTGTGCGATTTCCGTGCGCGGTAAAGAACCTCGCGTTTTCGAAATTTTCGGGGTCTTCTTTCTACGGCGTCTCTCTTCATGAAATCGTGGTTTTTGGAGATTAAACCCCAGAAATATTATTAGAGGTAAGAAGACATAACGCTGCCCCAGGAATCATCACGCCGGTATCTTCTTTTCGGCCAATATGAGTAGCTATTTGCCACGCGTGGTACTATTGAGGGTTTGAAATAGGGAGAGAAAAACTACTTTTATTTCAATACACTTTTTTTTCCTCGAAATACCGAGTGAGAGAGAGAGAGAGCAATAATATTGACAAGCATACTTGCTTCCGCTAGCTTCATGGGTATTTTATTTTTGTTGTAACACGCATTTTCGCTCCGCGTTGGTCGCGAGCGAATTGACATGCTTGATCCAAGCGATGCTGACTGTTTTACAAACTCTGTGTGCGCAACGCAACATGTTTGAGTACCTTCAAGATATCACAAGAGCATCCGTGACAACACTAGAATATACTATGCTTGTGATGCATGTGAAGGGCCGACGCACTTCGTCGGTGATCAGTTTATCGACGGCAAATGAAGGAGCTCACAGATACCACTGTAGCCCTGTAGCATTTATAGAGCATAGTAAAATAACGGTGCCGGAGCAACTATGGAGGCTCGTGTGAATGTTTGGCAAACATTGCCCGCCAGGAGATTCGCAATTCGATCTCAAACACATCTGGAAATCGCCCGCTTTTTTTTTATTTTAGTGAAGTGGTAAATAGGAGAGGTTGGTGCCTTTAGTATGGCACCGGCTACTCCTTCTCGCTTAGCAATCTCGGAAAAATTTCAATAAAGAAGTAAAAAAAAAAACAGCAAGAAAGTAAGTTTCACAAGACATACACATTCGTCCCACTAAAAAGGTCAGCGCTATACACAGTTCGACAGTGCGTGGATTAGAGTTCCGTGCCGACTTTCACATAGGAAGCGTGTGCACATGCGATTAGGATAGTTCATATGAACGTCTGTGCGAAAGAAAACACACACAACACAAGTAATTAGACATAACCTGAAACATGTGAGAACAACAAAGAACACTGTTGAATACATAGGGGTTACATTATTCGTTGGGTCTTTGGAACCAAGC
This sequence comes from Hyalomma asiaticum, assembly GCA_013339685.2. NCBI lineage: Eukaryota > Metazoa > Arthropoda > Arachnida > Ixodida > Ixodidae > Hyalomma > Hyalomma asiaticum. The sequence continues at coordinate 81,113,521 of CM023487.1, read as the reverse complement.
CAAAGTTAATATTTCCAGAGGATATTCGTGTCTTCTAAGAACTTTTTAGTGCATATAGTGCTCTTTTCTGAAGGACCGCTGTTGGCCACGGACCAAGGATCTTTTTTAGGGTAAAAGGTCTTCTATCTAAAAGCGACAAATTGGCCCGCAGCACACTCCGTGGCGAATCGTTGCTTTGTGCACTCGAGCAGAAGATGATGTATACCTTCGTCAGGGTGGCCACATGAGTACTGCGGGCTAGGCACCCGTTGGATACTTTAGAGGAAGTGCCTCGTAAATACAAGACTGTGTTTTTCATGCTATTACTCGGTTTGCTGGTAGTCGTTGATTAACTAAAGGAAAAAAGGCGTTTTAAGATTCAATTGAAATCGATACCATCTGCTTTTCGTCAATTCTTCATTCTCGTGATTTTGCGTTTTCAAAATTTGCTCTTTTTGAATATGACACAGGGGTGCTTTTTGATGGCGACCTCTGTTGGAATAACCAATTAGCTTATATTTATGGTCGTATGCTATGTATCTCATGGATACAGTCTAATATAAATCTCTTGCTCCTACTCCAATGAAACAAATATAATGCGCGCTCTTGCGTGCAGCATTCTGCAATACGCAGTTTCATTATTCCAATTTCGTTAGACGCGATGGCGATGCCGTGTTGAAAGTATTTGAAGAAGCATGCTGAAATTAATCTTCATAATTCTTCGTACACAGAAAATGAAAATTTCTTTTCTTTAAATGCTTGCTCCCCTATCTTTCAAAGAGTTCTCTAAACGGATTTTTATTTTTGCAGCAGATCTGGAAGCCCCAGTTTAAACGTGTTTGCTTTCCATCTGAAAGAGCACGCAGGACCTCTCGATTTTTTGTGGCGTTTTACCAGCTTCACCAAACGAGAGTTGTTAAAAAATATCAGAAATGTATATTTACCGATGTTTTTTTTTAATCATCAAAGTGATGATGCGTTCTCTGCGAGCACATGACAGACCTAAAAAAAGACGCTTAAGTCAATAAAATTTCTATATTACGTTTATCGTTATAGTATCGACATTTTTGTTTCTTACCATGAGGAACTTTAGTCGTGGCACAGATACCTCTTCCCTGTTCTTCTGTTGCTAGAGTATTTATGTTTGTTATATTATAGCGGTTGTGATACATCGATGGCTATTAATTGATCTTGCTACTGTGTTTAAATGATGTGTAAGTAAGTTTTTTATCTGTTATGTTATTTTCTGTAAGATAAGATAAAAATTGTCGTGGATATCGTCGCCTGTCGTCTGCCGATGTGTCGGACCAAGTTCCTGCAAGCCCCCTCTTATCTATGAAAGACCTCTTATCTTCGTAGTTATTGTCGTTATTAACATTGCCGCTTGTTATTGCAAATCAATTGCACATAACTGTTACAATCCACAGGGCGTGCAATGTAATATTTAAAAAAAAAACATTTTTCAACCTGCGTGATTCCCACATGTGATTTGTATTTTTTGATGCCATAGTCTATCTCAACGTGGACACATTTAGCGGTCTTCTGTCCGATCCGTAAACGACAAAGCATGAAATATTCTGTCGTCACCTTTTTCCTTCGCATGAATTTAAATTAAATATGTCCTTTTTTTTTCTTTCTTTCAGGAGAAACGTCACATTCACCATTTCGGCTGGAACCGTTCCAGATCAGACCAAATATTTTGCCGACGATGGTAAGTATAGCTTTCCTTTATACTGCCCTTTAAATACGAATTGCCGTATACCAAAAGGGGTTTCTGTGCGCAAGGAACATTGAGTTACGCATATTTTGGTAGCTAAGCGCACAATTACATAGCCTTCCTATTTATGCATTTCTTGCGCTTTACGATACACACGTGTACGCCTTCAAGTAGCGTAGTGCAGAACTTGTATTGCAACGTGTTAGAATTGATGCGAAACCTGGCCCACTTTCGCAGTGCTTACAAGGGCTTCGATTAGCGCTATTTCAATCCCAGTTGTCCAAAGAGACATTGCGGCGGTCACAAGTGGAATGTGGGTGTTGTGCGCTGCGCGTCTGCTCTGTATCCGAAAGACGAGCGAGCGTCCGCCCGCAGGAAGCGCTAGAAGTCAAGGAAATTCGAGTCACGTGCACGCAGTGAAGGCCGTCCGAAGAAAGAAGCTGCTCTTTTATTGTTCATCCCTGACGTACTTGTCGGTAATACCAACGTAATAGATGTTACCTGATCATTAAGTGATTGCTGTTTTCGCGGGAAGCCGTCGTGGCTAACCGTTATGTGATTTCACATGGCTTAGATCACGTGACTAGCTCACGTGATCACGTGGTCAGGTAAAGCACTTCTTAAGCTAGGTCAGGCATCGGGCAGCTGTGGCAGGTGTTCCTTTTCTCTGATTTCTCTCGCTTTCTCTTTCTCTCTCTTTCTCTGTATTTCTCCGTGTCTTTCTCTGTATGAAAATGCAGCCGCGGCTACGGGGATCGAAGCGCCAGTAGTTTTGAAGTTTCCTGTACATCACACGGTGCGCGGCCGCCGGGACTGGCACCACATTTTTCCGAACACCTCCCGACAATGTGTCGAGATAAATTGCGCCGCTCATAAAAAAAAAAAGAAACTCAAACCACGCTTTCTGTTATGAAATCGGCTCACACATGCGCGGCGGCTTACCTAAAGTTCCAGTCAGTGGAAGAGAGGCCCGTCAAAGACTAAAGAAGCCCAGCATAACATACTCGGTCACTAAGAGCGTGATGAACCACAAAAGTTCACCATGTGGAGACGAAATGATACATAAAGAAGACGACTGCCGTGCATTTTTTTGGTTTTGTATCGTGCTTCAGATAACATATCTGTTGCGTTATCGATCAGCGCATGTCCGGTTCCGACATCGTGAAGATTTTGAATCGTTTCCGAGTGTTTTGCTTGCATTTCATGCGAATGTTAGAGTACGTTAAGTATATCACCCGAAAGCCACTGATAATGCTAGTGTACTGTGAAGCATAAGTAGAAACCGACTCACCTCACCATTGATCAGCTTATTGACGACTGAACATTGTGCTTGCCGCTCTTGTTGTAGACTGAGGGCTCCCTTGTTTCTTGGGCACGGATTAGCCCAATAGAACAGCTTGTTCTTTAATGCTTCGAATTCTACGTCCTTTATCGTCACGACAACGTGACAGTACTGGCTGCCAGTCGCCATAAATAAAGCCCCGTCCTAAAGCGCTACACCTGCCACCGATTGTTTACTATCTGTGACACGTCTTCTCATGTTTACAGACAAAAGTCGGGTGTACACAGCCTACCACCACTACACCGACTACGAGAACTGCATGGTTATGACGGTCACATACCGGGACCACGATCGTAAGATTCTTCGTTATTATTTTACATTGTTATTATTAGTGCATCACCTTGGTAGGAGAAGCGAGCCATTACGGTAATTTTTATCGTCCAGTTTCAAGAGAAATGCATTCAAGCAACGTGAACAGGGAAGAGCGATAATTATAGTGCTCACACATGCTGGAGAGTAGGTATCTGTAACCGTAGTTGGAAAAGGAAAATTCGCAAAAGAATGCCACTTTGTAACGCAGCAGACGTAACGGATAAAGCGTAGTCCTGCAGCGGCTGTGTATACTAAGAAAACGCACAACACGTGCCTACCAGTGTTTGGACCTGATAACTAACTAACTAACTAACTAACTAACTAACTAACTAACTAACTAACTAACTAACTAACTAACTAACTAACTAACTAACTAACTAACTAACTAACTAACTAACTAACTAACTAACTAACTAACTAACTAACTAACTAACTAACTAACTAACTAACTAAGTAATTAACTAACTAACTAACTAACTAAATAAATAAATAATCAGCTGAATTTTTTGAAAAGATGGAATTTCCTCTCATGTTTCCGACGGCCTCCACGCATAGAGATATTAACAATGTAGCCACTTACCTCTGCTTTCACAGCTGTGTTCGCGAATTACATTCACTTAAGTTTTCCATCTTCTACATTTTATAGCTTCTGGGGCAATTATTGGCACCTTAAAACACCTCTCCTTACGGCTGGTGTGCCTTGCTGTCTTCGTACATGTTTTAGCTATGTATTTCTGAGGACGTTTTTTTCGTGGCATTAGTTTACTGCAGGTAAGTTACAAAACATGGTGTAACTTTTCACACCACGTAACGGCTGAAAGCGGAACTCGACGTAGAATATCCTACTTGACGCTTTGTAAACATTTACGATTAAGTGTATACTGCAATATTGGCCAGTTGTGAAAGGATATGACAGTTGTTAACTTTAGCGTCCATAGGAAGTATTTTAACGGTTTAAGGAAATTCCAAGCACCAGACACTTCTTAACTATCTTACGAATCTATGCGTAGTATGACTACGCACGAAAATGCCTGCAGTCGTAAATATTTCATTCTTATTTCTTTTTCAGACTGCTTGCTATGGGTCAGGAGGTCTGTCGCTCATGCGGTTCCTCAAAACTGCCTGGATAACTACGAAGCCAATTGTGAAGTCCGAGTTCCAACGTTCGACCACGATCTCTGTCGCGACGATTAAGGGAAGCAGAGCTAAACAAAAACCGTTAACTGAATTGAGGTTCGTCGTGTGCTGCTTGTCCAACAAGAGTGCCCATAAAATAAGTTTTGTCAAGCATGGCACTGAAAAATGCCACCACGAAGGATACCACTTAAGAAGTAGCAAGATATATTTACAGTCAAAAACGCCAATAAAGCTCTGCTTTCTTTCCTACATAATTTTTGTGCAATGCCTAGGGTTCGTCGACACTGTATTGGGGGGAATAAATTATTATTATTATTATTGCTGCAAATGTAACACAATTTGGACCTCTGGCAGCGTTCGTGAGTAGGCAACTCCAGCTTCTGTGTCCGTTACACCGCCACTCAACGCTTTCTCTTGACCCAGCGGCAGCAGTGCGCGCAAATGGACAGGAACTATTGGGGGCACAAATATGCTCGGCAACTTGTAACGCAGTGGCGTTAAAGACCTCGAGTCTCACAAAAGCGAGCGTCGACGCTGGCATCGGCGTAGGCGTGGACGGCCGAAATAATGCTTTCAGGCAACCACCGTAGCAACCCAAGGCACCCGGCTTACACAGTGCCATTTCCATGGCGTAGGTATTTTAGTGAGCAAGATTGAATTTAACAAAGTGAAATCCTCCAGAAGAGTGAGAGAGAAATAAGGAAGGGAAGGCAGGGATGTTAACCAGTCAGGAGTCCGGTTTTCTACCCTACACTGGGGGATGGGAAAGGGGAATAAACGTAAAGAGAAGGAGAGAGGGGGAATGCCTACAGGACAGTCCTATAAAATATCATAGGCGCTCGGTAAGGCCAGATGTTTTTAGAAAGCCCAAAAGCGCTTTCATTGCCTTCTGAGCCCTTCGTCGGTGAGGACGGTATTCTAAGATTGTCTGTTCACTAAGTGGACGATCGTCGAGCTTTTTGAAGGACTTGGTCATAGGCAGTCTATTTTCCTAAAATTGTGGGCAGTGGCACAACAAGTGATCTATGGTCTCTGCGAATCCGCAGGCAGCACACGCAGGAATGTCAGCCATTCCAATCAGCGTACAGTAAGCGTTAAGTTGTAAATTACCACGTAACCCAATATCATATCACGGACTGTAATTTGAATGTACAAGCGTTACCACGCTTAGCTAGAACTCTCCACTGCGCCGCCTCGATGTGCTTGAACTGACTCCAGCACTGGGAAGCGTTGGATGCGCTATGTCTGCACAGGTCAACAAAACATGAAGCACTGCTCGGTTTCACCTGAAAATTTGCGTTTGGCTTCTGCCTGACCGGTGGTTGCAATGCACTCACTTCACAGGTCCATTTTGCAGCCCTTCACTCGCGGCCTTCTCATGAATGAACATAAATACTGCGAGATATCGCATGCAATGGAATATGGCATGCGACAGCTTGCGCGCAATCCAGATTTGACGTGAAAGACGGCGCTTGAAAGAAATGATGTCCTGGAAATGCTAGGCAAGCACGCGTTTGGGAAGTCTGAAAACGCTTAACGATAAATAAATCTGATAGTGCGGTGGTGTAGTTCTTCACTTTCTGCTTCATTAATTATCGGGCAGCGCCAATCAGAGTGTCCTCGAAGGTTTGTGTCTGCCTTGTTTTTTATGTCATGCTACGTTGTAGTGTCGGGAAAGTTATATTACTTGCAGAAGCTGTTGTAAATTTCGATATATTGCCTGTGTGACCACACTCTCTCTGTATACGTGAGGCTTATACGTGAAGATGCGACTTGACCCCTTTCGCTAAGAACTATGAACGAAAGCTTTCTTTTTAACATTTGCGCTTCTCCTGAGCAAGAAATGTGCATGCATGCGTCCTTCTTGCTCAATACGCGCGCATATGTTATGCCCAGACACTAGATCTTGAATGCATCACAAACTAAGTAGGATGCTAGATATTAGCCTGCGAGAACATTCCCATGCGTGCTATTCTACAACTAATGAAGCAGAACATTAACAACTCACCCATCCCATTGCAGATTCATTAGCAGCGAAGCTGCTTAAGCTAACTGCAAGAACTCTGTCGTGCCACTTTTAACAGCGAAGCTAGCCTTAATTAGTCAGACGCCCTGCAATACCACGTGACGCTGCGTTATGTGATTTTGGCGGAAAGCTGTCCCGTTACATACCTTTACGTGATGTTGGCAGAAACATGTCACGTGACATTTCTTTGCGTGATTTTGGAGGAAAATGCTACTTTAAATTATGTTGCGCGATTTTGGTGGGAACACGTCGCGTGACATTGGGTTATGAGATTTCGGGTGACAACGTAACACGTTCACGCCAACGTCACGGCCGAAACGTCACGCGACATGTTTCGGCCAAAATAACCTTACGCAATTTCCCGTGATATGTGAAATGAGTGTAAGTATGTGAAATGAGTGTAAGTATGTTCCCGTGAAATGAGTGTAAGTATGTTTAAAGTGTAAAACACCACTGGTTTTCAAAACACTCGATAGATGTGAAGCCGCGGTACGAAAGGTAAACAGCGGCAATGGCATTTTCACTAATGCGGCTCGCTTCGTTTCCATTGTTGCGCTCCGCACCGATGTTTCAAGAAAACCGATTGGATGTGTTAACGCATGACATGCGAGTACAAACGTTTATCGTGTAGGCAAGAGTAAGCGCTTCATTGCGAGCTCGCGGTTCGTCGCGAACGACGACAGGATGGCAGCGGCGTCGTTCTAGCCTTGCCTACCCTCGGAGTCGTCATTGACGTAGGACTGTTCGGATGCGTTTGTCGCTCGCGAAGACACAGCTTTATCGAGAATGTTCTTCAATGGTGTTATAGAGCAGGGAAGTGCAAAACTCTTTCTTTTCTACACTTGTTGATGAAGACACGATCTCTTACGAGCGCGTATGCCAAGGTGCAAAATGCGGCCGAGCCTCCGTCCATATATGTGCTCATCGTCCCCCTCCCCATCCATCGTACGCTTCATGCCGAAGCTTACGGCACCGAACGCAGAATCGTACCGTGTATTTAGTGCTTAGTGCCCTCTCTCAGAAATAAAGCCTGAGCACAAAATGTGTGAACTGAACGTAAGCAACTCTGCGACTGCCGCAGTAAAAATGTGCGCGGGGAAGGCGTCTTTGGTTGCCACGGAAACGTATGGAGCGGAAGTTGGCTTTGTATGACGTGCTCATTGACTTCCTGTATACTCGCTCGCGGTGCATTCTCGCACTCCGCTGGCAAATTCTCATTCGTGAAATCCGAGCGCTCCCTCCAGGATTTCGGTGACTGCTCCAGATCCGCCAGTGAAAAACGCCATTAGGGTGGTGCAAGGCTTTGTCCCACCACTCACCGCGGCCCGCCATAGCACAGTGTTGCCAGTCCAGGTTTCCATGGCAACGGGGCAACGAGGCGCCATGTTGTGTCCCACGGCCACTCTCCTCCAACGTAATAATTCGCCAGCTGCACGTTAGCGCTCGTGTGCAAGCTGCGGTTTGCACAGCGTTTGACCCAACCGCTCTACACTTAGCTTCTGCTATGACACAATCCTCACGCCAATTGCATCTACTGAAACTTTAGAGTGAAATTCCAGGCTGCTGAGTGCCGCTGTGCCCAAACCACAGGAGACGGGGCGGGGAGTAAGAATATTCCGCTCTCCGACTTACCCTAAACGACGGAAACGTTGGATTGCTCAAGTGAAACGAGATCGCTGGGAGCCCACTGCTGCTTTTCGTGTTCGTGGGGCAGTCGTATTTCAGGCAGCTCTTTAGCGTGTGTTTACAGCCCCGCCACGGTGGTATAGTGGCTAAGGCACTCGGCTGCTGACCCGAGGGTCGCGGGATCGAATCCCGGCCGCCGCGGCTGCATTTCGATGGAGGCAAAATGTTCAGGCCCGTGTGCTGTGCGATGTCAGTGCACGTTAAAGAACCCCAGGTGGTCTAAATTTCCGGAGCCCTCCACTACGGCGTCTCTCATAATCAGAACTGGTTTTGGGACGTAAAACCCCACAAAACAACAGCGTGTGTTTACTCTACCTGCTCCGTGCGCTTTGCCAGTTTAACGTTGATTTTGTGGCGAGCCGACGCGCAACAAGTGAACATCGCCGATTGCGAATCGTCAGCGCAGGCTACCTCCGCAGTCACCAGCAGCGTTACCACACCTTTCGAAAACACGAAGTTGCGTTTTAATTTGACGCGCGGTTGACATTACGTAATGTATGTGTGCGTGGCGATGCCGGTCCTTGAAAGTATGCTCCAAATTGCGCGGAAAGCATGCCGTGCTTTACAACGCAGCGTGAGCATGGAATCATGTTTTTTGCGGTATTCAGACATTTTAGCGACTATCGCCACTAAATAATCCAGAAATCTTTGTTTCGCTTATATTTATATACTAGTGAGACTACGGTTATAATGTTTGAGATATGTTTGCAAATAAATATATGCCCAGGCGTTGCTTCGGTGCCTAAATCAGAGACGTAAAAGAAATGGAATCACTGAGAACACTGTGATGTTTCTTCGCAAGTATAATTCCCGCCATATGGACCGCACTCTACTTTTTATTTTCTCACCTTCGGTAACGAAAACTTGTGACGCGGTCATTGAAGGAAGTCTGATTGCACGGATGGAATTTATACCACCTAGAAGGCTAAAAAACACGACAAGAGTGAGCGTGAAACTAGTGTAGTTATAATTGCAAGCACCTCGCTGGCGTCTTGAAATCACCCCCCGCAACCCATGTCACGCTCAGATCACAACTCGCGGTGGCAGCAGTGTATCTTGATTTTTACCTATCTGGCTGCACCGCTCCCGCTCGCTGACTAGAGTATTAACTGTTAATGATTAATCATTACTGTTTTCCTTTGACTGGCGCTTCACCCGGACGTATCGCTCGCTTTGGCTGGGGGTCTCGTGCGCACGCAGGCGTGGCTTGCGTCACGTCTCAGAATTTGTAATTATTGCTGATTAATCAACAAGAATGACCCTTGGCCAGCAAAACATGCAGCTTTACATAGCGCCATTTGCAAACTACTGCCGTTAACGAACTTCTGAAACACACCGCTCAACCAAAAAAAAAAAAAAATCCACGCATATCCACGGAGTGAATGATGATGAGTGGGCGAAGCTCCGGAGGTTCATCGGTAAACGCCGTGAATCTTCCGTGAATCTTGCCCAGTAAATCATCAAAGCCGTGACAAACACTGTGTGTATATATTAAATTTTATGGTTCAACATACAAGTGAAATCTCCGACCGGCACTTCATTGCAAGTCAAGATCCAATGCATATATATATATATATATATATATATATATATATATATATATATATGGGTGGCCGGTGAACGGTTCTCCAGCGCGAGCAGTCGGTATTTTTCAATCAAGAAACTCGGTAGACGACGCTGCCTGCGTCAACGTTGTCTCTCGCGGGTGAGGGCGCGTTCTCCTTCTTTGCGAGCTGGTAGAGCGTTCATCGAAGAAAGAGCGTTTCCATAGTCAACGCGCGCCTTTCGCTCTCTTTCTCTCTCTCTCACAAGACAGCAGATGGAAGAGAGAGAGAGAGAGCTCGCGCGCCGGGAGGCACGCGCCGAGGGCGAGTGCGAGCCTCCCGGCGCGCGAGCTCTCTGTGACCTAGAGGTGGCTACGACAGCGACAACTACAACGACAACGACGCCGGACTAGCCTATGCCCTAAGGAGCTTCGCCCTTAAAAAAAAAGAAAAACGTGGGCACTGCTCTCGCGCTATACATTCAATACCCAAGGTGGCGGCCCGTTCAAGGCGGTTGTATACCACAGACAAACTTGTCACTACCATAAAAGACGGAGGTGTGCACGCGTAGGTTCCCTAGGTGAAACGGGCCTGTCATGTCGGCGCACTCGATCCGCCGATGAGGCAGAAGCTAAACGTGAAATGAACGGCGCAATCGAGCCGCGCTTCATCTATCGGCGACAACAGCTGCGTGCTCTTTCATTGAAGCTAAGCTACTGCAGCTTACAGCTGTAGGTTCCGAGAATTGAGCGGGTAGATTTGCTTTGTGCTAGCTGAAGAGTATATCCCAGCGCGTTCGTTCATGAAAGGGTTTCAGGTGGTAAAGACATATTGATGTTTACCTAAAACTAATGTTTTTGAAAGGGGGAGTTTTAAAGAGAGAGAAGCCCATGAGATACGGCATCGCAGGTATCCTAACGATGGCGTAACAGGGGTAGCACTGCTAATTATTTTTTGGCACAAGGAAGACACTCGGTAAGTGATCTACCTATGCCAACACTTAGGTATGCACTGGACGTTACACATTCAAGAGTGGAATTCTTGAGCGAATACTAAGCACAGCAGGTAGATGTACGCGAGGCACGTAGTATTTAACACTTACTTACATGTGTAGAGTTACATGAACCGACCTTTGTAGCAGAATAAATTACAGCTGTGCGAGTTGGTACTGATTCATGACAGGCTGCGCAACACACGCAAGGAAAAGAAAGCAGACAACGTGCGCGCAAGCTCACAACTGGTTTATTGTAAAATCGAAATGCGCTTATACTCATTAAAACAAATGTGCCATGGTGGTGGCCTCAGAAAAAATGTATGCAGAAACAACAACACTAGAACCAGTGACAAGAAAGAACGTAACGGCACTAAAAATTGCTAAAGTTTTATCATGCTAAATGCACTTGTCACATATGTTTAACGGAAGTTTTCTCCCCTACGCATATGCTGCACAGGAAGGCAAGCTCCTTTGTCTGACAGGGTGATAGAGGGTTGGCTGACGCATTTCTCTCCAATATTTCTTAAGTGGAAGGCTTCAATGATCTCTCTGTTTACTTTCTTGCAATGGCGTGAAAAAATTTTGGGGTCTTCGAAAAATTGCGCGCACACGTACATATTGCAATGATCCACAAGATGCGTGCGCTTCGAATTGTGCATATGAAAGTCATGTTCTTTGTTGTGTCAGCGCACGTGTTGTCTACTTTCTTGTCCGTTTGTTTGTTGCGCAGCCTGTCATGAACCGTCGTAGCAGTTACAAAGTTTACATCACTTTTACGAATCGATATTGTAGTGCAATCCACCGGTGGCAGAAGCGACGTCTCGGAGCGTCTAAATGTCATCACTGGGACGGTGTCATGTGTTCGATTGCATGACGTACGCGACAACTGGACTGTGAGGCAAGTGAAGCAGATGACGAGCAGGTCAAGCGATAGGGGCGATTTCGCACGACCAGGAAGTGAGGGCACTCGGCAAGTAATAGCTTGGCAAGCAGCAGATCACATAGTCATCAGCAAATGAATAAGTCATTCCTAACTGTCATGCGTTTTGGCAGGTCTTCAATATAAGTGGTAAACAGGAGAGCGCCAGATATAAAACCCTGGAACACTCATGAATGTAGGGAGGTCGACGGGAATTTGAAGGTGTTCGTAGTGTCGGGTAAAATATAGTAAATCGAAGTTCATTGCACTACTTACCGATGATCAATTCCCTTGATTTGGCAAGGGATAAACTGTGGGAAACTCTTTCAAGTGCTTTGCAAAACCCAGGGAAGTGCTGTCAGCTACACGACGACGATCGAAATTTGTATGTAATTTATGTGTAAGTGAAGCCGACTGTGTTCGGAAATAAAAAATATTTGCGGAAGACACGTGGAGCGTTTGCAAGGAATCAGCACCAAGACAATTGACAATGCTTCCCAATTGTGCACACTACCGGTTAATAAGATCAGTCGGTAGAATAAAAAAGAGAGAGTGAGATTTTTTTCCGAGAGAGATCAGCCTGAGTAAGTACAGTCTGGCTTGCTACTCTGCACAGTTGGGAAAGGGAGAGGGGCAAAAGATGGATAAAGTATGAAGATGGAGACTGGAAAAAGTAATCAGTATTATCATCATCATCAGCAGCAGCAGCCAATTTTATGTACACTGCAGGACGAAGGCCTCTCCCAATCCTCGCCATCCTTGCCTGTCCTGCGCGAGCTGGTTCCATTTGATGCCTGCGAATTTCTTGATTTCGTCCCCCCATCTTACTCTCTGCCGCCCACGGCTGCGCTTACCCTCTCTTGGTATCTATTCTGTCGTTCTAACTATCCAACGGTTATCTAGCCTTCTCATCACGTGGCCTGCCCATGTCCATTTTTTCTTCTTAATATCGTTCGTTATGTCGGCGACCCCCGTTTGTTCCCTGACCCACTCGGCTGTCTTCCTATCCCTTAGTGTAACGCCTATCATTTTCCGTTCCATCGCCTGCTGCGCGGTTCTTAACTTCCTCTCCAGCTTCTTTGTAATTCTCCAGGTTTCTGATCCGTAAGTCAGTACTGGCAGGATGCAGTAGTTATATAGTTTCCGCTTGAGTGATAGTGGTAGGTTTCCGTTCATGAGTTGTGATTGTCTCCCATATGCGCGCCATCCCGTGTTTATTCTACGGTGGATTTCTTTTATATGGGTGGGTTCTCCAGTAAGTAGCTGTCCTAGGTACAGATATTCTTCTACTACTTCTAATGTAGCTTTCGACCTTGAATAGACATTTTTTCGCCGTGCCACTTAGCATTATCTTTGTTTTCTGCATGTTCATCCTTAATCCTACCTTAGCGCTTTCTCGGCTTAAGTCTTCAATCATCTTTTGCAATTCGTCGCCATCATTGCTAAAGAGTACTATGTCGTCTGCAAATCGCAGGTTACTCAGATATTCGCCGTTAATCCTGAGCCCTGTCTCTTCCCAGTCTAAACTTTTGAAGATTTCTTCCAAACATGCAGTAAATAGCATGGGTGAAATTGTATCTCCCTGTCTGACACCTTTCTGTATTGGGATTTTTCTGCTTTTCTTATGGAGGAGCAGGGTGGCTGTAGAATCTTTATAGATGTTGGCTATTGTGTTTATATAGCTATCACATATTCCCTGACGACGTAGTGCCTCCAGAACTGCTGGTATCTCTACCGAGTCGAAAGCCTTTTCGTAATCTATGAAAGCCATATAGAGGGGTTTGTTGTATTCAGCGGATTTCTCGATTACTTGATTGACCGCATGTAGGTGGTCCATGGTAGAGTATCCTTTCCTGAACCCTGCTTGCTCTCTGGGTTGATTAAATTCAAGTGTGGCCCTTATTCTGTTTGAGATAACCTTTGTGAATATTTTGTAAAGTGCTGAGAGTAGACTGATCGGCCTGTAGTTCCTCAAGTCTTTGACATCTCCTTTTTTATGTAATAATAGAATATTTGCGTTTTTCCAGCTTTCGGGTACATTTGAAGTTTTGAGGCATTGAGTGTATAGTGTCGCGAGCTTTCCAGTTAGGAGGTCTCCGCCATCTTTGATGAAGTCGGCGGTTATGCCGTCATCTCCAGCCGCTTTTCCGCGGGACATGCCCTGTATTGCTTTCCTAACTTCGTCCGTAGTGACGCATGGGATTTCGTAGTCCTGCTCGGCATTTAATACACTCATGGTGGGGAGACTCCTGTTTGAGCTGTATAGTTCGGAATAGAAATCCTCGGCCACTTTGGTTATGCCACTGAAGTTAGTAACGATGTTGCCCTGCTTATCTTTCACTGCGTGCATTATGTTCATTCCCGCACAAAGCTTCCTTTTGGTTGTTTTGATGCTGACTCCTTTTCTGACGGCTGCTTCTATTTCTTTCACGTTATGGTTACGTACGTCCCTGACTCCACTTTTACCGATGAGCTTAGATAGCTCGGCGTATTCTATGTTGTCTCTTGAGTTAGTTATTCTCAGCTGTTGGCGTTGCTTGATTAGATTTTTAGTAGACTCCGAGCGTTTACTCACAACATGTCTTGGTGCTTTGCCCCCTACTTCGATTGCTGTTTCGGTGATCAGATTAGTAATGTCTTCGTTCATCTTCTCTATATCCTCATTATCTTGCTGTCCTAGAGCCTCATACTTGTTCTTAAGTGCAATTCTAAATTCTTCTCTTTTCGCCCTGACGCTATCGGGGTTGGCCTGTTTCCGTGTGATTAACTTTGTCCTTGTTCGCTTTAGATTGAGGGATATCTTCGCCCTTATTAGTCTGTGGTCACTAATTCTAACCTTATTAACCACTTCTGTGTCTTGTACTATACCTAGATCAGTGCACATTATGAAATCTATTTCGTTTTTCGTTTCTCCGTTGGGGCTTTTCCACGTCCATTTCCTGTTCTTACGTTTCTTGAAGAAAGTATTCATTACACGGAGGTGGTTTATTTCGGCGAATTCTACTAGCATGTCCCCTCTGCTATTCCTATCTCCTTCTCCGTAATTACCGACGGCATGTTCTCCTTTTAGTTTCCTATTTTCGCGTTGAAGTCCCCCATAACAATCGTATATTGGGTCTGTACCTTGTTCATTGCCGTTTCTACATCCTCGTAGAATTGTTCTACAGCCTAGTCACTATGGTTGGTCGTTGGTGCGTAACTTTGTACTAGCTTTAGTTTGTATCTCCTATTTAATTTTATCACGAGGCCTGCTACCCTTTCGTTGATGCTATAGAATTCTTCGATGTTACCTGCTATGTCTTTGTGTATAAGGAACCCCACGCCGTATTCGCGCTTCTCTGGTAGTCCTCTGTAGCAGAGAACGTGTCCTTCATTAAGCGATAAGTACCCTTCTCCTGGTTTCCTAACCTCGCTAAGGCCAATGATATCCCAATTAATACCCCTTAATTCTTCTAGTAGATCAGCTAATCTGGCTTCGCTTGAAAGGGTTCGCGTGTTAAGAGTCGCGACGTTTAATTTCCAATGACGGCCTGTCCGAGTCCAGAGGCTCTTTGAGTCTTTTGTTCCCATACCCGTGTGGTCGCATCCGTGGCTAGAAGCTCCGTTGATGTCGTCGTCGTAGGTCCAGGGTTTGGTTGGTCCGGTAACTTGGGAGGTACCCTACTGAAACGTTCCGTATGGTCGTTCCAATAATTCCGCATGTTTCCGTAAGACTCATATGGAAAAATACGGAAAATATACGGCAATTATATGGAAAACTTATGGACTTTGTATGGAAAATATGGAATTATTGGAATACGGAAAGGGACTTTTTCAGTAGGGTAACTTGGTAGACTGGAAAAAGTAATCAGTATGCACATTCACAATTCACAGTGCCTTCTCTAAAGTCTCGCATGTGGTCCGGTACGTTTCAGCAAATTAAGAACTACCTTTGTAGAAGTTGTAGAAACTGTCTTACGGGACATTACGGTCAAAACAGTTCTTTCAATTATTGTTCTCAGTCAGATGGTTGCCAGATTTTACTTGCGAATTAAGCCACCGGAACCCCCGTTATAATGTTCAGTCGCACACCCGTTTCAGCTCTATACGCAAGAACATGTGACTTACTTTTCGCATACATAATAACAATACTTTACTCCTACACCAAGAAGCACAAGGACGAGGCAGCCGCAGAAGTAGCAGTCATGAACAACTTGACTGAGCCGTCGCCCCTATGTACACGGCAACAGGCAACAGGTAGTTACAAAAAACATTTGCACACTACTAAATAAAACCGCCAAGCAAAGCATTAACGGAGTCTTGTCCACGCTTTTGTGCGCACAGCGCGAACTGCTATTTCAGCAAATAAATGCATCGCTCGCGGCAGGTGTATCGTGCGAGATACCTCGGAGTACGGGCTGACACTACTCGATACGCCACAGACAAACACGAGGCTGTTATAGACAGTTCACCAGGTGGACACATCACCAGATCTTACATGGAGTACCCGTCCGCGGTTATTTCGATGGAAGGTGCTGGACGAGTGCATGGGAAGCGACTACTTCCCTACACTCATACGCTCTTGCACGAGCCACTGCATGGCTACGCACGCCACTGCATGGCTAAGCCACATCTCACACTGGGACAAATACCGCGAGTTCTTGCAGCAACAGCCGCTGCCAAGAACATTCCTCATCTAGTGTCACAGCTATGCGCAGCAAAGCGGAATGCTACCAAAAAATTCACAGCATATCCACGGAGTGAATGATGATGAGTGGGCGAAGCTCCGGAGCTTCAGCATAGGTCGTGCCGAGTTCCGGATTAATTTAGTTAAAGCGCACGCTACGAATCCTCATGGTTCAACCACGCACAAGTGAAATTTCCCACCGGCACTTCATTGAAGTCAAGATCAAATGACTATATAAAGTAACACCATCTTCCCTAAGGGAACCCTGATGGGATGCGAAGCAGCAGCGTTGCGCATGGGTGGCGTCACGGGTTGAACGGCGCTAACGCGGGTGCTTCGCATCCCATCAGGGTTCCCTTTGGGAAGATGGTGTTAATTTTTTGCGCGTGAACCGGCGAGTCGGCGGTGTAGCGAGTGGCGGTCGCGGTAGCGGAGCGAACGGCGGTAGCGGCAGGTGTTGCGGGCGAACGGACGAGGCGGCAGCTGCGGGCGCTGCGGCGAGCGCGCGGCAGGCGAGAGAGAGAGTGACGTCAGCGCGCACTGCGAGGGGAGCGTGACGTCAACGCCCAACTGCGGCGTGACCTACTTGGCACCGCTCCAACACCTGCGGCGAGGGGAGCGCGTTGCGGCGCATTCGTACGGACGCACGGAGGGACAGCGTTACACAGGCTAGTCAAAGAGCTCCTTCGCATCTAATATATATATATATGGGTGGCCGGTGAACGGTTCTCCAGCGCGAGCAGTCGGTATTTTTCAATCAAGAAACTCGCTAGAAGACGCTGCCTGCGCCAACGTTGTCTCTCGCGGGTGAGGGCGCGTTCTCCTTCTTTGCGAGCTGGTAGAGCGTTCATCGAAGAAAGAGCGTTTCCATAGTCAACGCGCGCCTTTCGCTCTCTCTCTCTCTCTCTCTGTCTCTCTCTCTATCTCTCTCACAAGACAACAGATGGAAGAGTGAGAGAGCTCGCGCGCCGGGAGGCACGCACCGAGGGCGCGCCTCTCACACGCGCCCTCCTAGTAGCGCGTTCCTAGTAGGTAACGCGCGACTACTACACACGGACAGACCCAAACCTTAAGGAGCTTCGCCCCTAAAAGATAATTGCACATATTGAGCACTATTGCATGTAATATAAGAGCTCATGTTATAGTAATGAAGAAAACTGAGAATAATTCAACCACGGGGAAGGGAGAGACATATCATTTAAAAGCCGTTAAAATTCAAATATCGAACTTTCTCTCTACAATTCCCGCTTTTAAGGGGGCGCTAATTTAAAGCAGACTCTCAAATGAAGCGCAAGAGGAGTGCATTGCCCGAGTTCACGAGAAATGGTGATTAGTGGAACGCCTTTCCGTTCTTGCGCATTTGAGCGGAGCCGCTTGCAGTGTTGCAGTCGTCCAGAGGAATCCGCGGTGCTCGGTTCCACTTGATTGCGCTGGGAAAGCGGTGTCTAGTTGAGCCGTTGTGAAACAGACGGGGGCATTGTACCGTGAACCGTGTTACGCGATAGTGCCCTCTCAGAGTAACCCTCGGCAAACTGAAGGCTGTGAAAACATGCAGACACACGCATAGACACCACAAAATGAACCGAGGCCACGACTCGAGAGAACGGTTCGTGAAACAGGGCGACGATACTCTTTGGTGCGTGCTCGCAGGTCCCTTATCTGTTAAAGAAGATAGCTTTTCTTGGGCTGCCTAAACGCGAAATACTTTGTCCATCTGTCTGCCACTCGACTCAACTTACCGGGCAAAGGCGATTCAACGGAGAGATCACAACAAAACGAGCTACCAGCACTGTTGACAAGGGGTCATGCACGTCAAGATTATACAGCGCAGAGGGAACCTCAGGTCTATTTGAGCGGAAATATGTGTACATAACCAGGATTCACAGCGTTCATTAAATTAGGAATACACATTGGACTGGTTTTACGTAAGCAAATGAAAAATGAACGGGTTAGAAAATTAGAAACTGTGTCGAAGAGAGACTATGCGTTTGAAACAAGCACAGAGAAGTCACGGCTCTGTAGCCGGCTTCAAGCCAACAGCAATAACAAGCCCCGCGGAGGAAGGAAAAAAGAGGAGAGGGCCTGCCCAACCCGCGTGCTGGCAGAGAAGTGTAAAGGAAGTGACGCATTAGCGGCCATTACTACGGGGAAAAATGGCGGCCTTGTGGCCATGTGCGCGCGGCGTGTTCTGTTGCGGCGTATGTGGTTCTGTGGATCCCGTACCGTGCTGTGCCGTGGCGAGCTGCAAGTGTTCGACAGTATGCAGTCTTCGTGCCGCATTTAAAACTACGCAGCGTTCTCCCACTGGTTGCTGCAGCCAGCGGGTCTGAGCTAGAGAGCGTCTAACGAGAGAGCATCGACGGACTGTACGGCGAGTGAAGGATGTTTGCAATGCTCAACGAAGTCATGTCAAAGCGGCGTCACAGAAGGAGACATTGTTATGTAATTTGTACGGCGAACGCCTGGCAGGTCAGTGACAGTTGTACAGTGTTTCTCAGAAGCTCGGGGCACCGCACAGCAAGACATTAAAGCATGCTTTCGTACTACATGTGTGTGTTGTTTGTAGCTACGAACTGTGCTTGTGCGTGTTATAAGCACACTTTTTTGTTCGTTTACGATTACGATGCTCGCTCTTCGCAGTACCTTCGGCATGAGAGCACTAAGCGTGGTTCTCACAGAGCGAACTTCACCAAGGGAGGTCGCGCGTCTTAACACATAGCGAGACGCTCCGGCGCGTTCCCGCCGCAGCACGGTAGCACGGCCGTCGGCCAATCCGGCCAGCAACCACAGACGGGAGACGCTGGCTTCGAGGGGACGACGGCGCGATAAAGCACCGCTGTCCGCCGTTATTTGCGCGATGTCCATAGTGTACTACACACACGCTACATTGCGGTACTGTTCGCAGCAGCTCACCCCGCGCGGTCTACGAAGTGGTGCCGGCGGTCGCCGCACGCTCGGCACTCTCGCATCGCGTGATCGCCACAAATGACGGGCGCGTGCGCCTAAATTTCTGGCTCGTGCCAACGCGCGACCGCCGCCGTACGAAGTTCGCTTTCTCGAAGCTGAAAATTCGTGGTATGACGGTCGCTTTTTAAGTGTTCAAGTATCGTCCACGATTGCAGCCGCTCGCAACCATTCCCAGCGAGAAGCGGAGCGTTGGTTTAGGATACCGCATTGCGCATGCGCCGCGCCCCGTTGACATGGCTGAAATCGGTCCATTGCCGATCTCGAAGGCTCTAACGCTGGCTTCACAAAAAGTGACGTCACGGCCTCTCCTCAGTTTTTTCCTTCCCCCGTGACAAGCCCCAACAGATGGTGCAAGAGCGGGAGAAAGCAGCGAATTTGGATTGAATTGAGCAAAACGTCCATTACATCCTTTAAGGGAGGAGTGAGAGTATAGGGGAAGAGCGTTAGGGGTGGGAGGTGGGAGATTTAGTGTCACGTGTCAGAGACAGTAGAAGGCTATCGTCTTTCGGCGTCATTTGCAGCCAAGCAAGCAAATATGCGGGCATTTTTTATCCTGGTCTCTTTAACCCGTAAGTGTCTTGTAACACGCATTTTTGAAGGACCCTAACACACCTTTATAGTTTTCCTGGCTGCGCTGTGAGCAACGTTAACTGCCGTGGTCGCTTATCAAGAAAAATGCTACGCTGCTAAGCTTCAGTACGTGGGCTGAAATGATGATGATGAAAAGACTTATTTGATCATCCGGTGGTCGACTATCCTAGCCCTGCGAGGGGAGGGGTCATCGCGATGCGGCCACACATCACCTCGGCGTGACGTCCTCTATTCGGCGAGCAGCCTTCGCTATTCCCGCCTTTTTCTGGCACCCGCGCCTGCCCCTGTGCTGGGGCGGTAGCGGGCACCTGGCGCTTTCGCTCGGGCGCTGCTTTTCGAGGGCAGCCGAAGTCCACTGGAAGGTCCTTGTCTGCTCTTCTAGTTGGTCGCTTCCCGCGGCGGCCACAAGCCATAATGCAAGCCACAGCGGCCACATTTTTATGAGGGCAGACTGCATGAACACGCAGTGTAAAAAGATTAATAATAATCGACCGGGTTTTACGCTCCAAAACCAGCGATAATCATGAGGCCCGCTCATAAGCTCTACCCTCTCAGTTAGCCTCCAAATTTCTGCCCCGTAGGTGAGTACCGGTGAGATGCAGCTGTTATACACTTTCCTCTTCAGAGACAATGGTAAGCTATCATTCATGATCTGAGAATGCTTGCCGAATGCACTCCACCCCATTCTTATCCTCCTAATTATCTCAGCCTCATGGTTGGGATCCGGGGTCACTACCTGGCCTTAGTAGGCATATTCACTTACTACTTCCAACGCCTCGCCAGCTATCTCAAAATCGCTGCGCTCGCCCAAGGCTATCGAACTTTACTTTAGCTTTCTGCATGTTAATTTTCAGGCCCACTGTCCTACATTGCCTGTTGGGGTCAGTAATCATGCTTTGTAATTCATCTCCCGAGTTACTTAGCAAAGCAATATCATCAGAAAATTGGGCGTTACTGAGGTATTCCCCATTAATCCTTACACCTACGTGTTCCCAATCCAGCGTTCTAAATGCTTCTTGTAAACACGCTGTGAATAACATTGGAGAGATTGTGTTCCCTTGTCTTACGCCCTTCCTTGTAGGTATTTTGCTTCTCTTCTCATGAAGGACTATGGTGGCTGTGGAGGCATAGTAGATATCTTCCAGTAGTCCTACGTAGTGCTCGTGTACGCCCTGATTCCGCAATGCCTGCATGACTGCTGAGTTATCGACGGAGTCAAATGCGTTGTCGTAATCTATGAAGGCTATGTATAACAGTTGGTTATACTCCGCGCATTTGATAAGGCGTGTCATATGAGTACTAATGTTAATTGTGCTAGCAAAAACCAGCGCTCTGTTACGAGCTCGAGCTTGGTCGCGAGCGACAATAACACCGCTGCACTCCCTGCTAGGCCTAGCGCTCCCAGTCGTCAGCGGCGGGCAGTACATGGTGACGGCGGATTTTTGTGATGCGTTCGTCGCCCGCCAAGGCGTACTTTTAGCGAGAATGCTTTTATAGAATGATGCAGGGCTGTTCAAAGTTGATTCTTTCGTACCTAATGACGAGAATATGTAGTCGTGCGAGTGTGTATGATGATGTGCTAAATGTAGGTTGAGCCTCTGCCAACCGCGGACAGGATAGGAAAGCTTGCGTAACCGCTGTAAACTTTAGCCGCGGTTTGGCTAACAGTGGTTATGATTGCCTGTGTATAACCAAGATATAAGAATTACACAGTAGTTAGAAACAAGACAATTGCAAAATTATAAAAAGATGACATGAATAGAAAGGCAGGAGAAAGGGCTGTTGTGGATCCAAATAACGTAATTAAAGTGGAATATCATACAGATGAAAGGTCCAATGCACACATTTCTGAAGGTACTTAAAACAACAACAACAACAACAACAACAACAACAACAACAACAACAACATAAGTGAGGAGAGTTGCGACGATGTTTGCGCTTTTAAATACAGCGTGATCAAGCGAGTTCACTCATCTGCGTTTTGTTTTTCAATATTTTCATGGCACATTTTCTTCTTGATTGGGGTATATACCAAAGTTCTCCATGACGGGTAGCAGAGGTAGTTGTATTCTTGTTTTTTGTAGACGAGCTATTTCATTAAAAGCTCTACTTTGTGAGTCTATATTATAGTGCCACACACCAAGCAGAAAACGATTGGTTGTACAGAATGTAACAGTCGGCAGTTTGTAGTGAATGAAGGAGTGGTCAGTATGATATTGGTGTAGCAAATTTGCTGAAATACGCAGTATCTCTCTGTAATCAGCATATTCTCTTAAGGTTTGACTTAGTTGTTTGTGCTTAAATTGCTGTCACCATCAAATAACGAGTGCTAAATTAATGGTTTGAAGTGGGTGGACGATATCTATTCCTATTAAGTATCCCTGAGATACAGCTAAGCTTTTGTGTGACCAAATCGACGCGTTGATCCCACGGAACGTGCTGGAAAAATGTGTTTTAAAACTTCATTTCATTAACTATTTCTATGTTTATTTTGTTCATCACTGAGGTGTGATTTTGTAGGAGTTTTGTTTCTCTTGCATGAAATAACGGCCTTAGTTTTATCGCAATTTATTTTCATACTGTTCTCTGTAGACCATATGTACATGTTTCAGACTCGTTGGCGCTATTCATCAGTGTAGTACAGCATGACGACGAAATTAATACGCCCATTTTGTCTGCATATATGACACACTTGGAATTGTTGTAAGTCCGAAAAACATCGTTTATATTTAAATTAAAACCAGAGGATCGAAAATTCTTCTTTGAGGGACGCCTGTTTTTCCCTTCACCGGCTGATCATTTTAAATGATTTATTTGTGCATATTGTCTTTTTTTACGCAAATGGCATCTAATGAACTGTAATGGAATGCCACTGATGCCGTATACTGCGAGGTTTAGTCGTGATAGATTGTGGCTGATGTGATCGAAAGCTTGGGTACCAATTATACCAAATATACCAGTTTTAGTTGTTTTCCTTCAAGGTAGCTCGGTATATGGTCCTTCTGATCTAAAAATGCTAATTTCGTTTATTTCTTTTCTTGAAAGCCGTGCTAAGCTTCGTCATGATACGATGTTCGTAACAGAAAGATGATACCTGAACAAAAATACTTTTCGTGACCCTTGGGAAATTGCGATAAAACTGACATATGGCGGTAATTTTGAATCATAAGCCTGTCAGCTATTATATATACCGATGTGACTCTGGGAAATTTATTTTTATTTTATTTATTTCAGTATACCCTAAAGGCCCTCAGTTGGAGGGCATTACATAGGGGAATGCGACATCATCAAGAGAGAGAGAGAGATGATGGGCGGAAGGCAGGGAGGTTAACCGGAAGGAAGATATCCAGTTTGCTACCCTGCACTGGGGAAGGGGTGAAGGGAGACAGGAAAGAAATGGAACAAAAGAAGAAAGCGAGAAAGAGAGAGGTCAACTCACGCACACACACAAACACGGCATGTGTCAGAGACGGTTCATGAGGCCCGTTGCGCGCAAAAACTTGAGCACAGCCTTCGTGGCTTTCCGCTGCGAGACACTATCGTTCCGGCATTCCAATATGGTTTGCTTGGACAGCGGTTGACCATCAAGGCATGATAAGTCTGCGGCGAGAGTCTGTCGCTGGGAGCAGTACCCAGGGCAATCGCAGAGGACGTGTGCAATCGTTTCCTCGCTGTCGCAGTGAACACAGGCAGCACTGTCTTCCAGTCCAACGCGATAGCCGAAACTTCTCGTGAATGACGTGTCTAGCCACAGTCGGCAAAGTACGGTCGTTTCACAGCGGGTAAGCCCATGCGGAACTCGAAGTTGCAGTGATGGGTCGAGGCGGTGTAGACGGGTATGTAGAAGGCCAGGAGTGTTCCACTGCGCTATCGTCATATCACGCGCAAGCGAGCGTAGTTTTCTTGCTGCATCCGTTCTTGACAGTGGGATGGCTTGCAGCACTCCAATTTCGTGGGCACGTTTCGCAGCATGATCTGCGTGCTCGTTCCCGATTATTCCAGAGTGGCCTGGTAGCCACTGAAACGTGATGTTATGGCCTTTGTCGTTTAATTGGTGATAGAGCTGTCGTGTTTGAAGCACTAATTGTTCTTGCGGCCCGCTACGTAAGACCGATAAAAGGCACTGAAGGGCTGACTTGGAATCTGTAAAGATGGCCCATTTCTGTGGTGGCTCCCCATCGATCACGTAAAGTGCGGTGCGTAGTGCCTCAAGCTCCACGGTAGTCGATGTTGTGCCATGAGACGTCTTGAACAGTACATCTACTGCTTTGGCAGGGAAGGTCACAGCTCCTGCAGATCTGCCTGCTGTTGTTGAGCCATCAGTGTAAACCTGAAGATGATTCCTGTAGTCCTTATGTAGCATTAGCAAAGACAGCTGCTTTAAGGCCGGCGGTGAGAGTTCCGCTTTCGTCCGAATCCCTGGCACTGTCAGCCGGACCTTTGGACGGGCCAAACACCAAGGAGGCGTCGGAAGTCTCTCAGCAGGAGTATAATTTTTTGGGAGGCACTCGCGGTATGCCGATAGCCTCTTACAAAAAGAGGCACCGGGTCGGTCTTCTGGAAGCGAGGCGAGGTGGTGGGCAGGAGCACGAGCAAGGTGTCGAATGTGTGTCCGAAGCACCTCCAAAGTGATGTGAGTGGTGGCAGGAAGGTCTTTGGCAATCGCTATAGTTTCCGCTGTTGAGGTGCAGCGTGGCAATCCGAGGCAGATTTTGAGTGCCTGGCCCTGCGCGCTCTCGAATGTGCGTAGGTTACTTTTACAGGTGTCAGTCAGCACCGGTAAGCTCTATCTCAAGTACCCGAGAAAGAGCGTCCGGTATAGGTGTAACATGGCGTTCACTGACGTACCCCACCTTTTCCCTCCAAGGAAGTGGAAAACTTGTGAGATGGCCGTTAGGCGCTTCTTGAGACCGGCCGCATGGGCACTCCAGCGGAGGTCCCGATCGATGGTTACTCCCAGGAACCTGTGCGTCCTAGCGTAACAAATATTTTGTCCCTTAATAGATATGGCATATGCTGTCATTGGCTTTCGCGTGAAAGCGACCAGCGCCGATTTTGCAGGCGAAATTTCAAGACCTTGTTCATTGAGGTATGTCGATATCGAAGTCGCGGCTTTTTGGAGCCTCGCACGTATCAGAGGACGTGTTACGCCTGACGTCCAAACACAGATGTCGTCAGCATAAATCGATATCTGTACACAACCTGGTATGCGTTCCACAAGACCAATCATAACCAAATTGAATAATGTGGGACTCAAGACGCCCCCTTGTGGAACTCCACGGTGTGTGTAGTGCAGAGATGTCGGCCCATCGTCGGTTTGCACAAAGAAGGATCTCATCTGTAGGTAGGCACGAATCCAGCGGTACGCTCGGCCACCAAGACCAACGGACTCAAGGGCGTCGAGTATGGCCTCCTGAGAAACGTTGTCGTAAGCTCCTTTTATGTCCAAAAATAGTGCCGCGGTTAATCGCCTGCTCAATTTCTGGTGCTGGACGTACGTTACGAGGTCAACAACGTTGTCGATAGAGCAACGAACGCGTCGAAAACCGGCCATGACACTTGGATAGACCTCGTAGCGCTCTAGGAACCACTCCAGTCTGGCGAGGATCATGCGCTCCATCAGCTTCCCTACACAGCTAGATAGTGCTATTGGGCGGTATGACGAGAGCTCTAAAGGTGATTTTCCAGGTTTTAGGAGCGGAACCAATCGGCTCGTTTTCCATTCTTGGGGGACATGTCCGTCTCGCCATGAGTCGTTGAATGTTTCCAACAAGGCTTTCCGCGCCTGCTCACCCAGGTTGCATAAGATCCTGTAGGAGATGCCATCTGGGCCAGGTGGTGACGAACGATTGCACAACACAAGGGCCGCATCCAGCTCCTCAGTGGTAAAGGGCAGGTCCATGCGTGAGTCCAGTGACTGTGGAGTGTTCTGTGTAGCAGGTACTCCTGTGCAAGCTGCATTGCCGACAATCTTCATACAAAAATCTTCGGCTACCTCGATATCCCGTCGACCTTGGTAAAGCGCTAAAGCTTTGAACGGAAACCGCTGCTCAGGAAGCGTACGCAGACCTCGCACTGTTCTCCATATTTGCGATAAAGGTTTCCGGGGGTCCAGAGACTCACAGAACCTTACCCACCGTTGAGACTCAAGTTTATCTATGCGACGCTGTATCTTCTTTGTATGCGCCTTGCTGTCCTTAGATCGTGTACGGACTTTGTCCGTCTATATCTTCGCTCGGCACGTCGACGAATCGTACGTAGTCGTTCCAACTCTACGTCCGTTTCCGAGCGCTTCGGGGAGCATGTCAGTGTGCGCATCGCCGTCTGTACTGCTTCCTTTATAGCTTGCTCTAGACCTGACGGGAGGCCGCTGCTACAAGCGTCTTCGACGTTCGTCTTGAACGCAGTCCAATCAATTCTCCGGATTCTGTTAGATCGATGACATCCAGAGAGGCCTTTGATGTTGACGTAACTGGGGATATGATCACTCCCGTGGGTCTCGATGTCTAGAAACCAAATCACGCGTGAGGCGAAACGACGTGACACGAATGTCAAGTCTAAACAGCTGCTGTACGTTGCGCCTCGCAGAAACGTAGGGCTCCCATCGTTAAGCAAGCACAGGTCATGATCGGACACGAACGAAGCCAGCCGCCTTCCTGTCGCGTTAACTTTGGAGCTTCCCCAAATAGGGTGGTGGGCGTTGAAGTCACCTGTAATGATCCATGGACCAGGTGCCCCTGCCAGAATGTTGTCCAGTCTTTTTCTATCAAATCGGGCCGCGGGTGATAAGTACACGCATACTAAAGTAAACGTGAGGTTTTTCTTCGTTACGGTGATGCAAACATATTGGTTGTCATCGTGAGGTGGTACTGTCCGAATGATGTAGGTAAGCTCACGAATAATGTATACCAGGACCTTGCTGCTTTCGTTATGTGTTGAAGACATCGTTGATTCGTAACCGGATATCCTGAATGGACGTGATAGCTTTGGCACGCAGATAACGATGATTGGAAAACACTTGGAGAAAACGTACTGACGGAAATCAGAGATTCGAGATTTAAGTCCTCTCGCGTTCCACTGGATTATAGACGCCTGTCTGACCTCTTCACGGAATGATTGGTGATTTGCGGCCATGGTTCTATCCGAGGGTTGCTAGGATTGGGCTCAGCGCGTCCAATACCTGCAGACCGCTTCGAGCGGGTGGGGTTCCCAGGCTTCTCAATAGCTCTGTTATGATAGCCACTAGGGATCGCAGCATCGGAACGATCTGGCGATCAACCCTCGGCGCATCATCAGCTGAAATAGGCTTAGATGTCGGTGCTGGGCGGGAAGGCTGGGCAGGTTCCTTCGCAGGCTGTATGCGCGGAAGCGCCGGCCAGACTTCCGCCTCATTAGATCCCTGTGTCACGTTTCTGTTCGTGCTTGCAGTTTTCGTCGTGCTCGACGGTGACGTGCTGTGCTCAGGTAACATGTAATTGGCACTCTGTCGAGATCGCTTTCATCGACGGTTGCGCCGACGCCGTACCCTTTCAGCAGCTTCTTTGTGGGTTGAGCTGTCTCTCACCATTTGTTTTATAACAGCCATTTCCCTCTTGATTCGTGGACAGTCTTTGGAGGCTGCATCATGAGGGCCATCACAGTTGCCGCACTTGAGAGTTTCCGCACGGCAAGCATCGGCCGTGTGCATCTCAGCGCATCGGGGGCACACTGTGCTGCTTGTGCAGACACCCTTCACATGCCAAGCTTCATGCAGTTATGGCACTGAAGCGGTTTGGGCATGAAAGGACGAACAGGATGTCGGAAATGCCCAACTTTTACATGGGATGGCAGAGAGTCCCCTTTGAAGACTAGCTTCACGCAGCGGGTGTTTCCTAGACGAAAAATACCAGTGATGACGACCCCGGCGTCCGCCGGTTTTATAAGGATTGGAAGGTCCGAGTTGACGATGGCCAAATCAATGTCGTAGATGACACCTGCCACACAGGCGCCATCCATTGGAATAATAGATCGGACTTTGATGCCGGCCAAATCCGATATTCGTCGAAACTTGTCTAAGGCGCTTGCATTCATCATGTCCACAGCAAGGATGTTCTCGCGTGTGTTTAATCGGACATCCTTGATTTCGTTCGGCGCGATCCCCTCGAGAAATACCGAAAGGACTTGCCTGTTGACTGTTCGGAGGCTCACGGTAGGGTCATCAGGCATGAATAAGATGGTGTGCGGCCATCGTTCTTCTTTAGGTTTCGAAACTATAGTGCTCGCTGGTGATGACGCCGCGACGATTCTTCGTTTTGCTTTCCTACTCCGCACTGTTTCGAAGCCATCATCCGATGACTCGTCGCCCGAGATCGAGTACACCTCGGTGTCCTCGCTGCTGCTGGGGCTGGTGCTGCGTTTTCTTGATGAACTTGGCATAGTTGACCTTTGGACGGTCGACGCAGCAGAAGGCTCCGCGTCCATATCCACTGCGTGGTGACTGGTGGATTCACCGGTACTGGACCAGGCGCGCTGATGTACAGCTACGCTCGTCATGGTAGACCTCTGGCTGAGCGGACCTCTGGCTGGGCGGACCTCTGGACGAGTCCGTGTCCGTAGCCACGAGGGAGGGGACAGGGTTCCCCGGAAAACAGATAAATATAACGAAAATGGAGGGAGCTGCAGTTGAAGCGTTCTACGAGAGAGGCACTTCGTCGTCGTTTCTCCGACATCATCAAAGCTAACATTACAACAATATACAAGGTATAACAGAAAGGCGAAAAGCATTACTGGCAATCACACTCACCTAATAGAAGTAAAATATGTTAAAAAAGAAAGAGAGGAAGAAAAAATAACATCGGAAGCTGAACTTGTGTTAATGTTTCGTTTTATGCAATAACGAGCAACGCAATAGTGATACAATGCAAAACACTGAAAATTCAATACAACGAAAGAGTTATTTTTAACTCTCGGGAAATATATGGCAATCTCGCATGATAAACGGGAAAGGGCCTCAACGCAAGTTCAAATATCCTCGAGGGCAGATCCATGGGGGAAATGGGGGGGAACAGTAAGCTTAGGGGAAGTCAAACACCATGAAGTGCTTCCCTCAGCAGAATTAGGCCACGGGTCTGAGCAAGCATATGCGCGCGGCTATAATAGCCCACAAGAAAGCGGTCACTGACGTGAAGGTAAATGAGACGACAGAGCACGCATATACATTTCTTCGCGGATTTTAACGGAGGAGGTGGAGAAAACTTTTATCAACGCTTCCCTCGTGACTGCGGTGTCATTTGGTGAATGCTACAGTATTATACGTCACCGCCGAAAGAGATCACCGCAATTTATCGCTTTCTAGTAAAACATGTCCCTTTGCAAAGGCTGTTGAGACAAGTGACAGGAGTGCAGTCAATAAGTGGTCGTGACGGTTGGCAAAGTGAGTATAGGAGTGTGTACACGACAGCCCATGACAGGGGGCCGATTCTAATCAAAGCGTCCTTACCAGCCTCGCCCAGCTCCAGTACGCTAGGTAATTTTCTCTGAATGCGGAAATACATGCAGTTCTAATAGTCACTGCACTCGTAATCAGTGCATTTATGATATCATAACTTCTGCTGTGCGGTTGCGTTTTCCTTCACAGGTGACGTGCTTAAAGGGGAACTCCGGCAGTTTATTCAACGGTTCTTGATATCGCTGTTTTCCAATAGCACTGACAGTAGGCCCCCTAGCACGAAGGGTGGTTCAGATTTTCTCAGAGACTCGCCAATATTTCAAATAACCGAATGAACGAAGTGCTCAAACCGAAACCGAGACGGGTAGATGCTTTGTGCAGCGTACGCGATGACGTCACAGCCTCTCTGACATCGGAAATGCGGAGATGGTGCTAGCAGAATGGAAGCGACGATGTTAGCCGACGATGTATTGAGTCATGCTAGTTTTCCTGAACTTTACAGTGACGCTATGAGTGCTGATATATCTCCGTTTTGCTCTTTACTGCTCGCCTGCTTGGGTAGGCAGTATTGAAGGTAACGACGTCAAAAACACAGGGTTGCGCGCATGGGAATCCGGTAAACTTTTTTTAAAATTCATTCACAGGAAAACTATATATCTTGTAACCGTTTGGCTTGGCACATGTTATTACAGTACCGAGGAGAACGTATATTAAAATTTTCATTGAGAAGCTGATTGTACTTCGGTTATCAGGAAGCAGTGGAGACTACAAATTCGGCGAAGTTGCCCTTTAATATAAAGGTACACATAGCGGAAAGCTTACACAGAGCCGAACTGTCAGAGAAGCGAGTGCTTTAGAGAGGCATGGGCTATGTGGAAAACACGTTATTCTTAGGCAGGCAGGCTGATTGAGATCCGGTTGTATCGTGCCTCACCGCAATTGGCTGGAAGTGCCATATCTAAAGTTAATTTTTTGCCATTCTCCCCTAGGGGTCTTGGTAGAGGCCCCTCCCCTTCTTCCCAGCCCGTCTGCACGCCTATGCACATGACGGAGGCATATGTGGTTTTGCGAAACATGAAGAAGAAACTGACAGGAAGAAAACAAAAAGCCACTGGAGCAGAGGTCCGATGCGGTGGCGAGGAGGCAATGATTCCTCGAAAAATATAAGTAGTGGAACCAGTTAAGCAACCTCTGACGCAGTGCTTTAGGACTCGACAGCAAAGCGTAATAAGCAAAGTAGTGCCGAACTAAACCCGAGCGCTCCTTTCAAGATAAATATGCCCCGGGAGGCTCCTTGACGTGGTTACTCCAGTTGCTTAGCTTTACTTCTCAAGTGACCGTCGTAACACTTAGATAAGGAAAACGGCAACAATGCGCGACCAGCTTAGTGATTCAGTTACACAGCAGATATCAGCGATCCCCGCAGCTGTACTGCCGAGACGCTGTCGTAAGCATAGTTGAATATCAGTCGTCGTCTTCCCAGTATTTCTAGATTACTTTCTTTTTTGCACGATGGCGTCAGAAGGGTTCCCTATAAAAGCCATGTGGTCCATATGTTCTCTCCAAGAGCTTAGCGCTTCCTTGCTGACCGAAGTGTTACTACATCTTACAAGTTCAACATGGCTTGGTTGAAGCTTGCAATTGGAGTTATATTTCTCGGACTGGCAACGGCGACTCCTGTGCCAAGCCAGGAGCAGGGAACGCCGCAAGAGCAGCAACACCAGGAGCAAATTGATGTATTTAGGGTGAGCATTCCTACATTCCTATGTACTGCATCCTTCCGTTTCTTCTCGCCGTTCTAGCAAACATTAGGTAAGGTAGAAACACGCGTTGGTTGGAAATGATGCATACTTGAACATCAGCGCGAGAACAACGGAATACCTATGTTTTTGCACTGATATTTACGTATCTATCATTCATCGCCAGCGAAGCAAGAAAGTCTGCACGGCCGATGGCAATTCCATATCTGCATCCTCTTGCGATATGTCTCTACTGCAGACCTGCAGCGCTACCACACTACCATGAAACTCAAGATATTGCGTAATCTTGAGCTTGGTGCTACCGCACGCTGAGCAAACACGGACAACGGGAAGGCACACCTGAAACACCACAGCGTCTTCTTCCCTTTGTCCGTGTTTGTTCAGCGTGCGCTACCATCTGCCTGCTGATATTGTAAACTGCTCATCTGTTGATGAGTTCATGAGCAGCATTCAAAATTTAGAATTTGATTGGTAAAGGAATATATTTTGTCATTAGTGTTCCATGTGCAACTCCGTGAGCCTGCACAGTTATTATAATGCTGTTTTCCAGTTTATATGAACACTGTTTACTGCACAATGTGCATGTTTCTTGATCATTTTGTATGTACCCATACTCTTTGCTCTGTATATATGGTTCTATTTTTTTGAATCTTTGTTTACTCAAATTCAACCCACTCCTGCATAGGTCCGAGGAGGGCCTGCAGTATTGCGAAATAAAAAAAAAGTCAGGATGCTCTACCAACAAGCCCACATAGCTACCCTCACCTACTGAGTACTTTGAGACGAGGTTGGTTAGAATCGTTTTATCAATACAAACTACTTGTATGTCATTACGCTGATCTGCCGCGTAGATGAAAGAAGTTTCTTTCTCCGACACTTAGAGTACCGCAGATGTCTTATCGAAATGCTGTAGACCCCTTATCCGTATTAGCGGCACGAATGCCCACCAATTCGTTAGGTTTGCTTTCCTATTGAACGCTCCGAGAAAGCCCCTGTAACGAAGGTATGTGGAATGGAAGTAACACAGAAGCGCTGCAGCTCTACCTTCGCTTGACGCTGACGTGTATGTAGCGTGCGAACATGGTACGGGCGCCTACACCGTACCACAGAATGGTTAGGCAATTCTACCTATGAACGCGTATTTGACCAATAAAGAAGTTATGCTTGATCAGGAATTTTGTCAGTTGTACCTGCCTGGGAATCATTGAAAATCAGAGAGGATCCACGCGGGATAGCATTCATATTCCGCTGTACAGCGTAGGCCCTACGGGATTGAACACAAGATAACATCCGCCCAGGGCGCGACTAGATTTGAAGTAAAATTAACATGAAACTTTGCATGGCAAACTGTCGTTAGTTTACGAATTATACAAGGTACCTTGGAATACAGTGACGCGTAACAAGAACAGAAATTCAGTAAAGTAGAGCGCCAAGTCGGGCTACTTGCTTGACATACATCGTAAAGCTTTTTTAACTGCGCTAGCACACACGGAGAAGGACGAGGCAGACAGGAACTGTGCAGACTCGCAACTGAGTGCTTAATAGGTCAAAACGACATATACACGGAGGAACATGAAAACAGTTCATTGGCCACCCAGACATAGATATGTTGTCGTCGCAAAGTAGCTTCTAAAACCGTGTCTCACAGTCGGAGACACCGAAGGTTCGCTTACACATCCACGTGTAGTTTTAATCCTCTACCCTCAAACAGCCCCAGATTGGTATACGGTCCCTGCGTCCGTACGAAATACTTGGTTGATTAAGAAGTGGAAGACTCGTGTTCCTCTTTAGTTTTTTTAAATGACTGCAATGTTTAGCCACGTGGAAATAACCATCTGAGGAGCTATTTTTCAGATGCTCTTTAAGAAGAATATTAGTGCATCTTGCCGTGTGATCGACATAAACACACCCACATGAGAAGGGTAATCACAGACAACGGCACAGGCGTCCTTACGGTCCAAGGTCCCGAAAGTCACCACTCACTTTTTCTTCGAGGCAATCGAAAATTGTGAAGAGTGGCATTACCTTTCCTTGCGCAGAAGTAGCAATACAGACGTCCTGCACCCATGTGGTAACGGAGGTGTTAGCTTGCGAGTGACTAGGCAGGGGGATGCTGTACCCATAATCTCTCATCAGAGCAGGTGGTGATAAACTAATGAACAGAGTAAAATGTAGTGTGATGCGCACACCCCGCAGTAATAACATAGAAAGAGGAGCGTTTAATGTCACATTTCGTCCCAGCACAAAGTGGCACATAATTTAAAGAACGTAGAGCATCGGTATGGGGTCAGCGTCGTAATCTCAGCCCTGCAGAAAAAGTCGCGTATGTGCGCTAGTGCAATGAATGTAGTTAACAGGGCACCTAACAACCACAGCCCTTTCGTCTGCAACGTTCAGCATAATGAAGGGTCAGTCCTTACACCCTGAACATGCGCCGTGGTCTGTGAGCTTCCTTTCTCATAGGAGTAGTATAGGTCGCTCAGACGGCTAAACGGTAGATCAAAAGAAAAGGAGGCTGAGCGAGTTGGTCAGGGTTCATAGTGAAAAGAACAGGCGTGCAAAACACGGATAAAAGGGGAGAGAAGTGGACACCCCGTACACCGACTATAAACTGAAGCAGAGCACAGAAGCGAAAACGAAAGAAGACACGCAACTTATCTGCGCCTGCTCAGGAATGGTGGCGCCACCTGTCAAACGGTTACACGCGCCGGTCTACGCGACAGACAACTGTTAATGCCTTCTGTCTCTTCTCTGTTTAAGCTAATCGACGGCTGACTCACGCGCGCAGTTCCGCGAATACTGATATGCCGGGCCTCGACCATTTAACGCGTCTCTTCATTCTTACATGTCTGCACAGAATTGTGCATTCGTCTAACTTCCGCGTGCAGTTACAGTCGCTGCAGTGGCACGATAGATTAGACGGCGTTCTACCTGATAGCGACCTTTTATGCTCAATTAATCCCTGATTTATGCAACGCCCTGTCTTCCCTACGTAGAAACTTCCGCAGCTAAATGGAATATTAGAAACTACGGCCATGCGACAGTCATTAAAATTATTATTGCCACTGTGCTTGGCCTCACAAATATCTGTTCGCTTTTTAAGTTGCACCTGCTCCGTTTTCCTATGGACGGCCGCGCAAATCCTACCTAACTCATTGGGAGCCGTAAAAACAAAGGTAACCCTACATCTACTTCCCATATTCTTGAGCCTGTGCGAAACGGAGTGAATGTACGGGATATTCACAACTGTTTTCTTGTTAATGTTACTGCTGCCTGCTACGGCGAGCGTTCTGGTCGAAATATACTTCTTTAGGTGTCTACATACATGAAGACAATTAAAATCAGACACTGACCACGATAAAAGCAAATAAAAGCAAGACATACAGTGGGTATAGCCAGGCCAGGGTAACCTGCTTCTAAAAGGCGCTCAACCTGCGCATTAAAGCTTTGGTTCAATTTGTGCATACATGATTTTGTTAGGGATGACTTTAGACACGACATGGCCATTCCGTTTTTCACTGCTTTCAAATGCTTCGTGTGAAACTTTAGCAACGGCTTAGATGCTCTAGGAGAATACTGCCAATATACACGATTCTGCCGAAATGACACACATATATCTAGAAATTGTATTACGTTTCCCTGAGGCAGTTCATTCATAAATTTTAGGCCATCTCCACTAACGTCATATTGATCGCTTACAATGGTGATGACGGATTCGAAATCATCCTTATTACAGAAAATCAATCAATCATCACCATAACGAAATACCCTAATGACATGGTCACCTAAGGCCTCCTTTAAGCGGCTATCAAGCCTGCTCAATTAAAGATGACTAAGAATAGGGGATCCTTTGAACATATACATACCCTTGATTTCTTCAGAAACACGCCTTATCTATATCCAAGCAACGCTGACTATAAGTACATGGAAAGAATTTCTAGAAAAGCACCCGTGGGAAGTCTGCACCTATCCATAGAAACTCACTCTTGTTCCTCGATGCATTCTCTTACGAAGTTTAACAATCCATCATGCGGCAACGAGTAATACAGGTCTTGTATATCCCCACTAAACACTGTACAGTCGTCAGGATTATTCTCTGTTAACAACTGAACTAGAGCCTGAGAATTACGCATGTGAAAGGGGTCACAGGAACTCAGAGATGTTAAACACTTCCGCAAGTAGCTAGCTACACAAGCCTGCCAATGGCCTAACTCTGAAACAATCGAACGAAACGGAATATCTTGCTTGTATGCTTTTGCCGAGAAAAACAGTTCTAAGACGACCGATTTAGCCTTTTTGACACTAGAAGCTATCCTATCAAGATTATGTTTCAACAGGAGATCGACAGCTCGTTGTTACACTACAGAGGGCTTCAACGTAACAGGCGGAATAATTCTTTTCAATAGCTTCTAACGCTTTTTCTGAAAATGTGCTCTTCGCGGCATCATAACAAAACAGCATTCCTTATCTGGTAATGCTGGTCTAAGCTTATGCTCCACACAGTGATTCACAAACGGTCGGATAGGGTCAAACGCCTTAAGAGGACCGTGCGAATGTTTGATGGTAGCGATGCATCGTGAAATACCGCGAGACCTTTCTTCCGAAACAACCTTACGTATAGATCGCGGCAAGCTTGATACGTCAACTCTTTTTAGGTAAGGTTGAAACAGTACTTAGGGCCTAATGCCAGGATTTTCTTATGGTTATTGCTTAAAACGGAGTCTCCGAGAACCAATACCATTGCTGACCCCGAATTAGCATAATTCCTCTTTGCAATAGATGTGGTAGCTTCGCCCTTCATATAAACTCTGCGCGCTGCTCGAAAATTCTTATCCAATCGGCGAATACTCGGTTCCGTTGATAGTCTCCCCAGGTGGCGCAGCTTACTTCTAAACGCTGTGGACAAAATTTGACCTGCCGCCATGCTCCAGCTGAAATTATCGCCGCCGAGGTGGCCTGAAAGCTTGGAACGTCCCGCTGTCTCCAGCTTCGATTCCGCAACCTTGAGATTCGATCCC
Organism: Hyalomma asiaticum; assembly: GCA_013339685.2. Taxonomy (NCBI): domain Eukaryota; kingdom Metazoa; phylum Arthropoda; class Arachnida; order Ixodida; family Ixodidae; genus Hyalomma; species Hyalomma asiaticum. The sequence goes on along the minus strand of CM023487.1, from coordinate 81,077,436 downwards.
GCTCACGGGCCTGGGAAATGAAAAAAAAAGAGAAAAACTTGTCTGTACTTATATTTAGGTGCACAGTAAAGAACCTTAGGAGGTCAAAACTCCTCCGCAGTCCTTCAGTACGAGCGGTGGCTGATATTCATACCACGTAGAACCCCATCCGTCAGCGATGGTACGCAAACGTTATCTCGGATGTTGAGTGAACATTGCTGCCTTTTTCCCTTACTTCCATACGCAGATGATAGGTGCATTCCCGAAAGTGGTCGCATTCTACACGTCGAGGAACGACTCTTCCTTCAAGTGTCTGAGTGCTGTACTCACCGCTTTCAACGCCGAAAATAAGACGGCCACCTATCTGTGGCCTCGGGCATCTCAAGGAAATGGCGAAAGGTAAATCAGCATTTTATGGTCCCGAAAGTCACGGGAGCTTGCTTCTTTCAGAGCGCAGCTATGCACCCGTTGATGCATTGAGCGTCGTCTGTCGGCCCTAGTGAGGTTCAAAATAATATTACGGGAGTGGATGCAGAAGGTGAAGTCGGCCGCCGCCATCTTACCATAGGAACCGATCACTAGCGTGCAGCGTGCGCGGGAACCCACCAGCGGTTACCTGACGCTTTCAGCGCCTTCAAAGCAGTCAGTCTTGCTAGATACTATCTCGAAGTGCGTGCATGTATTGCTGGTGTTTTGGTACAAGCTTGTACCAGACGAAAATGTTTATACAACATCATGATATTGGAACTGAGCTATTATTGTTGTATCTCACTATATGAAAATAACGCAGATCTCTATTACGAGGAGTAGAGTTTAGATTAGCAGAGCAAGCACACCTAACTCTGAGTGATCTCTGGCTTCTTTGGCAGCCCTTTAAGGCTGAAGTATAGAAAAACACCGGCTTAATCCTTGACTGCAAGGTTGTATTGCGTCATGGAGCCCGTGTTGAGAAAATCCGGCATTGGCACCGGTGTCCACAGCACAAATAATCATTTCGAACAATCACCAATTCCAGGACCACGCACCCCATTATGAAAGCCCACCGCAATAGCGAAAGTACTTCAGCAAAAAAAAAAAAAGAGCCAGGCCTGCGCGGTACCGCAGGACAGTGACAGCGTAAACTGGAGGAGCGACCTTCTTAGAGGCCATTTTAAACGCTTGAGGAAACTAGTGCAAGTAGAGGTGGTGGGTATCCCCTGCTCCATAACTCTTATCATTTCGCCAAGTAGGGAAGTGCCCCCTAGGCCATAATTACTGCGGTATTGTAACGTGCAAATCTGTATAACTGCACATCTTAGAGAGTCTCTTGGCGTCATTTTCCCAAGAACAAACCGAAACTCTCGGCGCGGCGTCGACGGCAAGCTGTGGTTTGGGCTTCTCTCTGCGCAGCTGTCTGTTGTGCCCGACGTTGCCTTGCTTCAGCTGCGCACGTAGCTCTGCGATTCGCTTCTTCAGCAACGATCCGCACTTTGCGAGGAGGCGCCATAAGGTATATTGAAGAGCCAAGTCAGGTTGCTGTCGGGGCTGCGCACGTCGCCTGCCGCGTGAAACGTAGCACTATACGACAAAGCTGCTTCACGAGGCAGCGCTTCGTAATAATGATGACGGAAAAGTTGAAGATTGTTTCATAATGGTGATGTTGATGATGCCTCTGCAGAGCTACGAAGCATGCACCCTTGTGTTCTTTCATATGATTCCTCGCATTTGTTATGCAATCCACTTTCCGGGGCGTGTAGTGGCGTATGACTATTCTACCACGTAATATTACATTTCTTGATGAGATTCCTCGGCAGGCTTTCTACCTGTCTAGGTCTTTAAGCGATGATTTTTCAAGCACAGGCGTAGCTCAGTGGTAGAATGCTCGAGTGCCACGCAGAGGACAAAGGATGTGGGTTCGAGTCATCCTCGGTCCTGGTTAATTTTTCTAAAGTTAGCGCGATAGTGGTTACGGACAGCGGCGGCGGCCGCGGCGGACAACTACGGCGCCAAGAACGGCCCTAGTTGTGATCTCATAACAGATTACGCTGTGAAAAATTATCAGAGAATCGGCGAATTACAAAAAGCAAAGAAAGAGAACTTGTGAGAAGGTCGCCCTAAGTGCGCAAAGATAGGTCGCAGCGGAGCTGGTGTCCTTCGCCTTCCCCATCCCGAACCTTATTTCCTTTTTTCCTCCTTTCTATACAATACTATACATGAGTGTGCCGGGCTTTACCAAATCCCCTCCTCAATTCCCTCTTCCTCACTATCACAGTCCCTCCTCCGCACCGTCACCTGCCTTTTCCACCCTCTTGTTATATCATACTGTGGCGTCAGTGGCCTTAATCTCCCCCTTTCAGTCTTGCTCACCTTCGTCTTCCCTTTCGCACGTCCTTGCGATACCAAAATATACATTGGAATGCCCTGTGGTTCGCCTTCTCCCTATTCATTTCCCTCTTGCTCATCTTCACACCACTCCTCCCCATCCTCACTTTCCTTTGCCACCCCCTTGCTATACTATACTATACAGGGCCATACTATGCTTTACTCTCCGCCCTCCCTTCCTACATCCTCAGCCTCACTTCCCCTTTTCCAACCTCCTTGCTGTACCAGACTATACACGGGTATGCTTTGCTTTCACCACGTATAGGGTCTTTTTTCCGAGGCAGCGTCAAAATCTGGCGTGGGTCATTGGTAGAGCAACTGCCTGCTACACAGACGGCCTTCCATCCCCCTCCAACCGAGTTAGCGTTCTTGAGACGTTCGCAGAGAGGACTCGAAGGAAACTTAAAGTATGTTGCAGCTAAACCGTCCTGATCTGGTTGAGCGAAATATTAACTAGGTGCGAAAAATGGTTCTTATCTAACGAGGCAGGACACTCAGGCTTTGTTTGAGTGCCCCCGTGGCGCATAACCGATGTGCCGAGTTTTCGGTTTCCGAAGGGCATTATACCTCGAGCTAGAATAGCTTCGGAATTAAAATTGTCAATGTACAACATAACCAAAACCTGCACATTATAGCTCGGGCTGTAGTTTGAATGTACGAGATAGCAATTCTGGCCATTAGGAATCTCAAATAATTCCAGCATTACAAAGGCGATAGTTTGATTGAATATTCTATGAGAAGGTGATGCGAACGGTAGCGAATCGCAGTATAGCCACTGCTAAGGCGAAGCCGATTTGGTCAGGGAACAGACAGGGGTAGGCGACGTAACAAGCGATGTTAAGAAGCAAGGCAGCAAGTTGGGCGAGTTGTTATACTGTCATGGTGGAACAGCGCGCACAAACAAGGACCGAAGAGAAGTAGTAGACGACACGAGCGCTGACTAACAAATGAAATTTTATTGAAAAGAAAGCACATATATAAAGGAGGAAACAGCACGTGAACATAATGGTCATGACATAAACAGCGGATAAGCGCAACAAGGCTGATTGTACCTTACGTGCCTTCCAAAAACCTGATCTCTTTATCTAGGAGATTAAGCGACTCTTCACTAACGCAATTCTCTCCCCCTTTTTTTATAAGAAAGGCTTCCACAATCTCCCTTATGATGCGATTTTTATGTCTGAAAAGAACAGATGTGTTAGTAAAGATGGGATTACAATCACATTTCTTGCAATGGGTGGCCAAATGAGCATGCTCTTTTTTCTTCACTGCTGACCTGTGCTCATTTAATCTCGTGTTCAGGCATCGGCCTGTTTGGCCGATGTAAGCTGCACCACAGGACAACGGAATATGGTAAACTACCTCAGTGGCACAAGGAACGGCACACTTATCTTAGTCATGTTTAATCCCACACCCTCCTTGTTTATTGCTACTTATGCTCTCAACCTTCTTCTGCACAGCTGCACATATGGTACCAGTCTTGACGGGCGCAGAAAATGCCACCTTAACCCCAAAACGCCTTGCTACCTTCTTAAGACCATGAGAAATCTTATGGACATAAGGAACCACTGCAACTTTTTCTTGAGTACCTCTGTCACCATTGTCTACATCTTTCCCTTTCTCTTGAGACTTCAGCCACTTAATGAGTTTTTTGGCGGTCATCATGAGCACGGAATCTGGATACCTTGCCTTCCTTAATCTGTCAACCTGGTCCAGAAAACATCGTCTCGCGGCACGAGCGTGACAAGGCAGCGCGCAAGCAAGCGAAGGCCACACCATTTTTGATTAACTTCGAGTGGCCAGACCCGTAATCAATACCCGTTTCAATAAAACCAGTTTTGAAAACGGGTCAATAAGGCCCGTTTTGAATAAAATTTCAGTTGTTAGTCAGCGCTCGTGTCGTCTACTACTTCTCTTCGGTCCTTGCTTGTGCGCGCTGTTCCACCATGATGTTAAGAAGAAAGAAATAGACATGGGCAGGCCACGTGATGAGAAGGCTAGATGACCGACAGACAGTTAAAACGACGGAATTCATGCCAGGAGAGGGGAACCGTAGCCTTTGATAATGCTCTCCATCCAGGGGTGGGCAAAGATACTTTGAAATTGTATCGCGATACGATACAAGATACTCGGGCAAGAAGTATTTCGGATACAGATACAAGATACCACCTCAATAATTGTATCCGATACGATACTTGCCATTTGTATCTTAAGATACTTCGATACATTTATAAATTTCATATTATAGACATATATAATGCAGCAAAAAACGCCTGTGAACAGGAGTGTTTGCTTTAGAATTTCAGAACTGCGACCAACCAAATTTAACTTGAATGAAACATGTGTTAGTATCTCAACAACTGTTGTTTTCTGGCTATAATTATATTGTTTTCATTCCCAAACAACTGATTGGGGCTCTTTTGGCTGCTAAACATGACAGCTATGTATAAGCTACGCTGTCGGCGGTTTTTTGTGGTTTTTGTAATTCATGGAAGTCGATGCTCTACTTGCCAACCAGGTAGTGGTTTCCCACCTAATAACAAAAATGGCGATGCAAAACCTCGGCACGATGCCGCAATTACGACTTTGAGTTTAACCTGGTCCGTACGCGTATACCGTTTACGCAGTACCGGACCACGGGACAAGTGTACAGGAGTAACAACGCTCGTAGCGACATATTTTGTGACGCATCTTCTATACAGAAAGGACATAAAACCGCAATGACTTCCTAAATTCTAGTTATGTGCTCGCGTCAAGCGCTCGTCATCGACGGATTCACGAATGTGCAATTTTTGTAATAATTTCTCTCTACGAGAGAATTCCAGACATCGTAGCGGTACAAAGTGTCGCAGGATACCTCCGCTACTCATACTCTTGACATTGATTGCGCGAATTACCTTGTGATTTGTGACAGCGAAAAAAAACAATGTGACCCAGAAATGATGGATATATATATATATATATATATATATATATATATATATATATATAATAGAACGAATTGTGCTGTAACATTATTAGTTACGATGTTTCTCAGCGAAAGGTGTCGTCAGCCTACCAAGTAAGATCACACACTGGAAATTTCACTGCTTGTGGAAAATGTCATGAAAGAGCTCGTGGGGACGGTCACAATAATAATTGTTGAGGTTTACATCTCCAAACCATGATATAATTATGAGGGATGCCGTACTGGAGGGCTCTGAAAGTTTAGACCATCTGGTGTTCTTTAAGATGCTCCTAAATCTAAGTACAGTACTGCACGGGACTCAAGTATAACGCCGCTATCGGATTTCGGCCTTTACGGCCGGGATTCGATCCCGCGACCTTCAGGCCAGCAGTCGAGCGCATTAACCACTAGGCCGCCGTTTCGGGTGGTTATAAGCGTTATAAGCTTAGTGGCGGCAGTACCTGCTTGAGCAGCGGACTTCTGCCAGTATTTCTAGTGTCGCGCGGTGATGTTCCGACATCGGTATCTTGTATCTTAAGATACTCGATACATTCTTCAATGTATCGAAAATACAGATACTGATACACGTCTTTCAAGATGTATCGCGATACAGATACAAGATACTGAAAGAGTATCTAAGATAGTATCTAAGATACATGTATCTTCGATACTGCCCAGCACTGTCTCCATCCTTTCCTGTCTTGCGCGAGCTGATTCCATCTGATGCCTGGTATGACGAAATTTAGAAATTCGCAGGCATCAGATGGAATCAGCTCGCGCAAGACAGAAAAGGATGGAGAGGATTGGGAGAGGCCTTCGTACTGCAGTGAAGGTAAGGTAGGCTGACGGTAGCGATGAAAGGTGAAGCTTCAGAATCTGCGAATTTGTAAAGAATAACTGCGACTCCTTTAGAGAAGGGACGCTATCTCCTTCAACCCTTGTCGGGAGAACGACTCAGCGTCCGGAAGGAGAAAGGGGGGGAGCGGGGAGGATAAGACGAAGGGTATGAAAGAATGGCAAGGTAATATTTTTCGATGCTCGCCACTCTAGCACTTCTCGTTGGCCGTAACAGAGCGAACGAATGCAGCGAACGACGACCTGGCTCGCGCGTGTTGACCCATGGGACGCTCCTATTCTTTGCCTCAAGTAGCTGTACTAAGCGAAGGGCTTTCCCCAAACGGTAAAACAAATGTCTTTATACTTCGCCCACCTAAAACAATACTTTATCTTTTGTGGGTATTTCAAGGAAAGGTTTTATTAAAGGACAAGCAAGTTTCTACATGTGTTTGATATTGAAGGCAGCAGTGTAAATCTAATTTAAAGCGGATTTGCCGTTCCGAGAGCTGCACATTACAAAAGTAATTCTGTTACGGAAACATGGTACGCGTTGCAGATATGTCTAAAAAATGTCAGTAAATCTTGGCACTGAACAACAGAATATTGCGAGCTCCACGCTCTAGTTTCAAAAAAGCTAAATATTCGGAATGTTTGTTGAAATCTTAGGACACAGGCAACCCCTACAACTTAAGGTCGGTTTTAAAGTGGCATTACTCAATTGAATTATAATACCACATACGCTCCACCACTGCTATTAAAAGATTTCTACCACGCACATACATTTGTTTATTGAAAATGCACGCTAAAGGTTTGAAGCCCCACCCATTTTGAGAAAATGGGACAAAGGGAAGCTTGGCGTTCGGGCGCGCGGGTGCTTTTTCTTTCTTTCTTTCTTTCTTTCTTTCTTTCTTTCTTTCTTTCTTTCTTTCTTTCTTTCTTTAGATTGCAGTGTTGGATTATTAATCTCATATTTTCAGGGCATCTCTCATTCTCCCGTTCAGCTGAGTTTGCGAAAGGAGAGAGCTTCAAAATATGTGCATCACTTTGTTTTTCTAGCAAAAGGTAAATTATTCTACACTCCGTTTTTCTTCCAACAGGAGAAATGTCACTTTTACTATTTCGGCCGGAGATGCTCACGACCAAACAAAATACTTTATTGATGATGGTGAGTACAGTTTTTTTGCTAACCTTTATTTATTTATTTATTTATTTATTTATTTATTTATTTCAAGGTACTTACAGGCCCCATGGGGGGCATTGAGTAAGGGGGGGGGGGGGCATTACACAAAGTATACGTGTACTAACATACTGTGTAAGTAAGGACAGCGCAATAAAAGCGGTTTTTTTTTTTCATGCATAAGAATATTCAATTAGGCGTTAGATAGCAGCTGAATAGATAAAGATGTGTGTGCGACAATTCATGCAAATGTTTTCGTACGCAATGTTAAGTAAGCACTTCCCCGATCACACGATATTGTTGACCACCATATATCTCGCTTTGTAGTGCAATTACATTTATATTAAACGTGTTGTGGCTCAATAACGCACGCGTGGATAAGCTTATGAGCGCGGGCTATACGGCTGCCATGTCAGCTGCAGTCGCTGGGACATTGACACTGGCACTGGGCTGCGTGCACCAGCTCGCTCTCCGAAGAACAACAGACGCCGTGCCTCATGAAACAACTGCAGCCACGACGACGCAGTATACAGCCTTATAACGCACAAGATACCTATTTCCCTGGAAGATAGAATCCAATATTACAATGCGATTTGGATGTCATTCGGTGACATTAGGTGCATGTGATATCAAAATTCTTTGAAAGGTTCTTCTACTCATGAGTGCATTCTTCCTTACAAAGCTATTGCAAGCGGTTCACCTAAATTTCCTTCTGTTTATTTTTTTTTGTATCCTCCGTAAACACTTCTGCATGACCTCCAGAAAGGGTCGCATTATAACTAACTAACTAACTAACTAACTAACTAACTAACTAACTAACTAACTAACTAACTAACTAACTAACTAACTAACTAACTAACTAACTAACTAAACAAATAAACAAAAAGCTTTCAGCAAGTTTTGTTTGAACACTAATAATTGTCGTCATTATGTCTGTATGGCGTCCGCCACATCTGGAGCTTTGCTTCCAAAGTTCTTTTTTGTGTGTGTTTGGAAACTCATTTGGGAAACGTTAGTTAGTCTACGGGAAAACAGCTGGTATACTGCGGGGATCTGATCATGCCCAGCAATGTAAAGCAATGTAACATGCTTTTGATTTAGCATTGACCCACATGTTAGGAATGGGTCATCCAAAATCACCCTCTTAAAGAGCCGCACAAGCTCAGTGTGAGATAGTTGGTGAGTGGGAGTTCCCTGAGCCGTAAATATTAACTTAAGTTTGTCGGATAACGGATCGAATGAACAATTGGTCGCATTTGCCGCATCCTTAGTGCCAAGCGAGGCATTAAAGAGGGACGTGGTCTACAGGTCAATGACAACTTGTGCAACGATTTAGCTGAAACTTGACGTGAATAATTATACAGATCTACCATGATAGAAGCAAAAGGTAGTACCGAAGACAGGAAATAAAAAAATGAAACTACAAAAGCAATATTTCTGGGGCTTTACTTTCCGAAACAACGAGATCATTGCGAGAGACGCAACTCCAAGAACTAAAAAGGACGTGTAGGAAATAGCGGCGATTAAATATGGATACCAGGATATAATTTTAACACAATGTGTTTTAAGGAATCACAAGACAAGAGCTCATTATTGAGAGGTACGACGTTTTAAGTAGGCGGTTATGCAGCGGTGACGTCCGAGGAACCAATATTTCAGAATATGCGTTAGCGCTACAACGAGAGACGATAACCCTTTCAATGGTCATTGCGACTAAGGGATGTAAAAAGCGTCCATTATAATGAGTTATCTCCTACATCTCTACCTCTAGTAAATGGTTTGGCAGATCGTGAACGGGCTTTGTTTTTTTTTCTCTTTCCAGACAAGAGTCGGGTGTACAAAGGCTACCACCACTACACCGACTACCAGAACTGCATGGTTATGACGATCACGTACCGAGACCACGATCGTAAGATGCTTACAATCTTGGCAAACTGATAACTGCATGGATAGCTCCGTCGTAGTTAATATGCATTAATATGCAACGGAAATATCTTTGTTCGCGCGAGTTAGCAAATTTATAGTTGTAGCGTTGTGGTTGCATAGCTTATAGCTGCGCGTTATGCAGTCGGAACCCGACTGCGTTACGCGCGCACACACACACACACACACACACACACACACACACACACACACACACACACACACACACACACACACACACACACACACACACACACACACACACACACACACACACAAATTCACGCAGCTGGGAACTAGGCACAAGCAACGACGGACACATGCACACGGCCGAAGGAGTTAACATGGTATATTATTACGGTTCTGCCTACGGTGGACGGCAGGGAAATGCTACCCACCCCTCTGGTACATGGCAAACTGCTTCCGATCGGCTGCCCGCAGCGCAAACTTCAAATTCGCGCATAGAAAAATAGAAATGGCCACCACATTGCCGTTTCAACGTGAATGTACAGCGAAGCTATTTCAAACACCGCATATGCTGATTCTGTGGTTTGCACTTCGTACGAAGTCTTCTCATGTGGCCCTTTAGAAAGCAGCTGCAGCCTAATCTTTAACAGGAACTTATGGTAGGGTGCTCCCATTGTAATCAGGCGCATTGTCGTCCACCATGCGGCTTTCATATGGGTCTTCTTGTTTCCTTTCTCTGTGGTCTTGCGCTCATTAATTTCGGGCACACAAATGGCGCAAAATTTCTTAGTGGCATCTTCCTGGACTGCGAATATATTTATATTGCGAAGATGCGAATATATTTATATTGTTTCGGCCCGCAACACTACTTTCCACAATTAACTTTTACAGAAAAGCCGTCGTTCGCGCGAAATTTTCCTCGTTTTTTTTTTTTTCGTGAATACTGAGTTCTATGCTGTATACCTCTTACCAAAAAAAGATATTCCGTTTGCCTTCAATTGCTAGCGTGGCGAATTGTTAGCTTGGCGCTTTGTGTTTACGCCACGAAATTTTGCGAGCACTGAGAGGTGTAGAGCATCGCTGTAAAATGGTAATTAAGCGCGGGCGACGCCAGCAAGCCAAGCCAGCTAGCCTTGTGTACTCGCAGATGACCAAGTCCAGTGCGACCGCTCGCGCACAAGCGGCCATGCTTATTTTTCCGTGCGCGAATCTCCTGCAGGAGTCGACGCCCACGAATTGCAGGCGATGGATGCGCGTAATATGTGCTAGGAATGCAAGACCAAAGATGTTCATATCTCATATATATTCCGCTGGAGCTTCGGCACCTTTGCGATGTCGCGGCGCCACAATACCGCGTATGTGACTGAACAATTTTTGCGGTTTCTTTCTTTTCTTTTTCTTTCTGTGACAGCAATTTCAGTTTCTGAAAGCTAACATCTAGGTCGCCTGCCCTCCCTTCTCAAGATGTCCATAACAGAAAGTGTTCTGGAGAAAATCCCGTCTTCCCCACATATCTCTGTGCATGCGTGCATATCAGGCGAGCGAAAAACCGGTTACTGTTAGCCCCATGATGGTAGAGTCCGCTTCAACTGCTTTTTCTCAGACTGTTCACGTCAACAAAGTGCCTCAATCTTGAATTGTCCGTACGGCTAAAATCAAGGTGACCTATGGCAGCTGACGTTCATGAGCGATAGTGGGATTTAGCTCATTTTGACCCGAATGCTCCGCTTAATTTTTGTTTGGACACTGTAAATTTTCTACATTACAGTGCATGAACAACTTCGCAATGCTTCACACCGTGCAATAACTTCGCAGAATGCAACATCTTCGTACCCTATTTTTTGTATCTATGTCTCGTAAACACTGACTGAGCACCCAGTTATGACGCATACACGTCAAATAATTTCACAGGTCAAGGTCCCGAAAGAAAGTTACACGTCATAAAATTTGTGTTTCGGAAAATCTGTGTGGTCGTATGGTCGTACGACAGAACTGAAAACATTAAGATGTGACGAATGACTTTCTGAGCTAGAATGTATGCCAGTACTACTACACATCGAAATGTTTCTGGTGGGCAGTGTAAGACACTTCTTTTTTTTTTTCAGACTGCTTGCTATGGGTCAAGAGGTCTGTGGCTCACGCTGTTCCTCAAAACTGCCTGGACAACTACGAAGCGAATTGTGAAGTTCGAGTTCCAACGTTCGACAATGATCTCTGTCACGACGATGAAGACAACCAGAGTTGAACAAAAATGAACGCCCGTATTCAAGCCAGGGCACTTCATTTATATATTCCCTTGCACCAGCGCACCAACGCAAAACTATCTTTGGAGGGTGTTTTCACAGCATCGAAACGACTGCATGATAAGGAAAATCCTTCGCTGTCATCTTTGACAATAAAAATCCGTGTTCGTTGCCTTCACCCTCAGTTTTACGTCCTATGTCTTCTTTTGGGCTGATATATAAAAAGAAAACTGTGCGTGTTTTCATAAGTGAACTTTAGGCGCTATCCTGTGAGGAATTAGGCCTCTTAGTATGTAGACGTCAGGAATAGTAATAATTTCAGGCGTTTTACGCACCAGAAACACGACATGTTTATGAGAGACGTCGTAGTAGAGGGATCCGGAAATTGTTACCATCTGGGTTTGTTTAACGGGCACTGACTACGCACAGCACACTGGCGTCAGCGTTTCGCCCCCATTGAAATTAGCCGCAGCGAACAGTATTAGATCCCACGACCTTCGGATCAGCAGTGCCGTGCCATAATAGCCACTGGACCGCTGTGTCGGGGATGACATGCGGAACCATCGTAGCTGTAAATCAGCCAAGTGTGTCGGGGCCGACGACCGCGACTAAGCTTCAAGATCGTGCATTTCGAACTGCGTGCTCCTACCTTATTTCAAAACAGAGTTATGCCGACTTCCTTGTGTGTTAGCAAGGTCATGTCTTCGGTAAAAAAAAATTAAGTTTAAACGTAGGGCCTAGTTCAATACCAAGCAGCATCTTTCTCTTTCTATCTACATTTATAGCTGAGCTACGCTCACTCACAGGCGACGCCGCTATGCTTTCGGAAGGCAGCAATGTCGAGTCAGTGTTATTATGAAATTAGATGTCTGTACATAGCGTCTATTTGAATCCTATAACGTCTTTTTTGTATATTTATCTACAGCGAAGCCACGACCGCTAATAGGGGACCCTCCCCTTGCACATTTCGAGAAGTCCTCCGGTCCCAGTGTAACCGGTTATGAAACTATACGTCTAGGCGCAGGACTTACTTCAATCGCAAACGACATTTTCCCGCCTGTATGAACAGCGTATCTACGGCCACTTCTGTGCGCACCTTTTGTCATGCTGTCAACTGAAAGTTGTCTCTCAATAAATTTTGAAATGTTACGGCCGTCCTTTGCAAAACACTTTAAAGCTCCCATTCAATTTTTTAATCACATTCAAACGTCAACTACGACAAAGCTGCGCTAATTAAAAGTGTTATGTTTACTTCTGGGCAGTTCTTATTTTCGTGTCATGTATGCGAGTGGTCAATCTTGGCACGTTGCTCTAAAGGCTAGCGCCATGAAGCTGGACAGGTAATTCGCAATTGCAAATCAAATAAACGCGTATTGCGAATACAGACATATATGCGCCATACGTGGTTGAATGTTAACCTTTGCAATCAGTGTCAACCAAGGAGCCAACGAAAAAGACTCACAGACTTTGAGAACTCAAGTTAGGTTGTTTAGACGAGAGATACTTACGGGCCGTCGTATCTGCTGATTTCAAGGTACAGGCGTCACGAACGCAAACGCTCCGCAGCACGACCTCGACAAGCTCAGACTGCAGTCAGCGCTGCGAAGTGTCGGGTGTTCCTTGCTGGTGATGGCAGGCTATAGCTGGGGGCACTTCGATTTGGTTTATGGAGTTGTACTTCGCGCTTATGTCTTACCGGTGGGGTGTGTCCCCACCAGTAAGGCACAAGACAGGTAGGTCCCCTTTCCTCGTGGCTGTGGTCCTCCGAGGGCCTCGGAAATGCAAGTAAAATGTATTTCGACCAGCCAAATCGAGCCTCACTACAGCTATCTTCGGCTGATGCACCAGATGCAGCAGGCAGTGCTGCGGAGCAGGGGCCTAGGCAGAAATAATTTTAGGGAGCTGTTCTGAATCTCTGACCAAAGAGGGAGGGGGTGGCGTGGCACAGGGCAGGGAATAATGCCAACAGATTCCCGTCACCAGCCTGGATGGCAAAGCATAAATAACTGAAAAATTTCTAATTATTTAGTTATAGTAATGCTGCTTATGCCGACTGTTAACGCTTTGGTGTCCGCAGGATACGTTGCCTAGAATAACGCTGATGCCACAGCTTCGCCGCACGTTTTATGAGAGACCTAGACACGACCACGCATAGCTACCGGTAGCTGCGCATGCGCTGTGAGGTCGCTTCGTTGCGCCTGCGCTTCGCTCATCCCACCTCACCCAAAGTAGAGCATAGCACAGCCCTGCACAGTAAGCCTAGCAAGGAGTGGGAAAGGGAAGTCGGGGTAAGGAGGATACATGAGGAAGGGAGGTTATACTGAGGAAGTGAAGGGGTGAGGGTGGAGCACAGCATTGTGTCGTATGGTATATAGTACCAAGGAGGAGAAAGGGAGGTGACGCTGTAGACGAGAGAAAGGATGAGGGAGGAGCCACCAGCTACACTGTGTACTCTGTCTTTGCACCAGCAATGCAAAGATGCCCGGATTTCTTTCTTTTTTATGGGCTCCAGAAAAAACCGCAATGCACGTTGCGGGGGTTTCAAGTACAATTGCGATTGAAAGCACAGCGATTATTACTTAAACATTCAACGAAAACGTAAACCGCACAGCGAAGTCGCAAACTTCGAACCTCATTGGAACATATGGAAAAAAAAGGAAAACGCAGTGTAAACAAAGCGAATGGAAATAACGTATAGGCGAAAAGCGAAGAGCAACAAGAGGTAAAGTAGAAGTTGGTGGATCGAACATTATTCGCCGATGCTGCTCTTGAGGCCATCGTCATGAGACAGCTGTTGGGCGTCGTCCCTCCAGCGCGACGTATTTGCATAGGATATCGCTGTGTTCTATGCTCTGTGCTTAATTTCGCACTATGCTCAATGATGCCAATGTGTCGAGATGTCGCACTCAGCGAATGTGCCAACTTTTTTTCCCGTTTTACAAATGTAATTAAGTAAACGGCAGCTATCCGAGTAGGTCGCTTTTTTAAGGACCCATAATTTTCGGCCATGGTAAGTAACCCAGGAGTTGCATCAGCTCCTCACGAATCGCCTGCTGCAAAAATTTTTCAAATCCCTTAACTATTAGCGGACATGCAGCGGCAAGTTCGAGGGGAATTTTATGTTATGGAGCATTCAAAAACGGAGAACTGTGAGTCCGCTAACGTTTACGTACCTGTCCCCGAACACATTTGAATTTTGAAGGTCCTCCAAATTTCAGTCAACACAGAAATAAAGCGTCCGCACCCACGGGTGAACGATTTTATTGGAGGAAAAAGGATGTAATCGACCCTGAAAAAATTTTAAAGTCCTCAGCCCCCTAATATGGCGTAAGGCTGCATACGGTCATCACGATCTGTGAGCGTTCTTAGCGCGCGGGCTGCCATAGTATGCAGCATAATTAAGCAAGGGGATGTAGGCGTCCCTTACAGAAAGTAGTCGCGAAATTTACTGTTGCAGCTTCTCCTCTGTATGTAGGCGTAGAAAGGAAGTTGGCTGCTCTGTCTCTCTAATGACAACACAGGAAAAAAATCTTCCTTCATTCTATTTTTTGTGTACAGCAGCTCTTGTGATTTCCAAGAAATGTCCTACAAGATTACACGGTCGTGTATGACCTGATGACCTGATGGTAACGCTCAAGAAGATTAAAAATGAGGAGGAAAAGAACACGATGCTTTCGAAATTGGAGGCCAGGCGGCCCGCCTAAGATAACCGTCGTTCAGTGCACTTCTTGGAAAGTGTGAAACCACGAGAATATTAAAACCTACATTCCCGGAAGCAAAAACAAGAAGGTCAAGGGTTTTCATGTAACATTGAAGGACTAACCGAACTACTAATTCCACGTGTCAAGGACGAAGAGTACGTATCGCTGCCGTGCGATGAACGTTGCCCTGTGCTGTGCGACGCCTGCGCTGCGTTGCGCAAGTTCATTTCCACACCCCATAGGACGCGTCGTAAGAGACAGGCCGGGAACACTTGAGCGCTTCACTGTTGCTTCTTCCATTGCTGTCGAAGCTCGCCGTCCAGTGTCCTCTCGTCAGCATGGGTTCGCTGGGTATTGGAACATGCATGGCGCTTGTGGTTCTAGTCACTGGCAGTATCGTCACAGAACGCCCTCCTCGTGAACCAACGGACGGATTTAGGGTAAGCTCCAACGTGCTAGCATTAACTCCAGCCGAAGCCACGGTGACGTTGTAGCTGTTGGATGTGTTGTTTTCCCGCATAACACCTGTGGCGTACTATATATGTCGTAATTCTTCCCTCGATTTCTACGATGTAATTCTCCCCGTGGCATTAAATGGCCCCTGTTCTTAGGATCCGTGTCACGCTCATTCTTTATTTTTACTGGAAGGCTACCTTGCTTCTGATGATGATGATGATGATGATAGTGGTTCGGTTAAGGAAAGGATGCTAATTTCTGCCTACATGGGGAGCGCGGCTAAGCTTCCGTGTAGTGTGCGTTGTCAGTGCACGTTAAAGAACCCCAGGTGGTCTAAATTTCCGGAGCCCTCCACTACGGCTATTCTCTTCTAACTCTTTCACTCACTTTCCCCCACCCCCTCGGACGCTTAGCCGCGCTCCCTACATGGGCTGCAGAAATTAGCGTCCTTTCCTAAGCGAACCACAATCATCATCATCATCCGTGGGGGTGGGGGAAAGGGAGTGAAAGAGATAGAGAGGAGAGAAAGGCCGTATTGGAGGGCTCCAGTAATTTTAAACACGGGTTCTTTAACGCGCACTGACAACGGACAGTACCCGGGCATCTGGCATTTTTTGCCGTCGTAGAAAATGAGACCGCCGCGCGTTTTTGGTCGTTTTTGGGTGCTCGGGTGCGACCAAAAAACGAACGCGCGTTTTTTGGTCGCATCCGAACACCCTAACAGCTACTCCACCGCGGCGGACCTCTTGCTTATGTCGGTGTTGATTACAAATTTGGGGCGTCACTCGTATGGTATGTCATCAACCTTCCTCAGTATCGAGCGGCTTCCGGTTCTCAGTAACGCCGTGTTTCCCATTGATATAGGAAAAGAAAGCCCAGCGCACTGCAGTAAAACCAAGCGAGCAAGCGATAACATGTACTACATGAAAGCAACGCTATAGCATCGTGGGGAGTATCCTAGTCGTTAACTGTGAGAAGAGAGCGCTAATGAATAAATGAGAAACAGAAGAATGCAGCCTTTCGTGTATTACTCCGTGTCTCCGTTCTATCGCGCGGTATTTCCACGATGCATGCAAGTTCTCTCCGGGAGTCACACAGTGTAAACACTGCCATCAAAAGGACTTTTACATCGAACCTGTGCATTACTCGCCTGTACAACTTTTATCCCCTCGTCCTTCTTCTCTTCCACAGGCCTTTGTTATATAGTATACCATACAAGGCTATGCTAGGCTGTATTGTCACGTGGTCGAGACACACGCAGCGCTCGAGACGAAGCACGCAGGACTCAAGGGATGTCAGGCGAACTGTCTATTGGGCGAACTTGTGCGCAGCAAAACAAAGCCAATGACAATGCACAGCAATAGCGTCGTGGACAGTCGTCGGTCGACGGAAAGACTGACAAGCGGTGCAGTGCGTCAGCTTTTATATAAACACCTGGCTTAACGCGTTCTCGCATTATCTCTGGAATTCCAGAAGTTGCTCAAGTGTGGGCGTCAGCATGCAATGTTTCAGGAATTGTCGACACGGTTCCCGAAGTGACATGCACGATAAACGCGGCTTGCGTTGGCATAACAGAAAGTGATAACTTCGCTCGCCGCAAAAAATCAAAGCAAGCGCGCGATTCACAGGAAAGTGATAACGGCGTTCACGAAAACAACCGCACGTGTCACTACCCCCCTCTGAAAAGCACCGTCCCGATGCTAAAAACAGAACATGCAAGATAGGGTACATGCGATAGATTAACAATACGCCAGTCTTAATCAGCGCGCGTAATAAGGTTTCAGTCGCACCACATGTACAACTTCGGGTCGTGCACGGCGCCACTGGGATGACGTCAAGCCATCGGGCACGACCTCATAGTCCAGTTCACCACAACGTCGGAGTACCTTGTAGGGTCCAAAGTAACGCCGTAAGAGCTTCTCACACAATCCCCGTCGTCGCATCGGCGTCCAGACCCAGACAAGGTCGCCGGGTTGGTATTCGGTGTGGCGTCGTCGAAGGTTGTAGTGGCACCTGTCGACCGTCTGCTGGCTCTTGATACGCAGGTGGGATAGCTGTCGAGCTACTTCGGCGCGCTCCAGGTAGCTGGAAAAGTCGAGGTCTTCTTTGTCGGTACCGACCGGTAGCATGGCGTCAAGCGTCGTTGTTGGGCTCCGTCCGTAGACAAGCCTGTATGGAGCAAACTGCGTCGTTTCTTGCACGGCCGTGTTGTACGCGAAGGCCACATACGGAAGTATAGTGTCCCACGTCTTGTGTTCGACGTCAACGTACATGGCCAGCATGTCGGCGATAGTCTTATTTAGACGCTCGGTGAGGTCATTCGTCTGCGGGTGGTAGGCGGACGTTCGGCGGTGGTTCGTGTGACTGTACTTCAAGATCGCCTGAGTTAGGTCAGCCGTAAAGGCCGTACCTCTGTCGGTGATGAGGACCTCCGGGGCTCCGTAACGCAGGACGATGTTCTCGATGAAGAACTTGCGACCTCGGCGGCAGTGCCCTTGGGCAAGGCCTTTGTTTCGGCATAGCGGGTGAGGTAGTCAGTCGCTACGACGATCCATTTATTGCCGGAAGTCGACGTCGGGAACGGCCCAAGTCCATGCCGATTTGCTGGAACGGCCGTCGAGGTGGTTCGACGGGTTGCAGAAGTCCGGCTGGCCTAGTTGTCGGCGTCTTGCGTCGCTGACAGTCTCTGCATGTCTTTACGTAATGGGCGACATTGGCAGTGAGGCGAGGCCAATAGTACTTATCTTGTATTCTTGATAGTGTGCGAGAAAAACCGAGGTGTCCGGCTGTCGGGTCGTCGTGTAAAGCTTCCAGAACCTCTGGACGTAACGCTGAAGGCACCACGAGGAGGTGGTCGGCGCGGAGCGGCGAGAACTTCTTCAGGAGAACGTTGTTCCGCAGGAAAAAACGAAGCCAGTCCTCGGCAGAATACTTTCGGCACGGCGGCGGTCTTGCCTTCCAGGTAGTCCATGAGGCTCTTGAGCTCTGGGTAAGCGTTCCGCGAAGTCGTCGGTAATTATGGGTCCCAAGAAAGAGTCCTCGTCCTGGTCACCCTGGGGCGGCGGGTCGACGGGGGCGCGAGACAAGCAGTCGGCGTCGGAGTGCTTTCGTCCGCTCTTGTAGACGACGGTGATGTCAAATTCTTGAAGTCTGAGACTCCACCGTGCGAGGCGCCCTGATGGATCTTTCAAGTTAGCTAGCCAACACAAGGCGTGGTGGTCACTCACGACATTGAAAGGCCTGCCGTACAGGTAGGGGCGAAACTTTGATGTAGCCCAGATGATGGCAAGGCATTCCTTTTCTGTGGTGGAATAATTCATTTCTGCCTTGGAAAGTGACCGGCTAGCGTAACTGATGACCCTTTCAGGTCCGTCGGTCCTCTGCACGAGCACGGCGTCGAGCCCTGTGCGGCTGCGTCCGTGTGAATTTCGGTGTCGGCTTCTTCGTCGAAGTGCGCGAGTATTAGCGGCGTTTGCAGGCGTCGCTCTAACTTGAAATGCCTCGACTTGCGGCGTTTCCCATTTGAAGTCGCCGTCACCCTTCGTGAGGTACGTCAGCGTCTCGGCGATCCGCGAAAAGTTCTTGACGAAGCGCCTGTAATAAGCGCAGAGGCGAAGAAATGGGCGGACTGCCTTCTTGTCGGGGGGCGGAGGAAATTCGGCGATCACAGCCGTTTTCTGCGCATCAGGGCGTACTCCCGACTTGCTGATAACATGGCCAAGGAACAACAGCTCCTCGTATGCGAAGTGGCACTTTTCTGGCTTACTTCAGGTTTAGTCCGGAGGTTTTGATTACCCGAACAACAGCTTCAAGGCGCCAGAGGTGTTCGTCGAAGCTGGAAGCAAATACGACTACGTCGTCCAAGTAGACGAGGTGAGTCTGCCACTTCAAGCCTGCCAATACTGTGTCCATAACCAGTTGTAACGTTGCAGGCGCTGAGCAAAGACCAAAGGGCATGACCTTAAACTCGAACAGGCCGCCTGGTGTTATGAAGGCAGTCTTCTCTCGGTCTCTCTCGTCTACTTCGATTTGCCAGTAGCCGGTTTTGAGGTCCATCGATGAAAAATACTTTGCGTTGTAGAGTCGATCCAAAGCATCGTCTATCCGTGGGAGAGGATACACGTCTTTTTTCGTGATCTTGTACAGGCGACGATAATCGACGCAAAAACGTAGGGTTCCATCCTTCTTCTTCACTAACACCACGGGTGATGCCCACGGACTCGTAGACGGCTGAATGATGTCGTCACACAGCATTTCGTCGACTTGCTGCTTGATGGCCTCGCGTTCCCGTGCCGAAACTCGGTAGGGGCTCTGACGGAGAGGACGGGCATATTCGTCGGTTATGATGCGATATATTGCGAGAAGGGTCTGACGAATCCTCGATGATGACGAGAAGCAGTCCTTGTATTGCTGGAGTAAGGCCTTCAGCTCCTTTTGTTGTTGCCCTAAAAGTCCTTGATTGACGTCGAAGTCGGGCGCAGACGCTGCAGTCGGCGCTGCGGGTCCGCGAGAAACGGTGAGGGCGAAGGCATTGCCTGCTTCCCCAAATTCACTTAGGTGCGCTACCGTCGGCCCCCTATTCAGGTGCCTGTATTCGTTGCTGAAGTTCGTCACCATTACCTTGGCTTCGCCGTTATGCAGCCTGGCTATGCCTCTTGCGACGCACATCTGACGGTCTAGGAGCAAGGGCTGGTCGCCTTCGATGACGCCTTGTAAGTTGGTAGGCGCTTTGGTGCCGACGGAAATGATAACGCTTGAACGGGGAGGGACGGTTACCTGCTCTTCTGTCACATTCAAGGCATGATAACTCACGTTGCAGTCTGAAGGCGTTGCATTATCCGTAGACAGCGTGATTGACCTGGATCTTAGGTCGATGACTGCGCCATGCTGGTCTGGGAAATCCATGCCTAAAATGACGTCTCGCTAACATTGCTTCAAGACCACAAAACTCACCGAATACGTCTGGCTGTCAGTCGTGACTCATGCCGTGCAGGTTCCAATCGGCGTTATAAGGTGGACCCCTGCTGTTCGGATATCTGGTCCTTCCCAGGCAGTCTTTACCTTCTTGAGCTTGGCGGCGAAGAGACCACTGATGACAGAGAAGTCGGCGCCGGTATCGACTAGGGCGGTGACGCTGTGGCCGTCCATAATCACGTCGAGGTCGGCTGTTCGTAGTCTTGCGTTCCGGTTAGGTCGGGGCGTCGGGTCACGCTGCGTCGGCTTGCTCCGGCGCTGCTATGTCGCGTCGGAAGCGAGGCTTTCTCGTAAAGACTCTGGTCAGGCGGCGTGCTGAAACTACGTCGGGGGAGTTCGTGCGTCGTGGTCGTCGTCATCGGCAGCGGAGGATCTTCGGCATTGCGTCGTGCAGCAACCGCCCCTCCATCGGTTGCAGCCTTTAGTTTCCCGGATAGAGGCTTGGAGATCGGCCCCCGGTGGGGCCGGTGTACTGACGGCGACCCGGGGAGATGTAGCGGCCAGGCGAAGGTCAACGGGATGGTCGTCGTCATTGCCACTGCGATCCGGCGATGTAGTCGGCGATGTCGCGAGGTCGCTCACCTGGGCGCGGACGCGGCGCGTTCACGCCGAAGCCACGCAGTCCCATCTCGCGGTACGGGCAGTAGCGGTAGGTGTGCCCGGCTTCGCCACAGTGGTAGCATAGTGGGCGGTGGTTCGGGGTGCGCCAAACGTCAGTTTTCCTCGGCGCGCGCTGGATTACTGGCGAGCGGGATGGCGTCGGAGGTGGCGGCGGTGGCTGGTGACGAAACTGCGGGGGCGTTGGGTCCTGGCGTGGGCGAGGAGCGGCGGCAGCTCGGCGTGCAGCAGCGGTGTATGACATCGCCTCCGGTTGGGGCGTCGGTGGTTCGGGAACACTCAGCGAGCGCTGTACCTCTTCGAGAACGATGTCTTCGAGGGAGGCGACTTGGGGCTGAGACGATGGGAACATCCGGTGCAGTTCTTCACGAACAATAGCCCTTATGGTCTCGAGTAGGTCGTCGGGGCCGAGTCCTCGGACTTCTGCGACGTCTGGCGACATTGCCGATCGTATTGGCGGGTGCGCATTTCAATAGTCTTCTCCATGGTCGTCGCCTCGGAGAGGAACTCTTGTACCGACTTCGGCGGGTTTCTTATTAACCCGGCGAAAAGCTCCTGCTTAACTCCTCGCATGAGGACAGAACCTTCTTCTCCTCGGACATGTCGGCGTCGGCGTGGCGGAACAGTCGCGTCATCTCCTCCGTAAGGATCGTGACGTTTTCGTTGGGGAGCTGCACACGAGTCTCAAGTAGTGATGCGGCTCTTTCCTTCCGCACGACGCTTGCAAAGGTGGGCAGGAAAGCAGCGCGGAAGTCGTCCCAGGTTCGAAGCGTTGACTCGCGGTTCTCGAACCAAGTCCTTACGGCGTCCTCCAAATAGAAATATACATGGCGCAGCTTATCGTCGGGTTCCCACTTGTTAAAGGCAACGACGCGGTCGTATATGTCGAGCCAGCTTTCCGCGTCCTCGTATGACGATCTGCGGAAGGTAGGTGGCTATTTGGGCTGGTGTGCGACCACGGTTGCCGGAGATCTTGCTTCCGTGATTGTGGGTGCTGGTGTCGTTGCAGCCCTTGTCTTCTTGTCCTTCTCGGGGAGCGGCAGGTATTCTGGCGGGAGTCCTCTTGTTGTTTGCGGCTAGCTCGAAGGACCGGGCTGGAGTCGTCCTCTTGGCGGCTTGGGCTTGGCTCACGGCTAGACGGGGGCGTACGGTACATGGACCGAGAAGCACCTCCACCGGATGTCACGTGGTCGAGACACACGCAGGACTCAAGGGATGTCAGGCGAACTGTTTATTGGGCGAACTTGTGCCCAGCAAAACAAAGCCAATGACAATGCACAGCAATAGCGTCGTGGACAGTCGTCGGTCGACGGAAAGACTGACAAGCGGTGCAGTGCGTCAGCTTTTATATAAACACCTGGCTTAACGCGTTCTCGCATTATCTCTGGAATTACAGAAGTTTCTCAAGTGTGGGCGTCAGCATGCAAAGTTTCAGGAATTGTCGACACGGTTCCCGAAGTGACATGCACGATAAACGCGGCTTGCGTTGGCATAACAGAAAGTGATAAGTGCGCTCGCCGCAAACAATCAAAGCAAGCGCGCGATTCACAGGAAGGTGATAACGGCGTTCACGAAAACAACCGCACGTGTCAGTATCCTGTCCTCTCGACAGTTGTCTCCTCCTCACTTTTATCTCCCTTTCCCATCCCTTCTCACACTTTGCTGTACATGCCCACAATATGCTTCTCCCTCTCCTCCTCCTTCTTTCCTCTCACCCTCAAGCAGAATTCTGTCTTCTATGCTACCTGTTAAATACGGAGTTCCCCAAGGCAGCATATTGGGGCCGCTTTTGTTTGTTATATTTATTAATGATTTTTATTATTTATTTATTTATAGATACTGCGATCTTTTTTCAAGATCTTGGCAGCGTGGTACATAAAAGGTGCAAACAACAGAAAAATAGCAATGGGAAACGATCATATGAGTTTCTTCACACATGCGCATTCAAGAACAAAATAAAAAGGCAAGTGACGTTATTCTAACAATTTTCAAATAGAACAGAGAATCTGTTAGCACTTGTAAATAAAAACAAAAAAAAACATCACAGCCAGACAAGGAAAAGTGCTAGCTACTGAAGTGTGACTCAAATTGCGATAGTGAATCTTGTGTAACAGTTTTATCGGGCAGTTTATTCCAGTCGACTATCGTTCGAGGAAAGAAAGAGTACTTGAAACAGTTGACACGTGTAGTGAATGGAGTAACAGCTAGTGAATGTGTGTGCCTGGTAGCGTAACCTGTCGTATATGCAAGATGTGACGTGTCAATCTTGTACTGACCTTTTATTAACTGAAAAAAGAATTTTAGGCGACATACACGATTTCGATGACTTATAGCAGGTAGTCCACTTTGAGATACGAGGTTAGTGATTGAAGTGCGGCCATACGTATTGTAGATGAATCTAACAGCTTTTTTCTGTAAGCTTTCGAGTTTTCCTATGTCGGTTTTAGTAAACGGGTCCCATATAATGACGGCGTATTCTAAAACAGGACGGACGAGTGCTTTATATGCCAACAAACGTACTGCTGGTGTGGACGATTTTAATACACGCCTTAAAAAGAATAACTTACGCCTGCAATTTTCTAGCACTTTGTCAAGGTGTTTTGACCACGAGAGATCAGTTGCTATGTGAAGGCCTAAGTATTTATATTGTGTAACTTCTGATAAGAGAATATCTTCCGTGCCATAGCACTATATTAGTGGCTTCTTTTTTAATGTTACCCGCATGTACACCGTCTTTTCAAAATTGATGCACATTTGCCATTGCTGACACCAATCAGCTACCTTATTAAAATCCCTGTTTAAGCTAAGCTGGTCTTCCTGAGTTGTTATTTCTTTATATAGCACGCAGTCGTCCGCGTAAAGCCTGACTTTTACGGATAAGTTAGTGGCGATATCGTTGATATACAACAAAAAGAAAAGGGGTCCAAGAACGGATCCCTGTGGGACGCAGGACTTGACAGGAACTATATCTGACACTGTTTCATCCACATCAACGAACTGACGGCGGCCGGTAAGGTAGGCTGTAATCCATACTATCATTTTGTCATTTTTTAACACAGCGCGTAGCTTATGAAGAAGTTTAACATGAGAGACCTTATCGAATGCTTTGCTAAAATCCATAAATATGGCATCTGTTTGTTTTCCTTTATTTATAGTGTTAGCGAAGTCATGTATGATCTCAACGAGCTGCGTGGTTGTCGAGCGGCCAATTCTAAAACCATGCTGCATATCTGTTAACACTTTATGTTTATCGAGAAAACTAATTATATGTTTGTGAATGATATGCTCCAATAGCTTACAGGATGTTGAAGTTAATGAAATCGGTCTATAATTTTTTATGCGAGCTTTGTCCCCTGATTTATGCAAAGGCTTCACCCTAGCAACCTTCCAGTCTTCCGGTAATGTTCCTGCGTCAACAGATCTCGTAAATAGAACATACAAGTATTTCGCGCACCATTCTGCGTAACGCTTTAAAAAACAGTTTGGGATACCATCAGGTCCTGGGGATTTCTTTATATGAAGCTTTAACAGTAAATTTAGAATGCCATGTTCCGAAATAAGAAGGTCAGGAAGGGAAGGCAGTTTTGTAGAGAAGCATGGTAGACAACCGTCATCACTTGTAAATACACTCTTAAAATGGTCATTAAAAGCAGCACACACTGTTTTCTTATCCCGCACACTTTTACCATTTATAAAAAAGGAGTCAGAAGATGAAGAAGCCGGCGTCACAACCCTCCAGAACCTTTCGGGAGATGATCTAATAAAGTCTGGCAATAATGTGTTGTGGTAGTGGTGTTTATCCTCGAGGATTTTTTCTTTAACTGTTGCAGACAGCTTATCAATTGCTTCTTGCAACTGGTCATCATTATGCCTTTTCACTCGTTTCTTTTTCAACCGCTGAAGCTTCCGTCTCATTTGTAATGTCTCCCGCGTAATCCAGGGATTGCGGCGCTCAGACCTCTTTACTATTTCAGGAACGAAACGCTCCACACAATCAAGAACCAAACCCCTGAAAAAATGCCAGAGGTCATCCACACAAGTAAGGCTCGCAAAGTGATCGTAATTGAAAGCCAGCATATCTATTGTGCATTCATCCTGTGCTCGTGAGAAATTGGGAAACGATTGAACCTTATTACCTTGCTTGGTTAAGACGTTGTTAAGTGTAAGAACAACCGCTTTATGGTCTGAAATACCTGCCGTTACAGAACATGAAATGTTTTCTTTTATGCTACCGCTAACAAGGAATAGATCAAGAATGGATCTTGAATGGTTTTGAATTCTTGTGCATTCCTTAACAACTTGTAGCAGGTCAAAGTTAAAGGCTAGATCAGCCATGACGTTTTCAGCACTTTGAGCTGAATACGAGGAAAACGTTCCCCAGTTCATATTTGGCAGGTTGAAATCTCCAGTTAGAATCAATTTGTCATCTTGTTTTATGTATGAATTCATGTAGGTTGACAAGCGATCCAAGTAATCAACAGTAGAATTCGGAGGCCTGTAGACGGTTCCAAGAACGTATTTGAAGTTCTTCACGTATAGTTTACAAAAGATGCTTTCTACATCTGGAACATCAGACATTAAATGTAGTATTATTGACGACTTATACAGTACAGCAATGCCACCGCCTCTTCTGTCGCGATCCTTACGCAACACCTTATAATTCCTTGGTACAAAGTCACTGTCAAATATATCATCACTTAACCAAGTTTCGGTTAGCACGGCTATGTCGGGGTCTAGTAAAAAAAGCATGCTCTCCAGTTGCGCAGTTTTATTCACAATGCTGCGGCAATTCATGTTAATTATTGCAAGGGGCCTGCTGCTGATATTATCACGTCATTTCCTTTTAGAAATTTTGAAGCGCTTATCTTTGGTTTCGTCCCAACCAAACAATACACCATCTACACTCAGCTTATCAAAAATTAACTTGACCTTAGCATTGTTTTCCTTTTCCTGTTTCGCACTTTGCCATAATTTCTTCCTAATTTGGCGTACTCTGAATGAGAAGTCTTCCGTTGCAGAATGATATCACAAATGTTGACCCTTTCGCCCAATATATAATCTATGCTGATGATACAAGTCTTTTCTTTTCAGGAACAAATATACATGATCTCGTGAATCTAGCTAACTTGACACTAGATAAAATATGTGGGTGGACCACTTCATTTTTTACAAATTTCAATAATATTCTCGCATTTCGATAGTCTTCTCGATGGCCGTCGCCTCGGAGAGGAACTCTTGTACCGTCTTCGGCGGGTTTCTTATTAACCCGGCGAAAAGCTCCTGCTTAACTCCTCGCATGAGGAGCCGAACCTTCTTCTCCTCGGACATGTCGGCGTCGGCGTGGCGGAACAGTCGCGTCATCTCCTCCGTAAAGATCGTGACGTTTTCGTTGGGGAGCTGCACACGAGTCTCAAGCAGTGATACGGCTCTTTCCCTCCGCACGACGCTTGCAAAGGTGGGCAACTGCTCAAAAACTAAAGCTGTTCTTTTTCGCTCTAAATCCCAGCTTTACGAGCTCGCTCATTCTTATAATCTGATGTTGAATAATAATAAAATAGAATTTTCTTCTACAGCAAAACCTCAAGGACTCGTTAATTTGTTAAGAACAACTTTAATTAATCTAATAGACAATGAAGCCTAGGAAAGCGTAGGGCAAGTTATTGTAGTTCCTAATTGAAGTACAGCAGTTATGGAAGAAGTATAAATTAATTAAAATGGGTGTGAAAACACACCTGTCTTCGGTAGGGATCGAACCTACGACCTTCGGATTGCGCGTCCGGAGAGCTTAGGCAGAAAGAGAAAGAGTACTGAGACTTTGCGTTCCACCACTAGTATGTGAACGTCCCACAAAGGACTACCGTTCGCACTCTTTTTATTTATCGAAAGGGAATTGCTTATAGAACCTTCTGATACGAATTCCAGCAAACAACACGCAATATTGTCACAAAGTTACAGTGCCATTACATGTGCAACGGCACTGCTGGTTGATCATAAATTCTTTTTCGATTGCAGATGATTGGTGCTTTTCCCCACGTGGTGGCCATCTCCTCTTCCAACAACGACACATCATTCAAGTGCCTCGCCGCTACAAGAACTTATTTCGACTTGGAAGCAAAGAGAGCCACTTATGTGTGGCACTTGGGAGGAATCCGCGCAGCCACTGCTAAGTAAGTAATGTTACCTTCATTTTTCGATCAAAAAGGCAGGGTGTTACACACCGATACCGAAACATATTTGCGTTGTCAGAAGATACGTTGTAATTACACTGACATGTTTTCATCCTTGTGAGAGAACTGGGTGTATTTTCCATAGATCTTATTTCGCCTATATGTTCCTTTGTATATGCTACTTCGTAGGCGATACGAAATCTTCCTTTCGTCATTCCTGCAGCACTCTCTTTTCGATGAGCTTGCGCGTTATTGTGTGCGCTAAACACGACATGACCTCGAGTCGCACCGTAGTGGTCAGCTGCAGAACATATTTTGTCTACTGGGAATTGCTTAACGTCCACCTAATACTGAGAACAGTGATGGCATTGCTTGTCATCTCTTATCAAGTCGCGTTCGATTCCTAGCCACGGCGACAACGCCGGGGTCAGGGATCGAACACGGCTCTTCGTGCTTAGCGGAGCAATGCCTCCTTTCGCACTACCACGATAATTCACAGCATTTACCTGTAGTTTTTCTCACAGTAAGTTCTCGAATAATGCTTTCGTGCGACAGAGTCAGACTTGGCAGTAACCACATTATTGGAACGAAATTACTGTAATTAAATTAGTTTCCTGTAATGATTAATCTAATTAGCTACGTTAGTGGACTGCGAACTACAAGAGAAGCCCAGGGGAAGTTGAAGGCTGCCAATTCAGTAATTTAATGAATTAATGCAGTTGAATAATTTCGATAAAAATTACTCATTACTTTTCGAATTACTTTTGGCTCAAATATAGCACGTCCGCTACCGTTACGGCACAAAATTTTTACCAACAAAGGAACGAAAGACAACAGAGAAAAGTTAACCTGAGTGCCTGGCGCACAGTAATTCACAAAATCGGCGGAGCATCTGAACTCGAAGCATTGAACATAATCGTGTCGGAAAGCCACGAACCTGGAAAGTTCAGAGAAGAGGCGTCGGCACACTTAGCTGACTGTAAGAGAGCGTGGCAACATGCTGCAGAGGTATGCAGACAGGGCTTTACCTTGTAGTATACGATAGGATTTCGGGTTTTCAACCCCACTCCCCGCTTTTCCCTGCCGCGTTGCTTTAATCAAGCAAGATAAGAAGCTGTAGGGAGATCCGTCGTTAGTATATGGACAAGTTATCGCTGCGTCGGTTTAGGTGCCAGTTTCAGAATACGTGTGCTGCAAATAAAGTTTGCGTGAGTCACTTCACGAACTTTCGTTACAGCAATATCAGAGTAATGCCATTACATTTAAAAAGTAAGAGTAGTGTAACTTCATTACTTTCAGCCAGCTGTAATTTGTAATGTCATGTAACTAGATTTGAGGAAATTATAGAAAAGTAATGATTAATGTAATTTAATTACCTGTTAGTAATTTTGCCATCTCTCCAAAGAGTGCAAGTGTCATTTACGTCGGGCTTGGTACATACGCAAATGCATACGTACACTTTTTTGGGGTCATCCTGTCATTTAAAAAAAGATGAAACGGGAGACACCCTAAAGAAGTAACGTAAGTGCTAAGGCTTAAGCAAGCAGCATGACACAATTGAAAAAGGTGCCATCCTGATGCACAAAGTTTACACAAGTGCTAGATGTTACTACTTCTTCCCCGCCATGGTGGCATAGGTCGACGCACTCACTCATGAGTGCACTAACTCACACTCACTCGCACTCATTTCATAGACGTGAGTGCGAGTACGAGTGAGTGCCAGTGAGTGCCAGTGAGTGCCAGTGAGTGTGAGTGGAAGTGAGTGAGTGCGGGTCCTGGAAAAATTATGGTAAGTGAGTGTGAGTGAGTGTTCTCCCACACTGTCGACCTATAGACCATCGGCGCACTCACTCATGAGTGCACTCACTCACACTCACTCATTTCATAGATGTGAGTGCGAGTGCGAGTGAGTGCCAGTGAGTGTGAGTGGAAGTGAATGTGAGTGCGAGTGAGTGCGGGTCCTGGAAAAATTATGGTGAGTGAGTGTGAGTGAGTGTTCTTCCACACTGTCGACCTATGCACGGTGGTCTAGTGGATATGGCACACGGCTGTTCACCCGAAGGGCCGCGGTATGAAATCCCGGCCGCGCCCGTTACATTTGGATGGAGGTGAAATGTCGAGGACCAGGTACTGTGCGATGTCAATGCGCATTAAATAATCCCAGGTGGTCAAAATTTCCCGAGCCTTCCACTACGGCGTTTCTGAGTCACAGCGTCCTTTTGGGGTGTAAAACCCCACAATTGAACCAATTGTTTCTTATTTTTTCTCCAAGGCTATTTTACCTGTGTTTTCTTCATCACACCTATGCTTTGCGACATTCAATAAGGTTGAAAGCTGGGCCAGCATACAATGCAGGCGAAGCAGCAAATTTTCGAAATGTTCGAAAGCGAACAGAGAAGAGCAACAGGTCTTGTGTCGCGTGGTGTCGTTCTTATCCCCCTTTGTTCTAAAAAATTGTGCTGCTTTGCCTACATGGCCCCCGATGGGTTCCAGCAACGTATAGAGATTTTGTGCCTCGTTAGTAAGCACTGTGTCAATAATTCCTTGCCCGCCCTGCGAGGAGTATGAATGTGGTCGGGAGATATTTGCGTCATTAAAACCTGCGGGGCGCTTCTCTCGTCGTGACGCGTCGTGCTAGCCTTTGATTGCTCATAGAACCTCCTTCTACGACGATTGCGTGGGGGCTAACATCTGCGTATCACTTAATTTTCTTAGGGTGGCATCTTATCGGCTCGTAAACACTAACACCTTGTCTGCATTCCGAGAACGTCTTGCCCGTGCCACTTGGGATGATGTGTATAGAGAAAAAAATGCAGATGCCGCCTATGACCAGTTTATGCAGTTATTCATGGAAATATACTATGAATGTTTCCCGGTGAAAAATTTAAAGCAGACAAAGAAATGTCGCAAACCGTGGATAGATAACCACCTGCTTAAGCTTATAAATAAGAGAGATAGGTTATAGGGCTCATTTATGAAATCTAAATCACCGGAAGCATTACAAGCATTTAAAGAATACAGGAACTACGTCACAAAACAATTAAGGGTTGCTAAGAACCACTATTACTTTAAAGGGCCCATGACAGCTATTTTTTTGTTGGATACTTTTATGTTCTAATGAGTAGAACAGTGTCTTGTAATCACGGCATGGAGTGGCAAATTCTCCAGCGTGAAGTCTAATTAGTCACAGCATCGTTAATTTTGTTCAGTTTTAATGAAGCTTCGAAACGCGCGCCAAAAACTGCAAGAAACTAGCGCCGCGGGGCTAGCGCGGCGGCTGTCGGAAGTGAGCGCACGCACTGATCACTTGAGCTCAAGATTCGGTGACGTTGCGGAGAGCGCGAGCGCCAGACCAGCTCGCCACACTCGCTTTGCATCATAGCGTGTGTACAATGTACGCTTGAGGGACCAACACGGAGAGGAAGCATAAAAATACGGCTTTTGGCGTGGCCTCCGCGATCGGCTGCGAGAGCCGATCTTGGAGGCCACGCTCGGAGGCCATAGCGCGGCGCGCCCGTGTCTCTCTGTGACGTCACGATATCAACTTACAAAAGTGAAACGTCACAGATGGCCCACAAATTACGTCATACTAGTGACGATGTCGCGAGGTGCCGCAAACCCAGATGAGCATTTCTGGTCACTTTAAATACATATTAAAATATCTTAACGACAACGTTCGCCGTTAATACTTGGCCACAAGTGCCTTCAGATGTTCGACAACCAAACAACACAAACATATCGGGTTTGAAATTTTGGTGTCATGGGCCCTTTAATCTCTTTAACTCATCTGCAGGACGCCCGGATAAAATTTGGAGAGCACTTGCTTCAATAACAGGGACTGCACTTGAGAAAACTACTACAGTCCTAAAAGACGGCAACGAACTAAAAGGGGTTGATCTTGCTAATGCTTTTAACGATTTTTTTTGTCCCTTGGTCAGACATGTGATGGTATCGACCTTTCGTACATGAACTCGCCTATTAAGCAGTCATTATTCCTAAGGGGTGTTACAACGCAAGAAGTTATCTCTTCATTCTTGTCATTAAGTAATAGCAGAGCCACTGATGCATTTGGTATACAAATAGCGCCGGTAAAATTTGTCATAGACATAATTGCATCTTGCCTAGAGTACATTTTTAATCTGTGTTTGTCAACAGGCGTTTTCCCTCGTAACATGCAGACGGCAAAGGTGACAGTAATATTCAAAAAAGGCGACAAGAATGATCTTTCAAATTACCGCCCTGTATCAGTGTTGCCTGTTTTTTCGAAAGGTTTAGAGAAGGTGATTTTAGCACGGTTTTGTTCGTTTACTGACCACTTTGGTATCATAAGTCCTGCACAGTTCGGTTTTCGTAAGGGCAGGTCAACTGAATTAGCCCTAATGACCCAAAAGGAGTTTATATTGCAAAAATTTGAGGAAAAGAAAATGGTGCTGAGAATTTTCCTCGATTTTTCCATGGCTTTTGACCTTATCAGTCATGATGTTTTGCTTAAAAAACTTGATCGCTACGGTATTCGTGGCGTAACTCATTCCCTTATTACGTCTTACCTTCAGCACAGATCCCAGTTCGTAGCTATAGCCGGGGACCAATCGGAGTTGAAATCTGTAAGAACAGGCGTCCCACAGGGGAGCATATTGGGTCCGTATCTATTCATATTGTACATCAATGACATAGTCAATGTTGATCCCTCTGCTAAGTGCGTAATTTACGCAGACGATACAAGTCTGTTCTTTGATGGTGACTTAGGTCCTGAAATGGCAAATCGAGCCAATCAGACGCTTGCAAGTATACAAAAGTGGGCGACAAGTAATTATCTCAAGATTAATGTTTGAAAAACAAAGGCAGTGATGTTTCATCCACGTAACAAACAATTTCAACTAACCTCCATTAAAATAAATGATAATGAAATAGAAATACTATCGTCTTTTAAATCGCTTGGCGTATATTTCTCTGAAACTATGTCGTGGGATTGCCAAGTGAATCACTTAGTTAGTAAACTATCTAGAGCAATAGGTACTATGCGTCGCCATTGTAATTATCTTCCCACATCCATTAATATCATGTTATATAATTCAATGTTTCTTTCCCTAGTTCAATACGAAATTTTAGTCTGGGGTACGACCTGAGCTGAAAACATTCACAAGCTGATGGTATTACAAAAAAGAGCAATACGCATACTGCTCCCTTGTTTACAAAGCTTAGGACTATAAGAATTGAGTCCTTGTACACGTATAGGTTTTGTCGCATGTATGGAATAGGAAAAACTAAGAATGATAACGCTTTAACAAAATTGGCATCCTTAAGGCAACATAATTCTTCTCATTATAAATTTCGTCATTCAGAGCCTTGGATCGTTAACAAAAACAGAACTACATACGGGTGACCAAATGCTACAATTTCGTTTACCTACTGTTTTAAATCAATTATACAAAGAAAATGGTCTCAGTGTATCAACTCTGTCGCTAAAAAGGCTACGCGACGTATTTATATGATTGCTTGTGCTACCAGAGTTTCGGTTGTTTGTCTTTTTTTGTTTAACACTTCGCCAATTTTCTTCCCTTGTTTCAAATGCTTCTACAATAACCTTGTTTATTTATGCCAACCGTGGATGTGTACTGTTTTTCTCTTATAGTTACGTATACCGTGTTTATTTGTATACCGTGTTGTTATGTATACCGTGTGTTTATTTGCCCGCTGTGAAGCTGCCCAGTGTATGAGGTGGCCAGGTTCTCCTCAAGCTGCTCAATGCAGCTTTTTTGCCTGGTCATACTCGCAACCTTGTTGTTGTAAATAAACAATTCAATTTAATTCAATTAATTGAATGGATAGGTTCTTTACGTCACCCAGCGCATTCAACACCATGCGGTCCACAAGGCACTGTAAAAGGGTACGCATTACGTTTATATAAACGTTTCGGGTCGTTCAATTTATGCTCCACAGTGATCGAGAACTGAGCGACTTGGGATACGTTCATGATTACCAACGGAAAAGACCAAGGAGGACCAAGAAAACGCGTTCGTGCAATCGGCTCCCTTCTCAAACCCTCGTTTCGCGCTACTACACTTAAGCCCTAGTTTTGCAGGATTACGTGTAAAGTTCACAAGCTACAGTTTGCGCCTGGCGTCCAATTTTACGTTAAAGAACACATAAGATAAATATCTCACGTAGCGAAACACCTCACGCTATTACCGAACGCACCCAGCACTTCAAGACAGCCCCTTGAACCCGAGAGGTTAGATAGACCTTCAACTTAATCCATCGAGTGCGGTGGCTTATGCAAAGCGAGAACTTGGTGGACCACACTTCTACATAGTGGACATTGTGCGAAGCCTAGTGTGCGGTATTTGAAACAACTACTATGATAAGCCCGAGCCGAATTCGTTTGGGGCCTCATTAAGAGAAATGAAGACGTCACTAATATTTGAAGAAAACTTTATTGAACCATTCGACCTAACCCA
The DNA here is from genome assembly GCA_013339685.2 of Hyalomma asiaticum. Classification (NCBI taxonomy): domain Eukaryota; kingdom Metazoa; phylum Arthropoda; class Arachnida; order Ixodida; family Ixodidae; genus Hyalomma; species Hyalomma asiaticum. The sequence goes on along the minus strand of CM023487.1, from coordinate 81,043,628 downwards.
GTTATAAACCGCGGAGGTGTACAACTCAGACCCTCTGGTTTACGATCAGCTACAAGGTGTGTGGGCGAGGGTTTTACATGCGAAGTTAGTGTTGTCTAGCACGTGTTGGCATTGTTGTGGTCGTCACGCCAAAGGCAGTTGCTCCTCGAAGAGTAGTAGCCCCGGCACCCTGCATGAAGTAGCGGAAGAAATTAATGTATCGCTTTCTTCCGCTACTACACAGAGGGCGCACGAAAGTTCAAAAACTTTTGTTACCGGTAATGGCCAGGGCCTCACCCTCTGGGCGCAAGCGTCTTAACGACTAAATTACAAGCCAGCGCAAGATATCAATATATCTCTGCCGTATCAATGCGTTGGATTTCCTGTCACCTAAGCGGCAGGAAAAATAGGAAAGAAGTCCTGGAACAAACAAGCCACGCTTCGCTTTCCCTCATTTTCCTCACATGGGAAAGGCTGCGATTTTTCAATGTTCTTCCTCCATCATGGACGTTCAGTTGTTTTAGTAGCGAGGAAATACATTCACTGTTGTGTCATTAATTGCTGAATGGGTCCGCAAGGTCTTTGTTGCCTATGCTAATGCAGCCAACTGTTCAAATCTGCGATGTGCAAGAATACGAGACATTGTTATTCAGAGAGGGATATTCCCCAGAATATAATAAACTTCGTGAAAATTTAACTTGGTATGATATAAGAGATTAGCATAAATAACAACTGTTATAATGCATATATCTTATTTAAAATTTTAACCTGCCCTAATGGCTGGACACATAGAGGACTTGTCCCATGAAGGCACTGAAAAAAAAGGAAACAAATACAAGGCATGTGTAGAATTGTATAGGAATGTCCATATAATATCGCATGAGGCGCAATGCAGCGTGAAACGACCACATGTCTTATAAAATACCCATATTATCTGATAACAACAGAGCAAACGTACTACAAGATAAATCCTCACGTTATATTGCCAACATTGCTTATGATGCTCACACTGCGCCACTTTTTCGACAGTTCAATATTATTCAAGTGCCTAAACATTGCGAATTTTTTTTGTATTAGGTACAAGAAATCTGTGTATAATAGCACAAATCCTTTTTAACTATGCCATTTGTGAAATCTGCAAGCTCCGTATACCTATTTCACAACATAGTGCTGGCACCATAGAGTTTCTTACTATAAACTAGAGGGTAATCTGGCGCTGCGATCGTTCAACCATCATGGGAATTATGGGAAGTACAGGCTTCGGATTGGTTCGCGTTGGCTTGCGAACTGGGCACACGCCATTTACTTCTGCAGTTTTGGTTTTGTTTCCCGCGTACCCTGCGGCGATGTTGTTCGAGGCGTGCAACGCACTCGGGAGAAACAAAAGCTACAAAGATAAACAGCCTCGACTACAGCCAAAGCTAGTGAACACACAAAGGCGAAAAACCAGCGTCGCACTGCCACATGACGCGTTTCCGCCAGCCTGTTTCATTATGCTCGCCACTGGGTATTTTCTCGTTAGAGTTCTGGTGCACTCTCGATCGAAAGCCTGCGCGAAAAGCAAGCTTTCTAGCGTGGGCGTTCAAGCCGCGTTCATGTACTTTCTTGCCGTGTTGCGGCGGTGTTTCGAAAAGGGCGGGCAGAGCATAGAGACGCTTGTGTCGGCAAGTTCGATCCACCGACCGGTGAAAAGAATTCGTTTTTATTGTAAACACACACTTACTTGTGATATGAAGGGCTGCTGTATCCAAGCTGCAGCCTGCTGTAGCATAGTGGATACGCGCAAAGCACGACAAGCGGCGCGCGCGCTTGTCAGTAAGTAATCAGTAACGAAAAAAAAAAAGACCTGTCAGGAGGCCACAGATATCCAGCTGCCGCCTTGAGCCGTTGAAACAGTCACCTGTATTGGTAGTCTTCAGAAACCTTGATAAAAGACCAAACGCGTGCAGTTCTCGATAGCGTCTGCGAGAGACGCTCGCGGTTCCCGAGCTCGGACGGAGCAGACGGCGAAGCAGACGGTACGTTTAGTGTTTCTCTTGAAAGCTCAACACTTCTCACCAAATATGACATTGTTTTTATTTCAATCAATAGGTAGATTTAGTATTGGGGAAAATTTTTGCGTTAGCGCTTGCGAGTCACGCTCGCTAAATTTTTGCGGAGTGCTATTCGATAGCGTTCCATAGCTCTTTAGTATAGCGCGAGACGACGACGCGCCGCAAAACGCAAGGCACGCAAACCTTCGCTGCGCCATCTAAACGCGAACAGTGAAAGCGTCAAAACCGTCGGCCGTTGTTAGTAACTTAAAAAGCAACGCAAGCGCAAAAAGATTTATTAAAAAGAACGTCGTGCAATAATAATTGCACAAGTGTTGCTGTAGTGTGACGAGGCAGAGTTTCGCTTTCGCTGTTCATGTGTAATGTGGTCAAACTAGAATCCACAGCGAAAAGATTGTTGTCTTGTCGAAGCGAAAACCAGCAACACGATTTATTGTGAATCAGCTAGTCCCACAACGCAGCAAGACGACACTATAGATGCGAAACAGGCAGCCGTCAGTTGTAGGCTGGTTGTAGGGAGCCGCCATGTTCTTCGCGCTAAACAAACTTAGTGAGCGTTTTGCGTCTCCGCTAAATTCGGAAAATAGCGAGCGATCGCTAAACGCAAAGCTGGAATAGCGTGCGGACGCATGCGCAGTCTGACCCCGCTAAATTTTAGCGTTTAGCGGGGCGCAACTTAAGCTACACTAAAACTCTCTAATGCATGCTGCGTATTTTTTAGAGGGAAACGTACATGTTTGTTTACACTGATGCAAAAAACATAAATAATTACTTCGTGGCGCCACATCTAGAGCAAAAAAATTGACGGCAGATCCACGAGGTGAATGATGATGAGATTGGGCGAAGCTCCTGGAAGTAATCATCGGTTAAACCGTGAAATTTCTTCCGTTAATTCGCCCGATAAAATTGACGTGAAACGATTGACAAACCTGTATCGCGATATGGTTTTGAATATAAAACCATCGCTTTAGAAAATACCTGGCGTCTTTCGTTAAGCAGCTGGCGTCTTTTCGTTTTGCTTTAGAAACATCTGGCGTCTTTTCGTTTTGCTTTTAGAAAACATCTGGCGTCTTTCGTTGGTTTATTTCATCAATCAACGGCGTTTTGAACAAAATTTTTATTGTTTAATCACGCACAGGAGAAATCTCACCAGGCACTACCTTGGAGGTAAACAATGGCTGCTAATGGGAATGAGAGACAGAAGAAGTCGGCTTTTAGCTAACACTTACACTTCTACTTCTACTAACGTTTCCTACTGGAACTTGCCAATGGCTGCTAATGGGGAATGAGAGACAGAAGAATTCGGCTTTTAGTTAACGCGCACGCTGCGAATTTTTTATTGTTCAACAACGCACAGGAGAAATCTCCCACCGGCACCACCTTGGAGGTCAAAGCGTAAGACTGGTTACGCACTACGACTACGACGAGGGACGAATGGGGTGCCGCTTTAAGGAGCTTCGCCCCTAATTGTCGAATGATGCATACCCTGGTGGCAAAATTTGTCTTTGCTTTCCTTCAACTTCACAGTTATGCAAACAACGTTTATCAGTTGTTACATACTAGAGACAAAAGCAAATATTAATAGCAAGTATTTTCTTTCGATTTTGTTTAAAGCTCAGAAAACAATCGTCGCGAGTCTCAAGAACGAAATCCATCCGAAGCAGATCCTGTACTTCCCATAATTCCCTTCCATAATTCCGCTGAACGAGTCGCCGTAGACACTAGCGCCAGATTTCTCTCTAGTGTGTAAGTAAGAAACTCTATGGGTGGCACATTCTATTTTGCCCCACTTAACATCGACGACAGATGCAGCGTCACACGGTTGTAGTTTAGTCAAATGAATTCATTTCCCCAAATAATTACGCTGAAAAGTGCAGCCTATGTAGGATGCGGTAGTATTTCTTCATGTGATCACATTAAAATAACGTCGTTCTAAATCTTGAGCCACTTGTATTGCACCATATTGGTAAGTCGCAATTTTGGCGTGATCTTTATCGTATGCCATTACACTACGTAATCTTGATGTTGCCCTTGTTGTATGCTTTCTACATGGGAGGGGGAGCTCCGGCACTCTCAAGTGAGTTTATGTGCACTTTTTTGTCCGAGCGTGCCCACATTGTAACGATGTGAATAAGCAGAACTTAAAATAGAAGCTTGAGTTGATGAAAATGCATATGCAAGCGACTACAACGAAGGGGTCCGGCATGTCAGCTTCGGCGCTATACTGACGCGGCAGCAGGTACCAGTGCAGAACCTACATACGGACAATACCGCAAGGACTGTTTGAAACGGTCTGCATTTGAAGCGCAAGATACAACAAGCGGTGCATCTTGCGCTTGTTTAACACACGCAGCGCGTGTTATCACATTTTGAATGTCTCTTTTGACTGGTCCTTGAGTGATATTCCCTGATAAGCTAACGTTTTATTACCTGTGGCGTCTTCCTGTATGCACCAGGAAGAGCAAACACTGCGCACACGAACAACACGTGCTAGCGTTATGTTTCATCGTGACGCGCACGACAAGTATATCTGATTGCTTTTGTCAAAATATCTCAATGATATTGGCGATACAGTCACATCACACCATTCCACTCTTGGCATATAGCGAGTGAGTGAGACGTTGAGGAGAGCACAGACGCAGACAGACAGACAGATAGATAGATAGATAGATAGATAGATAGATAGATAGATAGATAGATAGATAGATAGATAGATAGATTTAATTGCTAAAGTTCGCTAAGAAATGCTTCGCATTTAACACGACCTGGAGGGCATTAACAGGCAGTCTTCTACACGATCAAAGAGTGTGGATACGGTCAAAGTGACTTAAAGGCCAAGAAATTCTTCGTATTTAGGACACACACTCTTCTGCCACGCTTTCGCCGCGATGACTTGTTGACAACGCACTAGGAGACTGCGAAACAGTACAGACAGGAAACCAGGTTTACGAAATTGGATAGCAGTTAGCGCCGCCAAGATAGCTGTCATCTCGTGCACTGGTAGGCATGTCTTAAGCCGTGAGCTTCCCTACACATAGAAGGAAAAATAAGTAAGTAAAAACAAGTAGTTCTTCGGTTCCACTGGCTAGACGACTAGCTCAAGCGCTAATCAGCCCGGTCAAGGACGAAGTGTATATTTTCGCGACCGTTTTGTGGACGTCGTCTCCAGATATCTGACGGCTCCTGTGCATCGCCTCGGGTCATATTTTGCTTGGCGTTATTTTTTTATTTCGTTTTTTCAAACCCGGTGAGTCGCTGAATTGCTTAAGAGGCAGGTCGCGAAGCCGCGACCACTTCACTGCCGCATCTCGTCCTGCTAGTCAAACTTGCCTTCACTCACGTCTCGTCAACATGGGTTGGCTGCACGCTGGAGCATGCGTCGCGCTTGCCGTTATAGCCACTGGCAACATTGTCACACAGCGCTCGCCTCGAGAACCAACGGACGCATTTAGGGTAAGCTACGCCCTGCTTGAACAAGGCCTAGGCTAGGCGACAATGTGTCGGTGGCGCAATAAGCAGCGTACACCAGGAGACCAATATCAATGAACTCTGTAATTTCTTGATTAAATGGCTAAGACGGGTCTTGCGATAGCCTGAATGATGATAACGAAAATGATGAAGTTTCTTGCTGGAATGCTCGTTTGAATGGTGCCGAGAAAAGTAGCCACCTAATACGACTGTGTTTCCCATATTTTTAAGGAAATTATGCTGTGGTATTTTATCTCTCGCATTTCAGGATATATCTCCGATATATAGTCGTTTTCTTTTACACACGCCGCTACTTCTGTCGCCCTGTCTACACATGCAGAAATTCTGAATCTAGCAATTCCTTCCATGCTCTTTTCAAACCAATGCAGCGAACGTGTCTTTATTATCCAAGACGTTGAATTGAAAGCGTCCCCGAAATGGCATGTTTGTATCCTATTACAATACCCAAAGGCCGCTGGTACTCAATACCTGTGCATTCCCTATCGCTTCAGGAATATCACGTGCCTCACTTCAAGTGCGACCAACAGAGCACACACGAACATATGTGCAAGATTTCTCCATGTGTCACACCATTTCCTAACAGGCACCACAATTCTTCCTATATGTTTCATTTTAAGAACGCGGGAATAAGAGTGCAGGGCGAGATGATGATGCGATGACATGGCGCAGCAATGTGGCGAAAAGTGGACACTTCTAAAAAGCAGGGAGAAGCGACGGGCATTTCTGGTAGTACATTTTTGGCTGCTATAGAACTATTGTGTCGTCTGTAGTGCATCTTACTGACATCGGCGTTGAGGCATTGAAAAGGGAACCAACCAGGTTCGTGTTCTTGCGCTTCAATCGTAAACATTGAGGCCACACGGCAACCAGTTCAGAATAAGTTAATGTGACCGTGTGGTGGAAGGCGCAGCCCATTGTCATCGCATGCGTACAGTTGACATTTGCGGTTCCCTCGGGGGTGGTGCATTTTCAGGGATACTAAAATGAAATGAAAAACTGTTTTGCTCGTATTAGTAAGTAACCCATTCACAATACAAAAGCACCACTCTTGCGACGAGAAGAGCCTTGGTATGCTAGAAATCGCGCATAAGAAAAAAAGGGAGCTGGGGGAGGCGGGACGCTTAAGCTTCACATTTAAAAGCGTAACGCGATATCGCTATCCTGACCTATTCGCATAGCTTTCTCATTCGCTCGCAATGCTCTAGAGTAGTAGGTGCTCCATCAGTACTTGCCGATGAGGAACGTACCGCAGCGCGCCCGGCACAAGAACACGGTACCGTAATCATCATACATGTGGAAACATCGAGCACGCACTGCGGCACATCATTCCCTAGCGCTGACGTCATAGCTCCTGCTCTGGCATCCGCGAGCGGAGGAAGCTTAACACACGCATGCAAATGTCACCGGCACATTCGCCGCCTTGGCGCATTCTTTATAAGGTTTTGGATTTGTCAGAGTTTTGCCGGAAAATAATGAAGTTTTCTCGTAAAAGAAGCAAAGTTCTTTCGTAAAAGAATTACAGTCCTAACTCTCATGCGTGTAGGCGTTAGTGAAATTCCAGTTTACGATTTTTTAGACGGATTTGACTTTGAAAAATGAATTTTGTTCACTGAAGTACCGGCTCCATCGCGGAGGGCTTGCGTAGTGTGCTCCGCATTCCTACTCCGGTAGGCTGAGGTGACTACATTTTCTGAACCCCCAAGTCTTCTGCGCTACAAGCTCCTCAAGGGGCAACTCTGACATTTTTTTCACTGATCCCGTTGTCCATTGATCCCAGCCAAATTGGCAGTGTGTGTTATCCTCAGTGCTGTAATAATTTATGCCAAGCTAACTGGTTGGAAGTCATTTACTTTTCCCGAAAGTGAATATTAAAAATTTTTAGCGGATTGCCGCGCGAGCCACCCTGTGAATTTGACGTAACTACCTGCAACGCTGCCTAACCAAGCAGGCGGGCCGTCTAAAGCAAAACGGCGATACGTCAGCTCTCAAATTGCACCTGTCAAGTTCAGATGAGCTCACTGCATCACTGCAAGACATCGCCACTTTCATTTTTCTCGCGCCAGACCCATATTTCTGATGGCGGGGAGGCTGTGACGTCATCGCATACGCTGCATGAAGCGTCTACCCATTTTTGTTTCGGTTGGTTGGTTTTGTGGGGTTCAACGTGCCAAAACCAGCTCTGATTATGAGAGACGCCGTAGTTGAGGTCTCCGGAAATTTGGACCACCTGGGGTTCTTTAACGTGCACTGACATCGCACAGCACACGGGCTTCAACATTTCGCCTCCATCGAAATGCGGCCGCCGCAGCCGGGATTCGATCCCGCGACCCTCGGATCAGTAGCCGAGTGCCATACCACTAGACCACCGCGGCGGGGCGTTTTTGTTTCGGTTTGAAAACATCGCCCATTCGGTTATTTCTAATTACTGGTGACTTTCTGAGCGAATTGAATCCTCCTGGGTGCTTCAGGGCTCTCAGTACTATTGGAAAACAGCGATATCAGAATTTATTTATTTGATTTATACATACTGCAGCGTAGAAATGCGCTATGGCAAGAGTGGGGTTACAAAGCAATTCAAGAGCGAAATTTTAACAAACAGCAGTGAAAATGATACAAACAGGTAAAGTAATGCAGTTGTGTGTTATACAAGGTCAAACCTAAAACAAAGGAATACCGGACAAACAAACGATGCAGCATAATAGCTCATATAATGCCAAACGTCAAAATAGACGAAGGTAGGTCACAGATGCGTGTCATGGATGTCGGCTACGAAGTTGGGCGATGAGCGTGAGCGAACAGAACCAGGTAATGAATTCCAGTCTTCAATGGAACGGGGGAAAAAAACTGAATTTGAACATGTTAGTTTGAGCATAATAAGGCTTCAAGTTTAAGTTCTGATGGCTTCTCGTCATTGACTGGGGTGCAAAACTTATGTAGTCCTTGTAATTTGACAGTTTAACTGAAGACGTGACGATGCCGTGCAAAAATTTCAATGACTCTATTCGGCGACGCGACGAGAGTGAAGTTAAGTTCGATGAAGAGAGAGTAGAAGAGGGTGAAAAGTCACGGTCATAACGATGACATATGAATCTTACCGTTTTTTTCTGGATCGCTTCTAGCCTGTTGATCTCACATTGCTTATACGGGTTCCAGACGACAGATGCATAGTCAAGTATTGGACGAATTAGCGATTTATATAGGACAAGCTTAGTTTCCTTCGGAGATATGGATAGAGTGCAACGTAGATAGCCCAGTGTTTTTAATGCTTTGTTGCGTATATGTTCGATGTGCTTGGACCATGACATATTATGATTAAAAATGACGCCGAGATATTTATATTCAAAAAACCTATTTACTGCGCGGTTATCGAAAGTGTAATAAAAAACAGACGGAGATTTATTGCAAAACGACATGAGCACGATTTTCTTGAAGTTAATGTTCATCTGCCAGGTCCTGCAACAATTGCAAAACCAAGCAAATGACTCCTGCAAGCGGTAATGGTCACTATGTGTTTTAATGACATTGTACAAAGCGAAATCATCGGCATTAAAACGAATAGAAGAGAAGGTGCAGAGAGGCAAGTCATTTATGTAAATTAAGAATAGTAGAGGCCCAAGAACGGATCCTTGGGGCACTACAGATGTTACATTAATTGTAGCAGAGTTGGTTGACCTGTAAGAAACGAACTGAGAACGGGATGACAAAAAGCTTAATATCCAGTTAACTAATTGAGGATTGTTTAAGATGACATCGAGTTTAGCAAGTAGTTTAGAATGCAATACTGTATCAAAGGCCTTTGAGAAATATATGAAGATGGCGTCAACCTGGTCGCCAAGATCAAGGTTTAGAAGATCATGCGTCAATTCAACTAACTGGGTTGTAGCACTGGAACCACGCCTAAACCCATGCTGCGTGTGAGACAGTAGCCCGTGCGATTCCAAGAAGGCCATGATGTGTTTATGAATGATGTGTTCTAACATCTTGCATGATTGAGAAGTCAATGATATCGGTCTCTAATTCGATAGAGACTGCTTGTCACCAGATTTGTAAAGAGGGAGCACCTTTGCTATCTTCCATGAAGATTGGAACAGTGGCAGAAGATAAAGATTTATTAAATATCACCGACAGATATCTGGATGACCATAGGGAGTAGCGAAATAAGAAGGCATTCTGTATCCCGTCTGGGCCACCGCTCATTCGATAACGCCTTCTTCGATATATCAGTATCACCGTTTGGTTCAGAACGAGCTATGCTTGTCAGAGAAGGAATGGAGTTGTCAGGAACAAACACAGACTGGAAATAGTTATTAAAAGCATTCGATATTGCTGGTAGGTCACTGATAACGTCGTTATAAATTCTGAAAGAAGAAGTTGAGGCTTCATGAGGCAAAATCGAATACCAAAATTTATGTGGATTCATCCTTAAGATGTGCGGCAATTGAACGCGAAAAAAGAAATCTTTTACCATTTTCATCTTGGAGTTAAGTTCTCTCTTTGCACTCTGAAATGCATCTATGTCAACAGGATCATTAGTTCTTCTAGAGCGCCTAAGTCGACGGACTCGGCGAGATAAATGCAAGATGTCACGAGTGATCCAAGGAGGATTAGCATTGCGTTTCTTTGTTTTAACTGGCAGAAATCTTTGTATGGATGACTTAACAAGGTCCTCAAAGTAAAGAACGAGGCAGTTTATATCCTGACTGTCGGAAGGTGCACAAAACGTGTCAAAATGATCAGCTAGAATATCAGTAATGGAATTGTCATCGGCATGAGTGAAATCAGGGAAACTGGTAAATGTATAGGGAGATTTGGACGTGGGACAACAAAGCGACAACAAGACGCCTTTATGATCTGATAATCCATCAATTACTTCGCAAGAAAAGTTACTATGCGCTACAAAATAAGTCTAGGATAGAATTATACCTAGTCACACATGAGACGACTTGAGTAAGCCCAAAAGTCAAAGAAATATTTATTAACTCATGACAAATAGCAGCATCACGACCCGTTGCAGTCAAGGAAGGCCAATTGAAGTCACGAACATTAATATCACCCATACAGATCACACTTGAGGAAGCAATATTAACATCACGCATGAAACTGGCAAGAGCATGAAGAACATCAATAAAGGATCCAGGTGGGCGATATGTAATCCTAACTATAATACATTGATTATTTGGACAGATTTCACACCACAGGGATTCAGTCTCTGGAGGTGATGGCAACACTGAGAAGCGGATATCTGAGCGGATAAGCAATGCGACGCCATTGCGAAGACCATGTGCTCTGTCCTTCCGTATGGCAATAAAACCGGGCGGAGCAAACTCAGAATCGTAAACGTTACCATGTAGCCAAGACTCTGCGATGCCAATAATATGAGGGTGATAAGTTGCAACAAGGGACAATAGGTCTGGAAGTTTTAACTACACTACGAGCATTAACGTTTAGAATTGCAAGGTGTTCCTGACGGCTATAATGATGTCAGGGAGTGGATGAAGCGGGATTCGAAGATGTGGCGAAAGAAGAACGAGAGCCAAAGGGCTGTTCTGGGACTTTCACTAGTGCGTTTGACATGGTGCCCCAGTTATAACGAACCTTTTCAATGAATGCGTGACCGTGCCTTAACTTCACCACCGAGCCATCGTTGCGAAAAGGAACTGATGCCTCCTAAATTTTTTTTCGATTATGCCTAATCCGTGAAGAAAAGTCTTCTGTAATGAACACGTTTGAGCCCTTGAGTTTAGAAGAATTTTTTTAGAACAACAGATTTCTCCATAAAATTAGAAAGCTTCAGAATGATGGGTCGTGTGTAGCCAGTGCGTGCTTTAGCGAGCCTGTGCACGCGTTCTATTTGAGGGCAGGTAATTTTCAGGGTATTGGTGAATACAGAAGTAACGCTGCACAACAGCGTGCTAGCGTTTTCATTGGGATCTTCTGAAATACCGTGCATTATCAGGTTGTTTCTCCTCGAATGATTTTCTAAGTCATCATTCTTTAACGTCAATAGGTTTAGGAGAACGTTCCGATTCATTAACACGCGATTCTAAAGCATCAAAACTGCAGACGACCGTCTGTTGAAATGACTTGATGTCAGCTATATCACGAGCTAGCTTAGATTGCCCCTCCAAAAGTTTGGAGAACATTTCATGATGGAAAAGCCACTGGAGATGCCCTTTAAAGCTAAGCGTTAAAACACACGTGGCGACACCGATTTGATGTTCCAGTACTAATATGTGTGACGTCGTATATCTCTGACGGCGTGTGCTAAGGCCTAGATATTTATTTATCGGTTAAAGAACCATATGTTGTGTACTAGGGAAGCCAGAGGCTCAACACAGCGAGATATGTACTTGGTAATATGTGCTCAGCCTACAACCTCCTTTCCAGTACGGTTTGTGTATATGCAAGTTGCTCTGCGTCGTTCTCACAAGCTTGAGGTTTATTAACGATTCTGAAAATGCTGGAGAAGACATAAATTGTCGTGGTGCCGAACTTAAAGACGAGCCTTTACACGCCCGACTAGGCTCCTCGCGCCACGAGTACAGCTGGCAACAGCGGATGACAGCGAAACGATAAATGCCCACAATGTCTCAATGACATATAGAAATAGGTCAGTACACAATGGCAGCAGTAGTATTAAAAAATAACAAATATAGTAATACAAAGAAATACGCCATGGTACAGCAAGAAATCTATCAACAGAAAAGATGTGAAATTGCATGGCGCTCTGTAAATGAAGGCATACACCTCGGTACAGCAAATCTATCAACAAAAAGACGTATAACCCACGAGATTGCGTAGCGTTCGACACGCACACACACACGCAAAAAAAAGAAAAAAGAATTACTGTCACAGAAAGAGTATATCTTTTTCGTTTGGTAGGCCAAATTGAAAGGGATTCGATTGCCATCACCAGTTTCACCACACATATTCCCAACTGCCCTGACAAGCCTAAAAGTGATGGTCCCTCGTCACAGATTGGGGCTTTTGATGACATTCTGATTTATTCCAACTGCTTAATAAGCGACGTCAATAGGTTGTACATGTGCGACAATGATGTCGACTCATGGCCTACTCTGTAGGCTACTGGCTGAAGCCATCTATTAGAGATACCAGAAAGCAGAACCACCATAACCCAGGATGCAATAGTTGAAGTTAGCCCAACACCGCTCTCCGTGAGTCCTTGCGCATCTTGGGTTGCATCATAAGCCACATTCTTTTTAAGCATCATCCCACGCAAAAGCTAAAGTGCACACTCATCGCGGTTGTTCCAAGACTAAGTTCAGGATGCAATGGAATGTGAGATTCCTGGAAATATTCCCACAGCATTTTTACATTTGATAGCCATCTGACTGTAGCTTTAGTAATGATGAGAAAAAGAGTTACGCTTTAGCACCACGGAGAGGCAAGTGCACCTCGCCACGGTGCTCTAGTGGCTATGGTCCGCGGCTGCTGATCCGAGTTGTCGCGGGATGGAATGCCGGAGGCGGCGGGTGCATTTCAATGGAGACGAAAATGACAGAGGCCCGTGTGCTGTGATATGTCAGTGCACGTTAAAGAACCCCAGGTTGTCCAAATTTCCGGAGCCCTCCACTACGGCGTCTCTCACAATCAGAGCTGGTTTTGGGACGTAAAACCCCAGAAATCAATATGGAAGTGCATGCAATGCAAATGTGTTCATCCACCGAGCACAGCGTTTGCCCTTGCGCTTGCCTCTCAGCTTAACATGAATTTTTAACAGCCCCAACATTTCATCTGTTACAAAAGGCTGGATTACATAAAATGCTTCTTAAGTTGTGCGAGCAGTCTCACCTGCCGTTTCCGTAGCCGTTAAATTGTCCTCCTGCACTTGCGCACTCGCCAATGACGACACCTGTTGATATCTCTAGGCCGTCGAGTGCGTTTTGCCTCCAGGGAGGTTGATATGCCTTCAGGAGTTAGAAAATAAATCAAGCATTATGCTTACTTTAGCACCTTACACAATAACTTTGATGCAGTTTAGTTGAAAAAGAGAAAAGAGAATGAATCGAGGGCTCTTTTTCTAAGCTTATGAATCCAACAGGCAATGAGGCCAAGGAATACAGAGTAAAAACTATAGTTTTCAGCTGTAGCGTAGTAGTTACCAGAAATGGAAATGAAGAGGACGACAAAATGCACCGGCCATCGGTAGGGACGGCAGACATGTTATAAGCAGCCCAAAAATTTTTAATGGCAGCATAACAGTACAACATTCCACAGTAGCACTATTAAAAGCCTGCCTTTCTGTGAGATAAACAGCCATTGTTTTAAAGAACCCGATGCTCTTAAAGTTCCCATGTACAAAAAAGTCATGTAGAGAAGCCCGTGAAGCAAAACTTTTCTCTTCAAGGTGTGCTTTTGGGATAGTTTGTTCGTTTATGCAACCCATATGACCATTAGAAGATGAACGTATTAGCCAACGTACGTCCCGTCTCCGCCTTTCGCTTAAAATCGAGAGCACGCATACAGCGAAGCAGGTATTTATGCTTTCTCTTCAGGAAAAACTGACAGTTCAAAGTGTGACGCCTACATCTATCCTATGCTACATGCAAGGGATATACAAATCTCCGTAACTGGAAGCCATGTTTATGCAACAACGTGCAATGCGCTGGGAACTTTTTGTTAAAGAATGGAGAGCATACAGTTAAAATTAACTAACTAAATGGCATTCGCAAGGCGCAGAGGTTGAAGAAAAAGTCTGCTCGTGCTTCCAACCACTCTTACTAGCTCAGCACCAAGGCAGTTCAAAAGAAACGACCATGCTTTGACAGCTAGCTAATGATAACTACAACTTCGAAAGTGCTTCTTGAAAACGTGCAAAGGGCTGCCTGTCGTCTCGCGGAAGTCATAACAACGCAGTGCCACGCTCTCTGTGTGTCTTGCCACTGTTACTGCACCACGCAGCGCAGCAGTAGTTCTCGTAGTGCTGGACCCCGAACAGCATCACCCGAAAAAAAAAATTTGCCGCGTAACTCCATGCTTCGTTGCAAATGTCGTCGAAAGACGACAGTCTTCTACCGGCCGTACTACATGAGTCCCGGTTCATCTACGGTTCGGCACGAGCTTCGGGCGTCTGTTCAGCCGCTGGGTACGCTCGCTTAGCCTCTCGGTCAGTGACAATTCGCGCATCGCGCACCTCGTCTGTTTCCTGTTGCCTCCGGGCGCGCCTCGATTCACATCTTTCGCTAGCCGCTGGGCTCGTTGCTCTGACGTTTCCTGGGCACGCTCGAGACGACGGGCATCAGCACGCCGGCGCTTCTCCGCTGCAATCTGCTCGTCGGTCTTTTCCCTGCGTTGTCTGGGCATGTCCTGTAGTGTGTGTTCTATATCATCAAACGGCCACTTATGTTTTGCCTTGCCTCAGACAGCGTCCCGTCTATGTTGAATGGGCCGCATGTGGCTGGCATTGATGAAATGGAGGCAGCGCTGCGTGAGATATGGACGCCATCTGGCCATGAGATCTGGAAACGCAAGAAGCTTGCGTAGTACGCAGAGCTACTGGTAGGTGGCAGCACCGCGTCGTTTTACCGAACCGTAGGAAACGTCCACTTCTTAGTTCATTGCGTCGCATTTTTAGCGCATCCTAACAAGCACTAGGGTCTTTAGAGTTACACACCTATCTATTTCCTACTAAAGGAACACACCATCTAACACTTACGTATTGATGTTGCGCCTAAGATATACGTAATATTTGCTTTTTGGTCGACTGTGTTCGCAAGTATGAACGCAGCTACCCGTTCAAGATGGGTGGTCGTTGAGGAAGGGGTTTAAACTTTCGCCATTCTACTGAATCGAAAAGCAGGACAGACACACACACACACAGAGACAGACAGACCAAAATTTCTGCGTTGAAATATCCCAAGACTATCGTCTTTAAAAAGAAAAACACGGAAGAAAAAGGAAACTGCCTTTGTGCTGTCTTAACTAGCGCCTTCGAAAAATATTTTACGACGCATTCAACATTGCCCTCTCGCGAAATTAAGTCACGTGTGGTTGTCAGATCTAAGGGATGCAACCTATGGTACCTAGCATGGGCTACTGCGAGAGGAGTATATTCAACAGAAGAATAAGACGTAGCCACAACATTCTGCTGAATTCCCGCTAATTGCATTCGTTGCAAAGGCTTCTAGCAACCCTCTAACACCACAAATATCGATCCTACACGCAGCTGCGCTCTTTAACAGAAATGCATTGAACTCGAACTACGTGCACCAGCACTGTATGCGCAAATAAAGCAAAACGGTGCGCGTGCTGAGTTACTTTGTCGCGCCAAGAAAGAATTCTCTCGCAGACGTGCTGCGCATCCTTCGAAATTGCCTTATGTGAATCTATCCGGAAAAATCAAGCGTGAAATGAAACAACAACAACAACAACAACAACAACAACAACAACAACAACAACAACAACAACAACAACAACAACAACAACGACGACGACGACGACGACGACGACGATACGACGACGATAACAACAACAACAACAACAAAAACAGTTTTTGTTAATACCACTTTTCAGATGTATGATCTCCCTCGCGATTAAGGGTACTGTTTATTTTATTTCTTTTTCTCATAGGCACAAATTCTGTAATGCACTTCATAATTATTTCTTTCAACCTTATCCACCAGGCGTTGATGTCACCCTCGTCTCTGAACATGTCCAAACAAAATGACAAGTCATCCTATGCTTGTTGCGCACACGTACGAATCTTTCATTTTCCCGTGGCACGGTATCGTCAATTTTTACATGTGCCAATATAAGATTATGGTCTGACAAACCACTTTCTACAGAAACATTGTAGCTGTCCATACGCCCGCCAAGGAAAACTACATCTAACCTAAAGTGCGCTAATTCTGTTTCACGTGTACTATGATGCACGATCTGTGTGAGATCATGACAAAACGCCATGTATAGCAGCAGTTCGCCGCCGGCTTTGTCCTTTGCTCTCTTTTGTAGTCTGTCCCAATCAATTCCTGCCTGAGACTATTAGCTTGTTGTTCAAAGTCGCGTTGTTTTCAAGATATTGCTGTATGCCGACCATACTGCATGATGACCATATTAGGGGCGCTGGGGAATCGCTAAATGGCTCCTAAAACCATGGACGTTCTTGCTAGTTTAATTTCGCGCCAAACACTTTCATGATTTCCCATTCAACCTTTGCGACTGCGTTTAAACTTTCTTTCAGTATTATCTCTACTCCTCCACTTCGCGAGTCGTGCTGTTTCCTAATCAGTTTGTAGCCGGGAGGTACAATTTTGGTGTGGCACACTTCAGGTCGCAGTCACGTTTCCGTGACTATTATTCCGTCTCCTTCTTTATTCACGAGGCTTCGAGCATTTATGTTTAGCAAGCCCAGGTCGTCTGGATCCCGTTGCGTCATTTTATCTTTCACCGTGAAGCGGGATTTCTTCTTGTCACGTCGAACCTTAATTCCGCTGCTGATCTATAGTCCCAGCACTAAGCGCCTTTGCTAATGACCAACTTATCGTAGCTGAGACGCATTCGCTGTTCTGCTTCCCTTTCTTCTTTTCCGGATTGCCATAGCAGCTTCCACTTGCCTATAATGTGCCCTTGCAGAAGTCGTCACCCACCGGCACAGGCCTACCCTTCAGTTTCTTACAATTTTTGTGAATTACTTATTTCTCTCGCAAATCAAATACTTTCATATTTACGGGTCGTCGTGCCCTACCCTGTTTTCTTCGTATTCGAGGGATTTGTTCAACGGTGTTTAATTTGACGCCGAGCTTAGAAATATTTTGTCTAGCACAGCGTTTTCCAAGTCTTCTACTGTTTGGCATTCTTCTGCAACCCCAAAAACCAGGAGGTTGTTTCACCTCCTTCTGTCTTCTAAGTTCATCAACCTTTCCTCCTGTATTGACAGCGTTTCGCTGACATTTGCGAAAGTTTTTGTCAGCTGCTCTATTTTTCCCCCTGATCCTTAATGGTTTCAAGAGCACTTTCTAAATTAAGATTTTTCCGAGCGCGCCTATAGTCTGTTTCTCTAGTTCCGTGCAGCAAAGCCAACAAGGCTACGAGGCCATCGGGCGCAGAATTCTTCGGAAGCGGAACGAAATGCCATTGTCCGGACACGCACACCCCGCTTCATTTTCCTCCTTCGAGGGCTGCAGCCGGCACTGCAGCGTCCGCCATTGGCAGATAGCAAGCCCCGGGAGGACACGTCTAACACGTGTTCGCCCTCTTGATTGGCTGAAGGGGCCTGCAGCCTCCACAGTGGTGCACGGAACTTCTGAAACAGGCTACAGTTCAGCTTGACAGGCTTTTTGGCCGTCACAGAGCTCTTGTGAAAGGGCTTTAACCCGGCTTGAGTTCAACATCCCCGGGGGTATAAAGAAGCAAATCCATAAAAAAGTGCACTAGGGCATGGCAGCATTACAAGAAACCTATTGTAACTTTGGTAACTATAACCTTAATAGTAATTGACCTGTTCAAGCAACAAAAGTTGAGGCTTAGGCCACATTGCTTGCTCGATGCATGCTGTGCCCACTGAAGACCGCTGACGAAGGCACACAGTTTATAGTTTATACCCCCAGGTGAAAGGTCGTTCACTGGGTCCCAGATAGGTGCTCTCAAAAGCGCTGTCCACGATCTGTCCGACGCTGACAGCAGAAGCATCAGCAGCTGGTGCGGCCATGAATGTATCCCGAGCGCTCGCGTGCCAAGATGCGCAGATCATGAGTGCCTGTTCAAGATGCAAAAGTCCGGGTTTGGAGAACATTGCTTCCTCGTTGCTGCCGTCCCTGTCGGAAAAAAAACAGATGTTTGTCATGCTGGGAAACCCTATAGTGGATTAATGTAGTGGGTGGTGCTGGGTGTGTTGGGCAAGTTTCAACTTTCAAGTTTATTCAATATTCAATACAATAATACAAGTAGAAAATTGATACAATACAGAAGGAGGTCCCAAAGTAAAAACTGTCAGGAGGACCTCCTGTTAATACATGTATAAAAATTGAGAACAAAGATTGGCAACAGTGAGTTCAAGGTATGCAGGGCCCACGTGGTGTTGGTGGTCCAGCGTGAGAATACTTCAAAGCGCAGAACGATTCTCCGTACCACGGTGTACCTTTGCCGAAAACCAGGAATACATGTAGGCTCCGCGGGAAGGAAGCGCAGAAGAGCCCACGCAGGCCAGCGGGGGCGCTGTCGGAGGACAGTGCAGCCTCCGCGCTGGCAACAAAAGAAAGGAGGAAATAAAGAGTTGAATGGGAAGCGAGCCGTGTAGAGAGAGAGAAGTGACGCACGACGCCCGGCTTCCGTCACAGCTTGACATCAGTACGCGTCCTTTGCTGCGGCTCCGACAGATGCGACCGAAGGATGTTTTTGTGTGCAACCGCGTTCGGGTTACAATTATGGTTCTCGAAGCGTGCAGGGTTTCAACGACGAAGGTCGTTGAAATGAAAAGACGATGACAGGCCGAGATGAAAAATGACATGTCGTTAGCGGACAGGGCCGGCAAATATTCTCACGGCTGTGTGGCGGGTTCTGGAAAGAGACGTGGTGCGCGGGTAGGATAGCTAAGACACAGGCGACAACGTAGGAGAGAGAGGGAAATGACGTGCGTTGCGCGGTGAGCCTATCCCCTCGGGTGTTGTAGATTGTTACGTGTGTTTGACCAATGCCGTGTGTGTCATAAAAGTGTTTGTGCCATTGGTTTGCGTGATGCCAACCCCCAAGTGTGATTGGCTTGTTGGGGGACTCTTTGTCGAACCGAGGGTTGAAGTGAGGACGCCTGGGATGTGAGCGGAGAGCGGAGGTTCGGGCTTGGACCCGGGCAGACGCCTGAGTGTGGAATAAAGCTTCTCTTTACCGGGCAACGGCTCTTCCTTCGCGCTACCACCGTGTACTCGAGCCATCGAGGGGCGCCGATTCGAACCTTCAAACACCTTCCCTCCTCAGCTAGTGTTGAAGCTAGTGGAGTTTGGGGAAAGGAAATCAACTGGCGCAGTCGACCCTAGGATCGGAGAGCCCGCAGCGAGGAAGGTGCTGAAGCCCGGCGAAGCTGACAAGACGCCCGCTGCCCTCGGGACCTGCTGGTGAGCTGCCTGAAGCAGTATTGACATTCCGAGCCTGCCGGTCAACTTTGGAGCGAGAAGTTGAGCGGCACGAGAGCGCTGTGTGTCAGCGAACGAGTGCAAAGCCGAAGGACTTCGTTGAGCGACTGACGAGGCGCTGCGGGGTTCGGCATCAGGAGGAGAACAGCAAGAAACGTCGACGCGACAGACTGACGCAACGACGAGGGTGGTCCGGTAGAGCACCTCGAGCATCGACGACTGCGTAACGACAAGCGTCGGAGGCTGGACTGAGGCAGCTGCAACGACACCGAGCGGCGCATCACGACAAGGTGAGGCTCTCTTGGTGCTCTCTCGGGGCCCCTTTTTATTGAATGCACTTGCATTCAGGCACACTCTGGGAGATGGCGGACTCGGATAGAAATGCTATGGAAGGTGACAGTGTGAATGAATCGGATCGCACGCGCGAGTTGATGCTTGAGATAGAAGCATTAAAGCTCAAGCTTGAGCTGGAGAAAATGAGGTCGTCGCGTGCCTCTTCAGAGGAGCCGGAAATGCGGAGCCGGCATACTGGCATCGCATGGTACGCCAAAGAGTTGAAAGCAGCCCTTGCGCTCATGCCCACTAGTGAGCCAATGATTCCCGCCTGGTTCAAGAATGTGGACGCACTTCTTGCGGCATTGAACATACCTGAGGAAGTAAAGGGGACTGTTATATTGCCATTTCTAAGTGACAAAATGCGGACATTCGTTGCCAATCAATCGGAGACTGGGGTAATGCCATAGCCAGATCTAAAATCTAGAGTTTTAAAGGAACTGCGGATGACTCCAAGTGAGTACCGCCGAATGTTTCTCGAGGTCAGAAGAGAAGCAGACGAGTCTTGGAGCCAAGTGACGGCACGCTTGGAGACAATGTTCACTTACTACCTAAGAAGTAGAGAGGTGCAGTCGTTTGAGAGCCTTCAGGAATTACTGATAGCTGACAGGCTGAAGCAGTTAATGCCAAATGATCTCCGCTCACTGGTCACCCAGCAGGAAGTAAAGGGCTTGTTGAAGCCCAAGGATATAGCAGAGTTGGCCGCAAATTTTGAGGAAAGCCTTGATGGCAGCAGGCAGAGCAACTTCCGCGGTACTGCCTTAAGAAATCAGCATTATAGGCCGCAAGTGAGACACTTCACTGGTGCAAACTTCAGCCCTAATTCAGGAGTATGTTTTGGATGCGGATAGCGGGGCCACTTTCAAAGAGATTGCCAGTTTTCACGTGACACGGCCGCTAAGAAAGCAGAGGTTGCATGCGTAGGTACTCAAAGGGCAAGGCCGTTTGAGAGACCAGCCACACCGTCGCGGCACACTGACTTCATGAACAATTCACTGATGAGGGATCCGAGGATTGAAATTTTCGTGGGAGACAAGCCCTGTTTCGCGCGCATTGACTCAGGTGCGGATATCACAGTGATACGAGCGAATGAAGTAACCGCTGAGATTTTGGGTCAGAGTAGCAGCACAATAAAGCTAACTGGTGCTTTTGGTCAGAGTGTTACAGCGCGCCTAATGTATGTGCCTCTCGGTCTTCCACACTCGTCAGGGAGCGCTACTCAGCGTGTGACCTTACTTTGCGCAGTAACTGATCAATTAACTACCAGTGCGTCCGTACTACTTACTCCGAAAGATTATGAATGCCTTCGTCGCTGCCGTGAAGAGCTAATGAGTGATCTGAATGAGTGTGAGAAAGGGATCAGATGCGTTGCACAGGAGATAGCACCGGAACGGTGTTTATCATTGAGAGAGCAAGAGCAGGTGTCTCGGTGCTCTAACCCTAGCGCTAACACCGTGCAGCGCACATTAGAGGAACAGCCACGTAGTGAGCATCAGGTGCCTAACACCGAGGTTGAGGCAAACACCTCGTTAGAAGATGAAAGAGAGGGCGAGCAGGACGCACAGGCATTGGAGCCGCTAGCGACTAGTTCCATGTCAGGTTTGGAGCAGGGGCAGTTGGAAAGTCAGAATTCTGTCGGCGAAGATAATATTGAGGACAGTGAGCGCCTTGGGCCAGTCACTGAGATTTCTTTCACCGAAGAGCAAAAGCGAGATGAGTCAGTGGCTGATGCTTGGCGCCAAGCAAAAGAAGGGTCAGACGGCATGGTAATCGACGGTCAATTGCTCTATCATGGGGAGCAGTTAGACGGGAACTTTGAGATGGCACCGCAGGCGGTAAAGTCTTGCGGCCAGGTTTCTGCGGCTGCGCAGGCAAGTGAGTTAAGTCCTAGGCAGAGGGAGGAACCCAGTGCGGTTCTTCATGAGTATAAAGAGGAAATGACAGCACCAGACCCCAGCAAACCATTTTGTTTGGCCACACATGCATTGGAAACGGCAATGGAAGCTTGCCTCTCCCAAAGGATGGCTGATACGGAGGGACCAGTCGCGTTCCTTAGTAAGAAGTTGAGCCCGTCGCAACAAGAGTGGTCCCCGATTGAACGAGAGGCGGTTGCAATTGTGTGGGCGTTAGAGTTTTTGGGAACGTGGCTATTTGGCACTAAGGTCAAAATAGGGACTGACCACGACCCGCTGACTTTCCGGACTCGCGCGGTCCCCTCCAGTGCTAGGCTAACGCTGTGGGCATTGGCGATCCTAAAATATTACATGGAAATTGTCCATGTCAAAGGCGCCCTGAACAAGGCTGCTGATGCTCTTTCGCGTCTAGGATGATTATTTGGGTTGTTGTCATATAACTGTTTAGTCAGTAGTCTGTTATGTGTGACTCAGACAGATGAATATTTTGTGTGTATATGAGACTGTCTTGTTTATAATCCCGCATTAGGCATTCCTTTTTTTATGCAATGTAGACTTGACCTTAAGTAATAGAACTGTGTGTATAGGTGTGTTAGATTCGTTTTGTAGGGCCAGTGTTGTGCATGAAGTGTTGTTTTGTGGAATGTGCTCATTCCTTTTGGAGTCTGGTGCGATCCTTTGATATAAGACAAGCAGATGCGGGGTCCGTCGCTCCCTTTGAGTGTGCTTTTCGGGGCCTGGAGGGAGCACGGAGTGGGTCTCGCGTGTTGGGACCATGACGGTGCGGTGGATGTGAGAGACACTATGTAACATGACTCAGACCAGTTCCCGTGCCTTGTGTCAAGCTACCACGAACTTATTAATACTGTTGATTTCATTTAGTGTGTCATAATTGTCTTGCGTTGCAAGGATACCTAGGTTTTTTTGTCATTTCGAGTGAGAGTATGCTGCATGACGGAAATAGCCATATGTGTTTCTTTTAGGCAGTATGACGAGAAAGATGTTACCTTGAGTGTGAAATGGAAATTGGTCCACGCATTTGCGTGGGCGAGGAGTGATCTATTTATTTCGGTGCGAGGTTTTTGTTGTTGTTGTTGTTTTTTTTATCGTGTTACGTGGACATCAAGTGTCCAGTAACACTCTTGAGGGGGGAGGAGTGAGTTCAAGGTATGCAGGGTCCACGTGGTGTTGGTGGTCCAGCGTGAGAATACTTCAAAGCGCAGAACGATTCTCCGTACCACGGTGTACCTTTGCCGAAAACCAGGAATACATGTAGGCTCCGCGGGAAGGAAGCGCAGAAGAGCCCACGCAGGCCAGCGGGGGCGCTGTCGGAGGACAGTTCAGCCTCCGCGCTGGCAACAAAAGAAAGGAGGAAATAAAGAGTTGAATGGGAAGCGAGCCGTGTAGAGAGAGAGAAGCGACGCACGACGCCCGGCTTCAGTCACAGCTTGACATCAGTACGCGTCATTTGCTGCGGCTCCGACAGATGCGACCGAAGGATGCTTTTGTGTGCAACCGCGTTCGGGTTACAATTATGGTTCTCGAAGTGTGCAGGGTTTCAACGACGAAGGTCGTTGAAATGAAAAGGCGATGACAGGCCGAGATGGAAAATGACATGTCGTTAGCGGACAGGGCCGGCAAATATTCTCACGGCTGTGTGGCGGGTTCTGGAAAGAGACGTGGTGCGCGGGTAGGATAGCTAAGACACAGGCGACAACGTAGGAGAGAGAGGGAAATGACGTGCGTTGCGCGGTGAGCCTATCCCCTCGGGTGTTGTAGATTGTGACGTGTGTTTGACCAATGTCGTGTGTGTCATAAAAGTGTTTGTGCCATTGGTTTGCGTGATGCCAACCCCCAAGTGTGATTGGCTTGTTGGGGGACTCTTTGTCGAACCGAGGGTTGAAGTGAGGACGCCTGGGATGTGAGCGGAGAGCGGAGGTTCGGGCTTGGACCCGGGCAGACGCCTGAGTGTGAAATAAAGCTTCTCTTTACCGGGCAACGGCTCTTCCTTCGCGCTACCACCGTGTACTCGAGCCATCGAGGGGCGCCGATTCGAACCTTCAAACACCTTCCCTCCTCAGCTAGTGTTGAAGCTCGTGGAGTTTGGGGAAAGGAAATCAACTAAGGAAAAAACAGCAAGCGAATAAAATGAAGCGAATGTAATGAAAGTTAGTCAAAACCTTCGGTAGTTCAAAATATATAAATCCAAATAATAGTACAACAGTGATAGAACAGATAAATGATTGAATAAGGTGATTATAACAACGTAACACATACACATCACTAACCAACACAGTTTGTCACTTCATAAGCTGCGTATGCATATTATATATAGACACACGCAAATACATACGTATACATACGCATGTACTTAAGTGCACATATTTATATTTGAACAACCAGACATATATGAGCACATGTATGTATTTTGGTGGCGCATGTGGTTAGTAAGAAGTGTTTGAGATTCCGCCGAAAACAATGTACTGAAGGGCTAGATTTAATAACAAGTGGTAATGAATTCGAGAATGAAATTGCAGAATACAAGGCTGTCATTTTTCCGCAGTTGGTGCTTACTTCCGGAAGCAAAAGGTTACTATTTTCAGAAAACCGTGTGTTGTTAGAATTGCGAAGATGTGTCACCGATCCTACTTCTGAATAATAAAATACAATGTTTCAGTTGAAAGATGGAAATGAACGGTAGAATTTCGAGAGAGCTAAAGAGGGGTGCTGCTGATGCTGTGTACGGACTATGTGTGATAATGCGGACTGCTCTTTTCTGAAGATGAATGAGAGATGTGAGATGTGTGGTGTAGGTATTCGCCCAGGATGAAATGCAGTAAGTAAGGTGACTGTTAATGAAAGCGTAGTAAAGTGATTTTAGAATATGTTGCTGAAAACAATGTCTTGTGCGAATGAGTACGCTGATGCCAAAAGCAGCTTTCTTGATGACAGAATTTACATGAATGTTATATTTAAGTTGAGGATCTAATGTTACACCTAGAAAAGTAATGAACTTTGATGGGCCAATGACGCAGTTATCGATATATATTTCGGGTGTTATAGTAACGTTTTTCTGGGACGAATGAAATAACATAAAAGTTGTTTTAACGGGGTTGATTTTCAACAAGTTATTTTTGCACCATGATACAAGATTTGCGACATCGGTGTTTAATTTTGCTGCTAGTTTGGTAAGATCTTTGTCACTACAAAATATCGTGGTATCATCCGCATAAAGGATGCAGTCAGAAGAATTAAGTGATGATGGTAAGTCATTAATGTAGATGAGAAACAAGAGAGGTCCCAAAATTGAGCCTTGAGGAACCCCCTGGTTAGTTGTTATCGGAGAGGGTAAAACACCGCCATAGTTGACAACCTGGGGTCTGTTAGCGAGGTAGCTCTGTAACAGCGCTAAAGTAGGCCCGCATATTCCCAGGGATTCAAGTTTAGCATACAAAATAGAGTGGTTAATAGTATCGAAGGCTTTAGTCAAATCAATAAATACTGCCCCTGCCCATTGCCCATAATCGATCATCTGTTTTATGCTGTCAGTTAGTTTTATCAGTGCTAATTCGGTAGATAACTTAGCACGAAAACCAAACTGCTTGGATGAGAAAGGTTAAACCTGGTGAGGTAGTCCATCAGGCGATTAACAATGAGCTTCTCAATTACCTTACTAAAGAATGGGAGGATGGTTATAGGGCGATAGTTAGAAAACACATTTCGGTCTCCCTTTTTGAATACTGGGGTTACTTTTCCTTGTTTGAGGATTGTAGGAAAAATGCCAGAATGAAATGCAGTGTTAATAAGATCTGAAAGCACAGATGATAAGTCATGAGCAACAAGCTTCATTTTAGATGGATAAATTGAATCGAGGCCACATCCAGCGGTCGTCAAACTTGTTATAGTGCGAAGAACGTCATCAGGTGATGTGGGTTTTAAGAAAAAAGAGTGAGGCAAGCGAGACAACGTAGGCAAGTTAGTGACAGTCGATGTTGAGTTGTTGAAAAATGATTCATTAAATGAATTCGCGATAGCGATAGGACAAGTTAGAACGCTGGTTCCGTCCTAAAATTCTGTCGCCAGTGCATCTGGCTGATCAAGATGTAAGAATTCCTTAATTACGTTCCAATTTTTCCTACTGTCATTCCCATTTTCGAGAACTACCCATGCGTTCGATTAATAAAACGCAGCGCCTGCTTCTTTCGCTCTTTCCCGCCTCCCTGCAGAGGGCTCCTCCAAATGTCACGTGACGGAAATCGTCGGTGACGCCCAGTTCAAAAGGCTGCGCACTTCCGGTTGACACGCCTCCGCCATGTACGACAGTATGACCGTGTTAAAACGCGAGCGACTTGGCCTTGCCTTGCGGAGTGCTTACGAATTCACAAACGCGCACAAGCGAACACCACCAAAAACCGCACACGACGAGGAAGAACAGACAGACAGAGAGAGCGAATGCAATCGCTAGCAGACTAACCGGAAGTCTGACATCTCCTTCGACCAATTAGCAGAGCCCTGCCGGCCTTGACATCACCAGAACCACGTTGCTGTCGTGACGGCTAACTCTGGTATGCCGGAAAAACCCGGAGGGGCGCTGGTGGTTTTGTGAGTTTCTGGCGCGCGTAGCGCTGCCGCATTTGGCATCGTTCATCTTAACGGCATTCTCAACTCGATGCCAGTGCTAACCTGGAATGTGAAAAAAAAAATGTGGGGGTGGTTTACGAGCCCTTTAAAGACAGAGTACTGGAGGACTCCATAAGTTTAGAGCACATCAGTGCTGACATCGTACAGTACACGGAATTCAAGCATTCAGCCTCCACTGAAATACAACTAACGTGTTAGGGACTCGATCTCGCGATCTTTGGATCAGGCGGCCAGTGTCATAGCCACAAAACCACCGGGGAGGAGATGAGTTACCACTGCCAATATCGCCAACGATTACGCAGCTATACCGTCCTCCACATGGAAAGCAAGAAAAAAAAACTGTAGCTACAACCCACGCTGTGCAGGTGGTTGGTTTAGAGAATGCGTCCTTTACTAGATGCCAGTCGCGTGGTCCGAAAACCGCGTTCCGTGCCCTCTCCATGTTTTCGTCTCCGTGAAACGAGCGCCGCGTGTGGCGCAACCATGCAACGTTGAGCATTACCTCTGAGATTTACGTAACATTAATTGCGGTCTCGGAGGTGTCCAGCACGGTACACGGTGCAACGTTTGACATGCACTCAACACTCTCCGTAATAGCTTTTGTTTTCATGTTCTAAGACAGGAATAAGATATTGATTGATGGTAAGGAATTAGGAGAAACATGTCCTGCTTCCGCCGGAAGTGTGAAAGGCAACGAGCGCCGGCTCACGGATTTTGGCTGAACAGAGGGGACCGCGGCTGCAATGGGAAAGCGAGCGACGCGTCTGGCATCTAGTAAAGCAGGCGTTTGTTTAGCGAAGCCATTGCCGCGTTGCTAGAATTTCCTATCAATTTTAACGGCATGCTTACACTCGGCGTCTTCTGCAAGAGTTGCTTGGTTTTGCCTATGGCGCTTCTGAGCAAGTCAGTTGTTTAACACAAGTGTTTTTCGCCGGAGTCCACCATGACCCCACACGTCACTACCGTAACCGATATGACGCAGTAAAATAAACATGTAAGAAAAGAAAGAAAAAAAAACACCCAGAAAAACGTCTGTTGATGCGTTGGAATCAAACTCACAGACCTCATAGCCCCCCGCTCCACGACCAGAAGTGGCCGGTGCTCTATCACAGTGCTAGACAGACAGACAGACAGACAGACAGACAGACAGACAACGAACTTTAATGAATCCTGAGGAGCTACAGCGCTAAAGCTTTTTTTCCCCTTATTGGCCACTGCCCTAACGCTGCACATGCTCGAAGCTGTACGAATGAGCCTTATATTCCTTCTTATCCTCTCTTCGTTCGTTCTTCGACGTTCTAGTCCCGCTGAGCGCACGCGCATCCAGGCGTGGTGCCGCCATCCAGGAGGCGCGAAGTGACCACTGCAGCTTTACTTCGCCTCCCGTGGTTGGCGGCGCCATTCCAGGCGTGTTCCAAAGTCCATCCCGATGAACGAGTGCAGATCCGCGCGCATAGCCGCGTTCGTACAGCTTTGGGACGATAGCGCAGTGGTAGGGCAACGGTCACCTGTCTTCGTGGGCGACGCTCCCCCACCGACTGCTCTTCGAGCGCGATGGGAAAACGAAAACTGCTGCATTAGCTTCCAGAACACGGAAACGACGTTGACGGGTCAATGTGGCGCAAATAAATATGACCGACACCTTTTTCGCGCGACATTTACTGTAGACTGTGCCCATCTATTAGGTAAACTATTTCGGTTACCACAAAGGGTTGGCCCTTGATGTTATGGAGACGATGTGTGAACGTGCGTTCATCTACGTGAAACGGTGTCGTGCCATCGAAACATCGATAGCAATGGGCAAGTTCACCTAGGTTTAGCAATGAACATTCAACGGATGATGCGAAGAGACATTTCAATTTCGCGTTATACCGATTCCTTTGACTGAGGGAACAGCCACATATCTTTATCTGTTAGTCTGCTTGCCTTCTTTCAAAACCCATCTCTATATGTATACGGCTGGACGGACACAGTCAATGCTTTATGTTCGCCCTTTTTTTTGTTTTTTGCTACAGATGTTCGGCGTTTTTCCCCGTGTAGTGGCCATCTCCTCTTCAAACAACGACACTTCATTCAAGTGCCTAGTCGCTACTAGAACTCATTTTGACTTGGAAGCGAAGAAGGCCACTTATGTATGGCACTTGGGAGCAAGCCGCGGATCCACAGTTAAGTAAGCGGCCTTATCTTCATCCTTCCGTATTGAACATCAAACAGTACCCTAAAACGAGCAACTTCTTCGCATTGTTTTTAGTTACAGGTATATCATATCGGTGGCAGGTGTCTGCACACGTATTCAGGAGTGGCATTTGCAGTTCGTTCTCCTGTTTCTGTTCTGATTTAAAAGAAACTGTGATTATGCAATGTATCTGAGTATACGGACTAATAGGTCATGCGTACAATCGATGATCCATCCTCTAGGGATGGGTACGAGCCGCTTGCATATGCCACATCACGTCAGCAAAACAGACAGGTTGAACGCACTGTTGCCGCTGCACGTCGGTTCAGTTCTGGGGATGATTGTGGGGAATTTGGTAATCTTGATATGGGGACATACCTCCGCGTAAAATGCGAACCTCTTTTTTTTCCTTGGGGATCGGTCGTTGTATTCAGTAGCTGAACGTGACAACGTAAATGGCGGCAAGTGGCGTTTTGTAGAGACGCTCTCGCTGATTAATTTGGCGTGAATCACATATAACAGTTCCCCAAGAACAGTCTCTGTTTTATTTACAGCCTGCTGTCACAAATCGAGAATAATAATAATTAATTTCTGGGGTCTTACGTCCTTAAACCAGGATATGATTATGGCACACGTCGTAGAGGAGGTCTCCGGAAATTTCGTCCATCCGGGGTCCTTTAACTTGCACTGACCCCGCTCAGCACACGGGCCTCAACATTTCGCATCCGCTGAAATTCAGCAGCCGCGGCCTGGACTCAATCTCATGACCTTCGGATCAGCATCCGAGTATTGTAGCCGACAGACCACCGCGGTGGGGTGTCGCAAATACAGAGGCAATGGAATTGACACTTGAGAACATATGCGCGAAACCACTGAAGTGACTCACGACAGTAGCATACTAGCAAGGAGTCCTTATGGAAAGCACATCATCACTCTAATAGCGGAGCTGTTCTATGTCGAGGCGTCCTCCCTAGTTCTTATAACATGGGAAGAAGAAGCGAACCCGCCCTTCTGCTTGACTCATTATTCCGCTCGACGCACTGGTGCTCTCAACCCACTATCGCCCGATAATGATTTCGCGAACGGCAATGCGCCATAGTTAGAAGGCTTTAGTTGGTCCCTAAACTTCATCACGTTTAAGGATTACTGGTTATCGTAAATGTAATCGTGAGCAGCAACGCCGGAGGCGACATCTGGTGAAGCAATGTGTAACCAGACGCACACAAACTAGTACTGCAAGATCTTGCGAGTTTTAGTTGACTCCTTCAATAAGGCACTTGCCGGGAAAAACAAATTCAAAAACAAATTCACACTACTTCGAATATTTCATTTACTGTATTTTTTACGAGAACGCCGACTAGACTGAAGAAACACTCAAATGCAATTAGAAAAAAAGCCTGCGAGATGTCGTTACGAATTTTGCTTCTGTAGACTCCCTGTATAGGCTCCCTACGGGAGCGGAGTTCCGCGTAGCTCCGCCATCTTGAGCGCGCAAGCAACCAAGGTCTTGAAGAAAAGCCTAAAGACACATTTGCAGCGGACAAGCCTCTCGTAACATATGTGATCATGGTCAAAACTGCGCTAACCTGGCGTTATAAGCGCTTTATCAGGGATAATCGATGACTGCCTGATTCAACGTGTGCACTTTAAAAACGATAGGTGTTCTGTTTAATGTCAACAATGTTAAACATCCTGCCGTTTTAGCCGACACGTCGCCTACCGCGGGATTTTTTTCGCTCACAGCCTCGCGGCTCCACCTGTCCAAAGGTGTCAACAAGTAGTGATAAACACACTCAAGATAAGGAAAAAAAAAAGGTTGCGTGTCGAGCTACGTCTTGCTAGAATGGAAGGGCAAAGAGTCAGATAAGTCTAGCAAATGGTAGCCTGAGCGATGGTTATCTTGGTTGTCAAATATACCTCTAAATAGCGGTGACGCGGTGGCGCTGCCACCACAACCTGTTTATTTGTGCCTGAGTGGCAGTTCCCCAGCTGTGCATGGTTGCAAGCGGCGAACGGAAGAGAGACGGGCAACTCTGCCTTCCTGCGGGAGGCTATACAGTAATTCCATGCTTCTGCCGTCATCAGCTCCGGTAAGCAGGTATCCGTAAATGTAAAGGAGTCTACGGACAAACTAAAATACTCTGATGTGCCGAAGCGGCGTATAGCTGCAAGCTGCGGATTCGATCCTAGGAGCCGCGGAGACACCGATTGACGCGATTGCCAGTTACGTCGAGATTAATGATAGAAGAACGGCTTCGCTGTTTCCGCACTTTCCATGGCCTGGAACTGGTTTGAACGTTTCAATCCGTAGGCGCCTACGAACAGCGGTGCGATAACACGTACGCCGGAGCGTGCTAACCAGCCCGTACTGAAGCAAAGCTGCAAATCGACCACCTTCAGAATTTCTTAACAAGCCCACTTGGTGCAGCTTCCCACGTGCGCAATTATTCGCTTTAGTTATCGTTATCGTGCCGCATACAACAAAAATGGCTCCCCGAGTTTGCGGTTCTCTCTGAAAATAAAAGCTGTGGTTCAACTGAGTGTTGCTGGAGGGAATGATTGTTTCAATGCCAATAGATTTCTTCCAACCGGGTTATGATCAGATAATAAAGGGCCTTGTAATAGAATTTCACGAGAATGTATAACATTAAAGAAAGCATAAAGAGGCCAACAATCATTATAGTTGACCATTTCTGTCATTTGGAACGTTTAGGAGCGAATGCTTATGACCTGCCACTTGTTTCCCTAGGAGGAATGTGACATTCGATATCCAAGCGAATGATGCACCAGACCAGTCAACCTACTTCATAGACAACGGTAAGTTACATTTCTCGAGCCTCTGTTTTCTTAGCAGCCTTCTATCCAACTGCAATGCGTTATTGACAAAATTTTGAGACCCTTCTTTAGTGCCTTCCATATGTGTCTTCCATATGTTAAGTGTTTTCCATATGTAAAAAGTGATCGCTTTTCGTAAAAGAGAGTATCATTTCTTTAATATATAGGCAACCGGTATACCTTGCCTCAACGTGCACAGTGAAAGTGAAAGAAATGAAAAAGGTATTGAAGGCCGGGAACGACAGGTTGATTCAGTGAATTAATATGTCTCGGTGTTCATATAATTACATTCGCCACGAAACAAGGCGCGTGTAGTTCAACCTATGGCCGCAGGGCCTTTCAATACAAGTCCCAATGAAGCACGTAGATAATAAAACCTGAAGAGATGCGTGTAATTGTACGGTGTTTATGTTTAAATTATGAAATAAAACCAAAAAGACGTGGGCATCACAAAGATGCAGGACGCTTAAGCTTCCCCTTTTAGCAGTGGAACGCTATATACATAGAGTCATTGGGCCCTGTTCGCATTGTTTTCTTATAGTATGTTCAAATTAACACTTTCTCTATAAAATGCTTCAATTATTTGAGTTTCGTCGTCGCAGCGTTCTATTCTATCATGTGCTCAGGCAGTTACGCCGTAGTTCACGAGTTCTTTGACGGACTTGGGTTTGAAAAATTCAACACTGTCCACCAAAGTACCTGCGTCGTCGCGGAGGGCTTGCGTGGTCATGTGCTCGGTCGACAGTATTAAATGAATATTTCCGGCATGGACTCTTACGCCAACACGGGCGCGGGCTTTTCAGCGACTCGAGCTCCTTAGCTTTAACGCATTAAAGCAACTTGTCGAAGTGTAGAAGTGAACCAACTACCGTACGCTACATGTATTGCAAAGTGCCACTCTCAAGTTGAGCCACAGGTTGCCAGACTCATGATTTCACTCAACCAGGCTCACTCACGCTCAGGTAGACCGATGATTCCGAAGTTTAGTGAGTCCGCCGAGTAAAGTATTCGTGACTTTGAACTCGTGTGAATTCCACTGGGACACAAAGTATTCGACGCTTGAGCCCGAGTGAGCCCGGCCTAGTTGTACATCGGTAAACTTATGTCCTTGTGATTGCAACTGAGCAAAATTGGGGTGAGCTTCACTGAGCTTGTTTCTACTGAATTTCTTCGAATCCGTGCTGTGCAAGATAAAAAAATCGCAGCGTCTCCACGAAGTGAATGCTGACGAGTGGGCGAAGCTAGGAAAGGGTTTTTCCGTACGATCCCACTGGTCAGCATGTAAAGAATGAGCACAGAGGTGCAGTGTTAAGTACTTGTTTCGTATGCTGCCGATTTTGGTCAATGCATTATCAAACCACAGTCGTGCCTGAACCTACGCTCGAGAAAGTCGCGATCGAAGCACGCATCGGGGCCTCCCATTTCCTGCAGGCCACGCTTCTGGCGTTTAGCCCCTGCTTCCTGCGCTCTCAACTCCGGGTCCTCTTTGCGTTTTTGGCGTTTAGCAGCAGCTTCTCGAGCTCGTAGCTCGGGGTCTTCTGCGTGACGCTTTTGTCGTACAGTCGTTGCTCGTTGATCTCTCCGCTCCAGAGTCGCTAACCGTCGGTGTCGACGCTGCTTTTCGCGGGCGAGAGCGCGAGAGCGTTCGATCCGATCCATGGCAGAATGAGCGGTGTGGAAAGCGATTAACCCGTTTAGAGTTACTGCATATGTACCCCTTGGGGAACATATACAGTAATTCTAAACCCGCTTTGTACACAGCGCCATCTGGATGGATGGATGGATATTAGGAGCGTCCCCTTTATAACGGGGCGGTAGCCGGGCCACCAAGCTCTAGCTTTATTTCATTTTCTGGATGGACTAGTGCCGCGCCCCTGGCGTATTTTTTTTTGTATCAGGTATTGTGCTGTCATATACTTGAATAATGAACGCATAAAGTCGGCTTTACAAAGATGTTTTCGTGTTTGTTGTGCAGGTGTTCAGTTTCAGTTTCGGTATTGTATATACGTGACGGACGTCGACAAGGCCAAGCCCTAAGGGCCTTCACCCGTTAATAAAAATAAAAGAAACTTCCAGGCCTGCGCGAAGGACGCGTGCTCTCCAATTGTTTTCTTTTAGTCATGCTTTATTCTGCCTGTCTCACCTTCCTTTCTTCCATTCCACTGTGTGCCTCCTTCTGCTTCGTCTTCTTTTTTGTCGTCTTCCGCTTCTCCCTTTTTCTTCGTTCTCGTGACCTCCTTCTTCGTCGTCATTGTCACCGCCTTCGTTCTCTTCTTCACCATCGTCTTCTTCCCCATACTCCTTCATGAAATGACAGCCAGCGGTTGGCAACATATAAGGACCCACGGAGAAAGAAGTATTTGTAAGGACCCGAAAGGCCCCTCTTACAGTTGAGAGCCGTGGCTGAGAATGTAAGGTGTGCAAGCAGGCGGTGAGAGTGTCGGAGGGTTGTAATGGAACCACCCCTATCGAGCTGCATTGAAGTGTGCATAGGCAGGGAGACTTTTTCTTTTTTTTTTCACACTAGAGCTGATAATGGTCACGGACACGGGCTGCGGCGGCGGTGACGGAGGACACCATCGCTCCCAATTTTTTCGGTCATATATAAGGATCCGGCAACACCTTACGCTGTAAAACAAGTTTCCATACGTTTTAACTCGTCTTGTGCATATTCGCTGTGCGTTTATCACGTCACTAAAAAATAAAATACGCTTGTTTCGCGTTATTTTACGTCTGTTCCACAGGTATGCTATCAACACTTCATTTCACATGCCAAACTAATGCGCATTCGCATTGTATCTTTTTTTCAGATCGGACTCACCCCTACACGGCTTACTACAACTACACTGATTACGAGAATTGCATGGTCATGACGGTTCCCTACGACAATCACGACCGTAAGTACTACTTCCACGTTAAGGCTGCCAAGTAAATGAGATAACATGGCTATCTGAAATGATCACGACAGCTATGGTTTTACATTAAACGTCGTTAGCGGTAAATAAAGAAACATCATTATTGAATTGTGAAATCGTTATTAGCGCAAGAACCCTATCTTGTTCGTGCATGCACATCTGCTTCCACTACTAATAAAGGGAAGGTGACCGTCTTCCGTGGCAGCATAGTGACTAGGGTGTTGCCTTGCAGAGTTCGACGCCACGGGATCGAGTCCCAGTCGCGTGAAGTGCATTTCAGGTGGAGCGCTGTGCAAAACGTACCCCTGTATTTTGACTTAGGTGCACATTAAAGAACCCCCGTTAGTGAAAATTACTCGGGCGCCACTACGTGGCGTGCTTCATGATGGTATCTTTATTTTGTCACGTAAATACCCATCAATTATTGTTAAATTGAACATGCTTGAACATTTATAAATTCTGAGGTATTCTTGAAGCGCACACACTTCAAGTCGCTTCTGCAATAGTTTATAATTTCCAGGGTGTTACGTCCAAAAACGACACTTCGATTGTGAGAGACGACGTAGTGGCGGACTCCGCGAATTTCGACCACCTGGGGTTCTTTAACGTGCACTCACATCGCACAGTATACATGGGCCTCAACATTTCGCCTCCGTCGAAATGCAGCCGCCGCGGCCGGGATTCGATCCCGCGACCTTCGGAGCAGCAGCGGAGTGCTGCCATGGCCACTAGAACATCGTGGCGGGGCTACCATGATTCATTGTGTGCTCGTGCTAGTACAGACGCCATAATCGAGAACTCATGTCGAGCCAATGCTCCGTGCTCAGCGTCTCGCGATGCCGGCCAGAGGCGGCGGCGGAGGGAGGAATTGGGCAGGAATGACGTCCATACAAAGGGTCGGGCGGCCGCTTCGTCGTCGTCTGCAGCTCTAGGAGACGTCACTCGCGTCGTATTCGCGCCGCCTATCGCAAATTAACACATTTTTTAGGGGCGAAGCTCCTTAAGGCGGCACCCGTTCGTCCCTCGTCGTAGTCGTAGTGCGTAACCAGTCTTACGCTTTGACCTCCAAGGTGGTGCCGGTGGGAGACATCTCCTGTGCGTTGTTGAACAATAAAAAATTCGCAGCGTGCGCGTTAACTAAAAGCCGAATTCTTCTGTCTCTCATTCCCCATTAGCAGCCATTGGCATGTTCCAGTAGGAAACGTTAGTAGAAGTAGCAGTGTAAGTGTTAGCTAAAAGCCGACTTCTTCTGTCTCTCATTCCCATTAGCAGCCATTGTTTACCTCCAAGGTAGTGCCTGGTGAGATTTCTCCTGTGCCCCGGCACTGCCCCGGCAAACGCGAGAGACAACGTTGGCGCAGGCAGCGTCTCCTAGCGAGTTTCTTGATTGAGAAATACCGACTGCTCGCGTTGGAGAAGCGTTCAAAGGCAAAACCCATCTGCAACCAGTGCAAGAACCACTTAGCTTATATTTCACCGACCACAAAGCGGTCATAATGAAAGGACAACGGAAACCAGCAATAAAAGTTTGATAAAACATTTAATCAATCGTTTCACGTCAATTTTATCGGGCGAATTAACGGAAGAAATTTCACGGTTTAACCGATGATTACTTCCAGGAGCTTCGCCCAATCTCATCATCATTCACCTCGTGGATCTGCCGTCAATTTTTCGTTCTGCGTTTCTGTCTTGCACTTGAAAGAACTGCTGCTGCATGAATGTTCTATTTTAATCACCCCAAAACAGCCGCAAGGCGGATTGCTGTGGTGAAAAGAACTAAAACGTTCCTGAACCATTTTTATCGGTTAGAACTGTTCTCTGAACCAATGGCGTCGAAACCGACGAATACCCATGGCTCTCGTAATTGAAAATGAATACGGTGTATTGCGCAGGTCTGAATAAAATACATTTTCAGAACTTTTGCTTTTTGCTAAAAATTCCGGTCGTTTCGGAAAGCATCCCCAGTACACCATGTTAACGTTGACAGCAACATTTCTCGAAAATCGTGGACGAGTAAACGACACACAGGAAAAGCACGCTGAACGTTTTGCGCATATTTTTCCGGCCCTTCCGCATATTTTTGTTTCTTAGTACTTTAGAAGCAACAAACTTAGTTGCGTATAAGCACATGTCTGCTATTAATACAAAAAATAATACAAAAGCTGAAGAGTGATTGCGTGCACTGTGTATTGTGGTCTAACAGCAGCATCAGACCAGCCGGTTCCTAGGCACGTTGGACGTTGTGGTTTGTTCTTTTCAAACTATACACTATGTGCGAATTAAATCTCTCTATCTCTCTCTCTCTCTCCCCACTTAGCTCACTGGCATAAACTAAAGGCTCAGACTGGCTGTGTAAGGCATGCTTTTGCAAGCAATAAACAAGCACGCTGCCATAGACGCTATCGCTGACTTCTGCTGATAAGGACTACTTGCCGAAGTGGCCTTTAGAGTTCTATAACCCGAACTTGTGACATTTTTTTTCTTCCAGATTGCTTACTATGGGTGAAACCAGCGCTTGCACATGCTGTCCCTCGGAACTGCCTGGACCACTATGAAGAAACATGCGCCGTCCGGGTCCCTCAGTACGATAACGACCTCTGCGGCCACCAGGAATAAACAGAAATGTCAAATAAACCTGCTTTGAGTACTGGATCATGAATGTGATTTCCCTAAGACTAACGCATTTAATCGACTTATCGGCCCCTTTGGACATTTACGCGAACTTCAGCGCAGACAGTTCAGCGCAGACATTCTGTCATATTCAACGGCGCTTAACGTCACTTATTTTGCTGCGTACACCGCTAATATC
The DNA here is from genome assembly GCA_013339685.2 of Hyalomma asiaticum. NCBI lineage: Eukaryota > Metazoa > Arthropoda > Arachnida > Ixodida > Ixodidae > Hyalomma > Hyalomma asiaticum. The sequence goes on along the minus strand of CM023487.1, from coordinate 81,006,400 downwards.
AGCCGAAAAAAAATTTCAAGCCAGTTCCCAGCTGTGAAAACATTATATACAGTGAAGCTGTGCTTTCCGCGTTAATCGGTACGTAAATGGTAGTGGTGAAAAGTTCGCTATCACCATCATGAGTCACTATTTCTATCACTACCACTATCACTGCTATGTATCAGAGGGCTGAGGACGAGAGCCGGTCAGCTTTCTCCTTCTTTATAACCTGAAATAAGAGACGCACAAGGCCGTCTTTATCGCCCTTCGCAATCATGTAGCGGTGGACTTTTCTCTTTGTTTTTTGTTTGTTTTATGCTTTTTGTTTGCTCATTTCTTTGTTTGTTTGCGTGTTTGTTGGTTTTCCTGTTTCTTTCTTTGGTCTTGGCATATTCACTATAATGTAGCAGTAGACTGTTCTCTTTTTATTTATTTCTTAACTGCCCTTCACCTAATGAGTGTAGTGTGGCAATGGGCTGAGACCAGTAGTCTGGGCAGTGGGTCAAGGGACGGATTGGGTGGCTCTTTCCATGTCGCGCGACAGCAGCCAATGGGAATGGACGTGGCGGGTCCCTAAGCAGCCTAACTGTTAATATTCAAACTATGCTGTGGCGCTGTGAGACACGGGCTCTCGCACACGGCTCGTGAAGCTCATCAGCAGGCTGCGCCTACCTGCCTCGTGGCGCTGGGCAAAGTCATCACTTGTTTTTTCAACACCTTGTTTCTTTCCCACGTGAACATGTTGTTTTTTTCCCGCTTAATTCGTGCATAACGGTAAGAAGTGCACTTTGTCGTATGCTTCAGGTACACAGCACAAGATTAACTGAAATAATTTTTCCTGGTCTAGGGTGCAACGAGTACATAACAAGCTCACGTCACACGCACTCAGAAGCCTTGATAAAGAGGAATGACTGCAGCACAAAGCCAAGTACTTTCGTATACTTGGACAAGAATTCATGCAAACGTTTGAAACATGCACCAACACAAGGAACAACCACCCTGGAGCATATGCGTGACGCCCGCGGTCATGTGAACACGCAATGGCCAGCAGGCGACGCTACGAGCCATCCACTCTTGGGAGCTCCTCTCGTTGACCGCCAGGTGCCGGCTGTGTTCGACATCGCGGCCAATAGCAACCGGTGTTCCGTGGCAAGCCTGAATCAATCCGCACGGTGAAAGTAGGTCAGCGGTGAAGGAGAGCGCTTCTCTAGACAAGTGTGAAAGCATCGTCATGTGCTTGAGCGTCTGCTAATGAATTAGGGTTTCCGACGAAACACAGGTTTATATGAGTCGCCGTCCTGACGAAGACAAGTCCACTTCTTGAAACGTTGGCTCCAGTGACATTCCCTGTTCTACATCGTTTTTAGCGATCTGTTCATGGGTTTGTACATACAAACATGAGATGAAACCTACTCCTTCTTGGAATTTCTTCCCACCTGCAGTAAGCCGGCTTTCTTTTTCTTGAAGAAAAAGCCACCTAAAAGCACACGGACACAGGAGAAGGCGCGCAGGACGAAGCCGGACTATGAAGTGAAATTTTATTTCGAAGAACCGACATATAAAACCTTTCCAATCGGTGCACGTGCGCGAGAGTCATTAACAGGCACAAAATAGATATGCTGCGTTACACAGCACAACCAGATAGCGTGCCACAAACATGTATCTAGGAACTGCATACATGGAACTGCATACCTAAGAAAACGTAAGTCCTTCCTGCTGAGGCTTAATGATGTGGCACTTACACACGCGTCTTCACTTCTGACAATGTGGAAAGCTTCTAAAACTTCTCTAGCCGTCTTGCTCTTTCCCCGGTCCAAAATGCTGACTCTGTCAAACCCAGGGGTGCAAGCGCATTCCCTTACATGTCGCGGCAAGTGGTCACCGACGCCAGAGTCATTAGGAAAATAGGCGCTCATCGGTACTACTTTATCTGATCGCGTCGCACGAGTGTCTTCGCGAAAGTAGCATATATCTAACACCATGATCAGAAGCAACTCTCACGTCTCGGCCATTTTCTTGGGGATCTTTCCCCAGGGCCGTGCGGCAGAGCTACTGCACTGCTGCAAGCGCCCCGAGTGTCTGTTTTATCATTGTGCTAACCTCTGATTTATCCTCTGCATTAAGGCGTGAGATTCTTAACGCCTAGTTCCGCTCTGTTGTTTTATCGATTTCGATGGCAGTGCTCCCGAATCTGGTCTAGGTTTGTCTGGTAAAATGTTCAACTACGTCGTCTGCAGCTTCAATGCAAGCAACAGCATCGACGTTTCATTATACGACTATGCCACACGCATGGAAGTATTGAAGTTGGCATCACAACTCCGATTGAAAAAAGAGGTATGTTTCACAGCAATGTCTTGGACATTGGAGGCGAGCTTCTTATTTGCACGTCTTATTTGCATTGTAAAGAGCTGCTTCGTACAAAAATGTTTCTTTTCTTTTCTTTACGTGAGGAATCATTCAAGGAAGAATAATTTATGATAATTATTCGGTGTGCCACAGAAAAAAGAAAGACAATGAAAAATCGCAGTACACATAACGGCAACTGGAAGGGCACCTACCTACCCTGGCTCCGGAGTCAACGAAAACAGCAACGACTGCAAGCCAGCAATAATAACGCGTACGTCCTTGTTTTACCAATGACAAACAACCTGTCATGTAAAGCTCACACTTGCGAACCAGCCTTGCGGGCACCACGATGCACATTATATGTTGCCTCTACCAACTCAATGAATGAGCCTGACGAAACCTCTTTGCTAAGAACTGCTTCTTTAGCGTAAGAAAGAGCAAAATCATTTCTGCAGACAAACGGAAGTAACTTACAGCCCAAGCAATGCGAGGCGTTAATAGGATGCGGAGGTCTGGCGTAACCAGCGATATACTTGTACAACCGGCTCGTCATCAGTACCTCGGACACGGCACGCGTTGGCACAGTCCGGTGGACGTATGAAGGAGGCACCTTATATTTGAAGCAAAGCGGTCACGGGCGTCAGCACATTACTCGCTCGCTCGCTTGCAAAGCTGCTCGTGTTGCCGCTCCTTACGTAAGTATTCCCCTCTATGCCTGTCTCAACGAAACACACATCCACTTTAACGCGCCAGTTAGTTCAATGAGTTCTCCTTGATGTAGATCGTGTCCCGCCAAGGAGATAGATGATCGGCGTCGATGAAGCAGGAGGCAGGTTGGAGATAATGAAACTTGAACATATATTGCAGCGAAATATTTGCAGAGTCACATGTACAGCTTGCCGAAGCACACTGATGACAACACAAACATTAACAGCGTCTACTGTTCTACTTAACTGTCTTAAGTTAGAGCCTAGAGCACTGTTACAATACACACGACAAACCGCGTCTCACTGTTCGACCACCATGCGGTTACGGTCCAGACTAAAGTTGCATCGTACGAAGCTTTGCTGATTTATCAGCTCAGTAATTACAGTCTAGAGTGAAGGATCCTGGACCCTATACAGTCTTTAATACACTGCGGTAAACAGAGAATAGAGGAGGAGACTACTGCTGGTCTGCCTCAACATTCTCTCAGCGAATCCGTTTACCACTTAATATAAGCGACTCCTTACTGGGCTGCGCCTAATCTCGATAGCTGTGTTTATACACTGTCGACGGGCGTTTTCTCACTATTTCTCAATATGGCTCTCCCTCTCCTCCTGCGCTCTTAGTGGTTCCTCGCTGCGTGGATGCTTTCAAAGTTGGTTACACGTTGTTGTGGCGTGCGTCCACAGTCCCCCCTTCTCTCACCGACCACCCGAAGTAACAGCATAACGCATACCATTCCCGGTATCGATCGGTGTTGCCGTAGTCTCCACATTCGGCATGGCGCTCGGCGAGTCATAATCGTAGCCGGTCGTTAGAGTATTTGTGGACGGCCTCAAATGACCCTTTGAACGGTTACGGCAAGCAAGAAGTGATGGTCAGTTATCGTTCCCCTCGCATTAGGACCGCGCGTTGTCGCGCCACACAAGCTCTCCTCTAAAAGGCCAGAAGGCCGACAAAGGACCGCAGAGGGCCGGCGCCCCGCCGTGCCAGAGAAGGGAGCTTCCGAGGAAACGAATTGCTTCCACAGGAGCCTGCCTTCAGAAAGCATTAGCACGGTCGCGTTAACAAAGACAAGGAGAGCTGGCGCCTGTCCGCTCCGGAGACAAGCCGAAAGAATAGATGTGTAGCGCTCACTGCAGCGTTGTCTACTCTGCCCTATTGACATATGAGTGGCAGATTATAAAAGCGCCCTTCATCTGATGACAAAGGGAGGGAACAATTAAAATACAGTTCATCGTTTCAATTAGTGTGGGCGGTCGCTAGTCGGCATAGCTCACATTTATCACTGTTATGAGCAGAACTTCTTAAGCCGGAGTAAGAGCAGAAAAATCCAATCCACAAGCAATAGCTTGGAACAGCGTTCATTCTTGTTGAAGATAACCGCTTATATGTGTGCGCACTTCACATAGTAATAATGCGTCCTACTGATTGATTGATTGATTGATTGATTTGAAGTGTTTAACGTCCCAAAACCAGTTCTGATTATGAGAGACGCCGTAGTGGAGGTCTGCGGAAATTTCCACCACCTGGGGTTCTTTAACGTGCACTGACATCGCACAGTGCACTGGCCTCAACATTTCGCCTCCATTGAAATGAAGCAGCCTTCGGATCAGCAGCCGAGTGCCATAACCACCGTGGCGGGGCAAGAATGCGTCCCATCAACAAGGTGAGAAGTCTGTGCCTTTGCTAGGTTCCGGTTCCAGTAAATGGCTTCGTTCTTGCGGCCATCTTAACATGAGCCACGTACGTTGAGTATGAGAATTAGAAAGGTAATGAAAAGAAGTTTTTTTCGTGACACTTCAGATATGATAAGGCACTACATGTGGTCATAATGTACAGAAAACGAGCGTAGTTTACATTCTCTTACCTTTGCCAAACCTTGAGCAAAGTGGTTGTTCATAGTATAATAACACGGAAACAGTTCTAGACTTATGACGGACACCCTGAAGAAGGAACGACCCGGACAACCACTGCTCAGATAGCGTATGAAGGCACACCGTGTATGAGTCAGTCGCTTCCCTGTATTTGAGAAAAGGAAAGAGCAATCTAGAGGGGCATGTGTCATGAATATTAAGTTTGGAGCACTTTAGGGGCCCGCGCTGTCAGCGTCTCCTGTTTCAACAGCAGTCGATAACAAGGTCAAAACAAGAAAAACGCTGGCTAGAATCGGTTAAAATGGGTCCAATTTAACAAAGTTTAAAATAGACAAATTAGTGCGATTACAAAAGATGTGGATTAACGGTAAATAAGCGCGTAACGACATCAAATTAAGTGAAAATAATTTGTAGACCAGGAAGATAAAACGCTTGGAAACACTGGCGAGTCACTGAGCTGCAAGAACACAAGTTTACATACCGCGCTGATTTTCCATAAAATCGATGAATATTTGTTGGAAACATATTAAATGGATCAAAATTAAGAATGCTTATTATAATCCTTAATGAAGATTAGTATAATCATATAAAAGATGCATATTAAGGATTTTTATTCACGCGATGAGATCAAATTGAGCGCGAAAACATTCGAAGACGCCGACGATAAGCACTACAGATACGTAAATACAGACGAATCACTGCTCCGCACTGCGCAAAGCTATCGCTCCAATGCAACTGGCTTACACTTTGTCCACGTCATCTATATTTTCTGTTTGTTGTGCCGTTGTATGCACTTTCGTGCGCAATAAAAATTTGGTTGAAAGCGGCCATTTTCGTGTCATTCTACGTTACGTTTTGTCTCCTGCTCGGGTATCTCCCTCTTTGCGTGAATCTATACAAGGCGACATTTTTTTCTAGGTGCATTTCTCTCTTTATACCGTTATAGGAAGCATCGTGAACAGAAAGCTTGGAGCACGCGCGCAACATGTGCATAATTTGTTTTTACGTGTTCCCACGTCACCCATACAACAGCGAGGCATTGAACTTCGTGACACGTGTACCTCTTCTTTTTCACTGCTTCTTTTCTTTTTTTTTTGGGATGAAATGCGCATTCCTACGACGACGATACCTTTCGACAAGCTTCTGCAAGAAGCCTTCTCAAGGTCGCGTTTTAGGCGAGTCGGACAAGTTTTTTATGAGTCGTTCCTGAAAGACAAGCTGGGAAACTCAAATAAACAAGAAATTGCAGAACTCCGCCCAAAAGCGAGACGAACATAACAAATGTCTTCCGGAACAGCTTCTAAACGCTGTTTGGTCTCTCAAACCTATCGTCCTGGGTGCTTAGAAAACAAAAAAAGCCGGCGTCTCCGAACTGTTGTTGCAGATTACTGATAAGCGTGGTTTAAGTAGGGAACCACTCTTGCTCTTACAAAAAAGGCTGATAAGCGTCTTTTAAGCAGGGCTACCTTAAAACAACCTGTCACAGAAAGCCGAATTACAACTGCGTCCTCTTACCTATTTACTTTTCTTGCACCGCTGTTTATGGGTTTCTACGCTTTCTCTTTTTCTACGGTATGCGTTGGGCCGCCACATAAGAAGCAGGCATAGCTGGCACGCAGCGGCTCAGTCGTCCAGGTACCTGTCTTTCCAGACAAAGTGAGAGACCCCAGGAAGGACCTCGGTCGAACAACATGGGCTGGTCGAACGTGGGAACGTGTGCGGTTCTAGCTCTGCTGGTAGGTGCCATCATCGCTGCCAATCTTCGAGAACGAACGGACGCATTTCGGGTGAGTTTCTCTTGCTTTCGGACAAGATTACTAGTTTATAAAACGTCGGTTAATTTTAGTAAATCCCCAATACCCCCTCGAGAAACACTCTTCTTTAGTTCCTCACCATTTGGTGTTGGTGAATTTTGTTTCCGCATTTCTATAGCTGGGAAAAGTCAAAGGTCGGAAAGCAGAGCACTGCGTTTCCTTTCTGTTATGTTATCCACACTAACATAACAACAAAACAGGGTCTTCATTCATGGTTCCCATAATCGAACAGCACATTGGAATGATCTGTACTGTGTAATCTTCAGCATACCTGAAGATCTGCACGGCCGCTTTGTAGAAAAACCTGTGTAAGACATTTTAAGAAGATAGGGAAGCTGGCTTTGTGAACAATTACATGAGCTTGGGACAAAAACAGAGCGACTTACTCTTTACATTCTAACATATCGATGAGATAAATTGTTATCGCTATTCTTAGCGATGCCGGAATTACGCTACACAAGGAAACGTGCACTCAAATAACAGCGAAAGAACATAATGACGAAACAACTTCTTCAGGAAGTCAATGAAGTTGCATGCAATTTTTCTAGCGTTTGCGTGTCTTTTCGTACGCTCTTTCTAAATATGTACTGCTATACAGGATGTTCCTTATCAGAACCATAATATATTGATGATTACCGGCCGTTGGATCAGTTCTACTCGGTTCCTTAGAAAAAAAAAAGTTGGGAACTTCATTTGTCACTGAAAATATTATCACACTGTTTGTGAATTGGTCAATAATTTTTTTATCATTTTCAATGTCGCAGATGTCCCCATTACTCGAGTGCGGTGCACTTAAATTCATCCTTATATGTAGCCCGGTGTTCAGATAAACATGCCGCATTTACGCGTCCTTCTATTTACATCTGGGCAATAGTGTTTTTAACCGGCTAAACTATCTAGTCACTAGAACTGCAGTGCTTTTCGTCACAATTTTAAGAAAGTGCTCCTCTAAATTGACGCCATCCACCAAGTTCATGGAATTATATATCTTCCTTTTTATTTCCGAAGGCTTGCTCTTCTGCAAAAATGGGGTGAACGAAGTACAGAAACCAATTTGATGCGTGAATGAAATGTAGCAGAGAACCATGGAATAGTTAGTTGATCCGTAGATGTACGCCGTATGGTTGGGCACCACAGAGGCATTTTGCAAAGAGCTGGCTATGATGGCTTCTACGTATTCCTGGGCATGACCACAGCAGGTGCCCCACTGTTTTGAAACCGATGTACACTCCTTTGGCCCATTTCGGTTTGCATCGTGTCTTTGCCGTGCCGCATGCAGACGCTGATGCCTACTCTCGCCCGCCCCCGCACTCGCTTCCACGAAGGTGGCGACTCTGCCCACGTAAGCAAACGTATCTGTTCTTTTTTCCCTCAGATGATCGGTGCATTCCCTCGACCTGTCACAATCTCGACGTCCACCAACGACACGTCCTTCAAGTGTCTGAGTGCTGTTCGCACCCACTTCGACCTAAAAGCCAAGCGGGCCACCTACGTTTGGCGCCTGAGAGACGACCAGGGCAAAGTGAAGTAAGCAGCTACAATTTCTAATCTGACTAGTGCAGGCGTTTTCTCCTGCAGAGTAGGGGCTGAAAGGGTTTAAATGCTACTCAGTCGAACGTTTCGGATGTAGCGCTATTGCGTCCGGCGGGTGCGCACTAAGCAAATGAAGCCCAGCTGTGAGTTCATCCGTGGTAGTCTGTAAGCACTCCCGTTGATGTATCTTTCGAATCTCACAGAAAGACTGCCCTCAGTTGGCGACTTTGAAGGGGAATAATATGGTATGCCCTCTGTGCTTCGGCCTGACGGAGTACACAGCAATATATATATATGCCTTGAAAAAGGTCGGGCTGAGACCGAACCGTTGATGTAATGAACCGTCGTCAATTCTGTTTATATATATATATATATATATATATATATATATATATATATATATGAGACGTAGCACTTCAATAATATTTCATTTATTCCTCGACGTTTCGGACAGAACGTAACCTTTGTCAAGACAATATTTTTCTCTCTCTCCCCGCCACGGTGGTCTAGTGGTTATGGCACTCAGCTGCAGATCCGAAGGTGCCGGGATCGAATCCCGGCCGCGGCGGCTGCATTTCGATGGAGGCGGAATGTTCAGGCCCGTGTGCTGTGCTATGTCAGTGCACGTTAAAGAACCCCAGGTGGTCGAAATCTCCGGAGACCTCCACTACGGCGTCTCTCATAATCAGAGCTCGTTTTGGGACGTTAAACCCCACATAACAACAACAATATTTCTCTCTCTGCTGTTCGTCTATATATGAATGGAAGAAAGGGCGGCAACTGTTTACTGAGTGGTTGGCAAAAGTGAGTGGGGAAATATAGGAGGGAGCAGAGAGGGGCGCCGACACATTTTCTTTGAGCGCGGGTACAGTAGCAATTTTGAGAAAGCGGCGGCAAAGGGCGGGGGTTATGGGCATGTGACATGCTCCAAGGAAGCACTGAGAAAAAGAAAAAAGAAAAGAAGAAAACGAGTGCTGTTCCGCGTACTGCATCGGAGCGATCCTGCGGAAGCCATCGCCAGCCTATTAGCACGTGCAGCAACAGACATGGCTCTCAGTGGTTGCTCAATTTGGGGAGCTCAGTGTTTCACAATGCCACCGCTGTTCGAAGTGGCCGTCAAGAGGGGGGGGGGGGGGGGGAGGTGGTAAGGTAAACCTCAGAAAGCAAAAAAAAAAGAGAAGAAAAAGAAAGAAACATGAAGGAATGGGACTAGTGAAGAATGCATACATATCTTTGGGAGTATATGTTGTAGGGGCCTGGTGTCTTGTTCAGTGGATGGTGTTACAGGAAAGTGTGTCGGCGCCCCTCTCCGTTCCCTCCCATCTTTCCCCACTCACTTTCGCCAACCACTCAGTAAACAGTTTCCGCCCGTTCTTCCATGCCTATACAAACGAAGAGGAGAGAGAAAAATATTGTCTTGAGAAAGGTCAGGCTCTGACCGAAACGTCGACCAATAAATGAAATATTATTGAAGTGCTACGTCTCATACGTATATTATTGCGGCAGCCGAAGCCACCAACTTCGCCTACTGTATATATATGAGAGGGAAAGAGGCTGCTACACACAACGTGGCCTATACCTTGTACGCATTTTGGTTCTTCTTGCGTGTACTCGCTCCTTTCCTTATTCATATATCATATTGTACGTGTAATGTTAACACAAGATTGCTGCACACATCAGAACCACCAAGGATAACGAACTGTTTGCGTCGAAGGCCATATGAATATCAACTCTGGTCAAGGCAGGAAATTGCATTATGTTATTCTAATACTGGCATCTGTCGATTTTCACAGCAGTTCATAGTCGGCAGAACACCCTTCGAGATTATTTGGGTCTCTATGTTGCGTTTCGGAGGCGGCGTGTCAGCGTATTACATACGCAGACACGCCATGATACGCAGACACGCAATACGCGCACACTCAATAATACCGGCTACTCTCGGCAAACACAGTAAGCGTGTCAGTAGCGGGAAATCTGGCTGTAGCAAAAAAGGCGGCGCTACGCCCTTGCAACGCATCGGCTATATTCGTAGTTTATAATGACTGTATGGTTATCTCACTCCTGTAACAGGCGGATTGTTACGCAAAAGCGTACGCGCTTTCCTTGACAGCCTTTGTAGTTCTACCACAACACTTGACGTGAGCGCTTTAGTGTGGAATTCGCAAAAAAAAGGCAAAAGCAATAAACGCACCTGACCTAGACGACAGAAGGCTGTAAGGTAAAAGTACTTAGTATTCACGCAACTGAAAATGTTCCAGAGATTAATCTTTCTACGCTTATTTATTGGTGATACTGAATAAACACCACTTCAGCCCTGAAGTGATACATAGCATCAAACGTTTTTACTTTTCCGGTTCATTCATTCTTTGAACTGTCTGTCTTTTTCCACGTTATGGCTCATTAGTGACTGCGGCAGAATGAAGAAGGTGAAATACTCATGAAAACTCTTCTTTTTTTTCATTTCAGAAAAAATGTCAGCTTCGATATAGAGGAGGGAAATGAAATTGACCAGGTCACCTACTACGTCGACAATGGTATGTGCTGTTTGTACGTAATGCTTTGCCAGTGTAAGCGGTGATGACTTATTAAGGTATGCGTCGCTGGTTTGCTTATCGTTAAGACATAGTGCGTGCCGTGAACTGTTTCTTCGTAAATCACCTATTTGTACTGAAATCACCACTTTGTACTGGTGGTAGTTTGCACCAGAGTGAACTTACTGACCCCTGAGTCTCATGCGATAGTAAAGCGGAAATTGACGTCTATTTGGACAAGCGGCTGTGACAGTGACATCGCGTACTACACAAGAGCGACTATAACTGTGATATTCTGTGTGTGTTTTGCTACATGATCTCCTTATTTCCCTCATTCTCTAACCCCCTAAAGTCTGTCCTTTGTGTAGGGTAGCATACCGATTGTACCAGCCTGGGTAAACTTCCTGCCTTTCCTTTTCAGTCATTTCCACTCTATCAGTTGTTCAGTATATATGAAACAGGAAATCGCTCGTCTATTCCCTTTTACTTCCCGTTTACCATACCCTAGTTCAGGGTAGCAAACAGGAAGTCTAATTCTGGTTATCCTTCCGTTCTTTCTTTCTGCCTGTCTCACTAAGCAAGGTGTTTCTAAGCAATCGAAATTTCTATTTTCTCATAACCTGCCAGAAGGAACGGTGTCGATAATTACCGGGTTAAATTTGCCCAGTCCCACTGTGATAACTGCAGAGCGTGGTGTAGGATTCGGGTGCATCCCAGCATATTGGGGCCGTGCGTGTGTCTGTGTATGTTTGCTTTTCATTGAAGACGAATCATCAATTAGTGAAAGCTCGTGCCTCAATACCAGAAATGCACTTGCAAACACAAACTGAGTGCGACACTTTGGCGCATAGGGAACAACGACGACTCTTGTGTTTCTTTTTCCAGATCGTACTCGCCCTTACACGGCCTACTACAACTACACCGACTACCAGAACTGCATGATCATCATTGTTCCGTACAACGGCCACGATCGTAAGATGAATCACGCAACTGCTCCGGTTTCTTTTTTTATTTATTGCGAAATGGGCTTGCCCTTAAAGCATAGTTTATATGGTCCGGTTTCATATGCGTTGAAAGAACTTACATTTCTTGAGTGTTATCTTCGATCACGGTAGCAAAAGTGGAAGCAAATCGGCATTGGTGCCACAACTGCTCCGCCAGGAGCCCTGAAAAGAGAGCTTTTATACGGGAATACCAGAAATATTTAAAGCTTTAGTCTAGGCGTATTCCTCATTCATTGATGAATAGTCAGTAGTATGCAGGCGGGGCTACCAAAGCCTGGTAGTCATCGTTACGTAAAACACAATCATTTATTATTATTTCTCACTCCCAGTCATTTTTCCAAGCCGTGTCCACTCTATTAAGGGCAACTCCGGCGATTTTTCAGTGTCCACTGATCTCAATAAAATTTTGAATATATGTTCTCCTCGGCACTGTAAAAATATATGCCAAGCCAGGTGGTCGTAAGCTTTTTAGTTTTCCTGGAAATGAATTTAAAATATTTTTAAGGGATTCCCACGCCAGCCACCCTCTGTGTTTTACGTCAGCACTTTCAAAACTGCCCACACGAGCCAGCGGGCCATCAAAAACAAAACGGCCATACTTCAGGCATCGAATCGTCGCTGTCAGGCTCGGAAAATTTGGCATAACTTTATACATCGTCAGATGACCTCGCCACTGTGCTTTTTCTGGCACCAGCAGTCCATATTTCTGACGGTGGTAAGGCTGTGACGTCATTGCATACGCTGCGCGAAGCTGTATACCCGTTCCGCTTTCGGTTCGAACACGCCTTTGAGTCGGTTATTTAAAATTATTGGTACTTTTCTGAGCAGAATGAAGCGTGCTGGCAGCTACCACGACTATCAGTACTATTGGAAAACATTAATATCAGAACAAGATGAAAAAACCGCCGGAGTTGCACATGGAGGTCAAACGCTCAATAGGAGCATTTAATCTTTTGCTAAATTGGTCATTTCCAAAAGCATGATTGAGGGCAGCGAGGCGCATCGCACGATTGCAACGGGAGTCAAATATCTGAATTTAGTAACGTCTTATACGGACACTAAAGAGCAAAACAATGTTTTCTGTATTACTAAATGATCTTTTTCCAGTACCAACAGCGCCACTCTTGCCACCAGGGAGCGGTTAGTAAACCGGGAAACGCCCCTAAAAAGAAAATGAAGGTTGCGACGCCGCCTTCACGCTTCCTCACTAGCTCGTCATGACGTCATAGACCTTGAAGGCGCCTTTTGTGGAGCACGAACTTGTTTTCCGCTAAAAATAAATCACGTTGCAGTATTGGGCGGCCTGAGACTTAACGTAGCAAGTTTCACCAAATTTCTTTCAGTCAATAGGGCCGAAATACGATGAAAATGATTTGAAATCCGTGACGTCACGCTTACGTTTGGCTGCCTAGGTTTCGGCGCGAAATTCAAGAATGAAACATTCAGGCCTGTTTTTTCTCCTAATACTACACCTATGGTGGCGAAATCAAGGGCAATTAAGTACATAAATAATAATCCATCGGCCTCAACTTCGTCATTGCTTATCTTTTCTGTCCCTTTAAAACGATAGAAAAATGTCGTCTTTGTTCTAGTTCTGTTCTCTTCTCAATAATGCATTAGATGTTTATCTTGTGTGCTATTTAATGTGTTCTGTGTCCGTGAATGTGCCTAATTGAGTGCTTCCGTTTCAGCAATTCAGTTTCAATTTCAGTTTAAGCTTATTGAACGCAATTAGGTCGAGGATTACATACTAGGAGAGATACACAGAAAGAGGTCCGTTAGTGTGAGCATGCAATAGGACCTCTTGCTATAAAACACATGAAAACAGAAGCAAAGCTATTGAAATACATGCATAGAATGCATACGAAATATGTGCTGGAACATAGGACGAAATGACAATAGGACTATTCGATACTGAAATACACAAACAAAATAAGATAGTATATATATAAATAGGGCAAATTGTAACATAGTGTCACAGAGACACTCTTTCCAAGTTCAAAATAAAAAGTGTAATGAACCTATATCACCAATTCAGGAAAAGCGCTGCAGAAGCGATAAAAAGTAACGAGACTGATTATATATAAATCAGTGATTCAAAGAGTGAAACAAATAATAACAAATTGAATGTTTGAATTCATATAGTGAGGGTGAGGTTTTAACCTCAAAGTCAGAGTGTACCGCCCCTTGAGTGCCGATAAGCTTACTGTTTTTATTGCGTAATTTGTGCGCACCTTAGGCAGTAAAATATTACTATGGATGAAGAAACGTGTATTACTCGAATAAGTTTTAAATTTTGTACCTATGACATAAAGATGATTCAGATTACGTACGATGCGGTAGGTAATTACGGTTATTTATATAGTCGTTGCTACTGTATTGCCATGTTGTCTTTTGTTGGTGCCCTCCCTGTGTAATGCCCTCCCAATGTAGGCCTGTTGAGATCCCTGAACTGAATATATTAACTAATGGTGTGGAGGTCATGCTTACACAATAAAATACGTTCTATGCCATTCAAGGCAGTCATACATGTGAATGAAAGCTACAAGCTCCTTGTAAATGGGAATTGTACTCACATTTCGGGCGCTCATATTAAATTATTCTCATCGAACCCCACCCCCCGGGGTGGGGGGTGAGAATAATTGAATTTGATCATGCCCCGCGGGGCATGTTTTGCAGGCGCGCTGTTATCTATAGTTTTCGGTCCTCCAGACGAAGACCTGCTCATGGCAACACACGACTACCGTTCGACTGCAGTGTCTGAGAAATATTGCGGAATTCACGCAGATAATTAGTGTCGCAACGAAACTGTAATTATGTTTGTAGAGCTGCTATGCCGTTGTTCATCCTGTTCCAAACTATTTCTTGTGTATATGTTAAAGAGCACAGAGACAAAATGGAGTATTATGTGCCATGACGACTGATATCTTCAATACATAATCGAAGAATATAAATCATTCAGACCACCACTTCGTGAAATGCATCGGGTGCTCCCCGACGTCGTCTTGCCGCAGTCCTTCTAGTTTAACTTAATGTTAAGAAATCACGCTAAGAAACACCTGAATGTTTCATGAGTTCTATATAATTGTGCCACTTGTTCATAGGCAAAAACTGCTGTTTTTTCGTCGCAGGAACCCCTGCTACCCCCTTTGTCGCTTGTCGCTTGTTCACACGATGTGTTCGACTAAACTGGTCGCTGCTACTATGCGCTGTTTTCAGATTGCATGATGTGGGTGAAGCGCGCTGTCGCCCACGACGTTCCCCAGCACTGTGTGGACAGGTACGAAGAGAACTGCGACGTCAGAGTGACGACGTACGACAACGACCTGTGCAAGGACGACTAATAAAAGTGCACTTCACGGTGGCCCCCGTTGCTCGTTCATTCACTTACAAAAAATAAAGCACCCACCAGGGACAGATGCTCCGATGGAAGTCTGTCGGCGAAGTCAAAGGCCTTATCGCGCTGAGTCATTGTAGCATTTCTTTCATTCAATTTTGGTATCGGACTCAGGGCACCACACAGCACCAGTTGCTTGTCTCTGATATCTTTATGGCGATCGAAAACATATCCCTTTCCTGGAGAGCTGGGCTGCTTAATCCTAGGCTTCAATGACTATTGTTTCATTAAGTTGTTTCTAACAAATGAACGAGCCCTTGGACGCCTTACCTTTCGTTATTTGCGACAGACTTGGTGCCTTTAGGTAGCATACAAGGGCTTATTGGGAAGCAGCCATCTCGCCACAACATCACGTGTTACGTGACGCCTCCCGGCAGTAAGAGTGTTCCATACTCGCCGCCACGGCTACGAATGGCGCTGCCTAACACTCCCGGGATTACATAAATCTGCAGTAAAATGGACGGAGAGACAACCGCATTGGCAGCTCAGCGGTAGAGCATCGGACGCATTATCCGAAGGTCGCGGGTTCGGTTCCCACCGAAGGCAGGTTTGTCTTTTCGGCCACTTTAATTCCACTCTCTTACTCCAAAATTACAATACTGTAATTATGAACTTGAATAACCTTCCTCATGCTTTCCTCGGCTTGAATGTTTGTTGTTTCATTAAATTGCTTCTAACAAATAAAGGAGCCCTTTACCCCTTCCCTTTGGTTATATATATATATATATATATATATATATATATATATATATATATATATATATATATGTAAAGTGCTGATCATGAATAGGTCACATTGTTTTACATTGGCAGTCATGAAGTGCAAAAAAGCATGCTAGCAAATAAAGGAGAAATAATACATTTTGTCTGAGACAAAGGGTCTCATTGGAATCAGCAGGGAAGTCTTGCATTCGGTTCTGAAATTAAATATGGCATCCCATACATCCTTCCTACAGTGACTTAGTGTCGACGCCCCCAGTGAGAATGATAAACCCCATTTACTCATATTTTCACTAGAAGGCAAGGTTGAGATGTTTGAGGAGAGAAGGCTTGCTTGAGCAGGCTCGACCATGTCGTCAGTTGTAGCTTATTGCGCTTTTTCCTCGATTCTGCAAAAAACTGATATGATATTTTTTTAAAAAAAGAGGAATTGCTCAAGCATATTGGCCGGAACCCAAGAGCAAGGCGAGTACAATGAACGGTTGTAGGGCCCTTCTCATACATCTTTGCTGAAGTTTGCGAACAAGAAAGCCCAAGCGCCAGGTACTTCAAACTATCTGATGCTGAGGACGCATAGATAACCAGTGGTTTTCGAAACAGTGCTTGAAGTGGCCGTTCGTGCCTTCTGCGCGATGCGAGGCTTAGTGAGCTTCTGGCCGATACGTAAAAGTCCAGAGGGCAAAACTTGCCAGGCACAATCTCCCATTGTCATACATATAGAGAAGCGGCACGCCTGTCACTTCAGCGGTCAACATCTTCCAAGCAAATTCGAACGCCGGAGGGACTTCGTGCATCAAAATGTCTTCGTTGAACATACTAGCATGCATTGCGCTAGCCTTTCTAGCAAGTGGCGACAGAACACCGGATCGTCATGAACCTGTGGACGCATTTAGGGTGAGTTTCCCACGGCCTTTTGCAAAATAAATATTGAGTAAGCAAAATGAGACAGGTAAAAATCTATTTAGGAAGCCAAAATGGCGATGTGATTATGGGGCATGCCCCTATTAATACGATGAAGAAATATTCATATCATCACGAGAAACCACCGGAGTTCCCCTTAAGTATAGCTTGGAACTTGAGTGCTGTGCTATAAGCTATCACTAGTGTGTAGAGCTGTGCTTGGTCATTATGAATGAAGGAGTCAATATACTTTATTGCACAAATAGCTTGTACAGAGTACGCACAAACTCCCATAGTCAAAGGCGAGTGCGGGCCCCGTTTGAAATATACATAGCGGAAACCGTAATAATTGTAAAGAAAAGTAGACAGTAGAAAGTGAAATTCGATATCACCCTGCAAGTAATAACGTCTGACTACTAACGGGAGTCAACTCAATTCGAATAAACAAAGCAAAAAGAGGAAACATGAGTTGTAGTGAACCAAATACGTTTGACAATAGAGGTGAACAGACTGCAGAATGAAATTTCGAGTAACAAGCAGCAATAATATATTCTCTGAGTACTTTAATAAAGAGAACTAGGTGATTGCAGGTTTTGGCAACGAAAACACAAAGCACACGCAATAAAAGAAAGACACACCATACATGTACATGGTCAAAAGATGATGACCCAAAGTACCAGTCAGCTCACGAAGCAGAGAAAATTACTTGAAAGTAGTATTTTTTTAGTGACCACGACAAGGGGGGTACTGGGTATTCTTTATATAATGCGGTATACCTTTCCAGATATTCACTCCGGCGTATTGTAGTACACGCTTGCTATAGGCGTTTTTTGTGGGTGGTATATATCAAAGTTGTTAAACGTTTGGTTCCCTGATACGCGCCGGTTGCTACAAAGTAATGAAATAGGGAATGGCTCATTGTTCCTAACAGCACTGTTAATGCATGTAGCTGATTTAGTTCCTACACAAAATAAAGGAAAGATTTCAATCTCGGAAACAGTGGTTTGATATGTTCGTAGAAAGTTATCGTACATATAGCTCGTTTTTACAACCTTCCTACTGGCTCAAGATAAGAGCCATACGTCGATGCCCACGATTCTACGCAGTACAAAAATTACACACATCTCCCCATAAGGGAGCCCTGATGGCCATGCGAAGCAGCTAGAGGTTACGTGGGGCGCCCTGCGCTCATGTTGCGCTGCATCCGCGCGAGCCTTTTTCTCTTCAGAAGCGGCGTGGCGGCGTTTCCGTCGAGCTTCAGCTTCCGTTGCATGAAGGAAAGGGTCGGCTTCGCGCCGCTGCCGTTTGGCGGCAGCGGCTCGAGCACGCCGAGCAGCAGCTGCGGATGAGTGAGCCTGCTGTTTACCGCTCATACCGATGCGCTCTCATTGAGTGTCACTGAAGGAATGCGCGCGCCACCGAGCGCAACCTGGTTTTATGGCCCGCGGACCAGCGCCTTCTAGCGGATTCTTCAAGAAACTCCTTGAGAAGCGCCTCTAGCGGGAGGAGCGGTAACTAGAGTGGACGGCGTCTCACAAGGGATGTAGGGTCGAGCATTGCTGCTTCGCATGAAAAGGTGGCAGTTGACTGAGCTAAAATACCTTGTTGCTGTGGCATCTTTACAAGTGTGAACGCTTTGTGACATAAGAGCGTAGCTTTTAGTAGACCATGCTCCTGCTCTGATATTTTAATGCTTCTGCTGTTAGTACACTAGAAGGAATCTCTTCTTAAAATGTAACATTAGAGAAAATGCCTTCTTGCATGCAGATCCTTGGTCGGTACATTTTTTAACAGCAAAGCTGTGAGGTACGGCTAAAGTCCCTATATTTTTTTCGTTTTTTTTTCGGAAAAAATATCTATGAACTTCAGGTGGGGCATGAAAATTTCAGACCGAAAAACACTATCTTCATCATTAGTTCTGGTCCACAAGTGTTCGCTGGAACTTCTACGCAATGCGAAGTGAGCAGCGTTTGCTGGTGTAGCTTACGCAGTGTGTGTGTGTGCTGTGCTGTGCCGTGGGATACCTTTCTCACTCTTTCGTTTGTAGCATTCAATCTCCCCCATCCCTTTCCCTTTGTGGCGGGTAGCATACTAACTGTTCTGACCTGGTTAACCTATCCGCCTTTGCACCATCCTTATTTTTTTTCTCTCTCTCTCTGTAGGCTTTAGAATTACTCCATGGTCATTGTTTTAGGTAGCGAGGTGCATTTGTCTCGCTATTCTTGTCATTTGCAGTGTGGTTCTTTTTTTTTTTGCATTGCTGCACTTGCATACTGTGTTGTGAAATCGCCTGAGTATAATGAAGTAATCAAAATGAGCGTAAGTCTCCTCCTTTGCAATGAAAGTCTCGTTCAAGTGTGTAAGCGTACTTACCGCGTGGCTCAATTTTAGGACTGTATTCTGAACAGACTTCGCACATAACTTTTCACATATGTTCTCCCTGCGTTTAGTATCTGAAGGAACATCGTTGCAACTAGCTGAAGCCGTCCTGAAACACTTTCTGAAGTTGTACGATGTGAGCATTCGAAATGCGGGACCTTCACCGTCCGGGATGACATAGAGTGATAAAAAACGCGGCTCGGATCTCGGAGTGCACGTTCCCCTAAGCTCTCCTGCTGACGCCATCTAATTCACTACCAAGGAGGTTAAAAAGAAAACTTCTCGAGTGGAAGCTCTCGCATTGGCTGAGCAGCACAGGTGAAGCCAACACTTGTCCTCATTTATCTCAAAAGCCTAGTTTTGGTGCTTGCCTAGACGTCAAGTGTTTTTGCTAACTCAATATCGCTAGGTTGTTGGTAAGCTTACAGATCGCTGTTTCCAATGAAATTAGTGCATCCAGGAGAGTAACGATGATGCGATCAATAACGTGTGCAAAGACTTCGTGGCTTGCAAGAAAAACCAGTAACACAACGACACATGTGGGCCAGTATCTGTCTCAGAAACGTTCGGCATGAAACCAGTAAGGCATTGGAGGAAGACGTTTCTTCCTTTTTTGCTGGAAAATAACGTCTTCTTCTGCCTTCAGTGATATGGCGGAGGTCTGGATTCATTTTTGGGCCTTGATTTCCACATCAGAATGTTCTTTAAAACCTCCTTGGTTGCACCCTTGGACGCCATGAGAAAACCAAACCGTGCTCCAGCCTAGCTTCCGAACGTTGGCACGACAAGGCGTCCAAGCATTTTCTTATATTTTAGCTTTCCTATAAATTCTTTATGATAGGGCTAACGAAAGTTAACGATATGGGTACACTTCTAAATATTATGAGTTGACGTCGCTGAAACATCACGGAATAGTACCTATACGCTGGACTGAAGTGTCGCATGGATGCAGCGGGTGTGCAGCAACCCGAGGACTTCAAATGGGTGTTACTTAAACGTACGCTGAATATTGGGCCGAAATATTTCGCAACCGGCGTGTCGAATGCTTAGTGAAGCAGCGAAAATTACAACTGCGCAGCTCCATGCTTTTTTCACGATTGCTTAAATTATAAAGGAGATGCAGGAATACCTATGTGGTATGCCGTTTTTTCTTCTCGATAAACCTAACTGCCACAGTGTTCTGCTTGTTCAACCCGTTCCAACCTGTTGAATTGTTAGTTCTAATAAGGGGGAATTAGAACCGCATAGATGTTCGAAGTCGAGGAAGCGCCTCGGGTAGGATCTGGTTGTTGTCATTCAGCCGTGGAAAGCGCACCCCATCTCCCACCTAAATTCTCTACCCACCACCGCACTCGGCCGCCACTTGCGGCTGCATTTCTATACCGCCAAATTCAAAAAGAAAGAGAGCAAAAGAACAAGTGCATAACGAATGACCAGGCACGGCCAGTTGATAATGCCGAAGGTGTAAAAGTAAAGAAAAAAGACTAAAGGTCACGAATTCAACAGCCTGATACTCTTTCCGTTCACGTATCTGGTGTCAAATCAACAGCTTCTCTGTTCCGGCGGTTTTCAAGCCGCGTAACGGGCGTTAGCTATATCGCGCTGTGACCATGTGAAACGTACGCGTTAACCATATTAGTAGTGTATGTTCACAGCAAGAATGGGTTTTAAGAACACAGTCAGGCGGAAGTCCTGTTGAAATTCCTTTAAGAATATATTGCCTGCATAGGCGAGCACAGGGTACACCATAAAGGACTGGACGAAGGTTAACTCCAGCGGCCCCTCTTGCTCCCCCCCCCCCCTCTTCCACTGAGACCATGTCAGTGAAAACTCAGTGAAATCTGAAAAGAGTGGTTATATGTGGCGCCCACCTTCATGTTGTTGGACGCCCCCTTCCCCTTGGTGCACTTCCCCCTGCAGACACCTATGCTTCTGCGTTTCATCACAAATTGCCTTCTTTTTACCAGCGGATCTGTCTAAGCTGGACTTCCTTTCGTGTCGATAGTATATTGAAAGCTCGGTGCAGTTATTGTGGATACAAAGGAAGGTCATGTGACACAATCATATGAGAGAGGGAGCGCTGCTTCTCAAAGTTTCGCACCGAACTCAGTGTGAAAACGCTCGCGTCGAGCCACATACGGTGGCAGACGGGGCGCACAAGGCGTCGGCTTGAGGCCGTTCCACCCCTTGGTTATACACCTACTTACGGGAGGCATGAAGCTCCGCCATATTTGGCTGTGCACTGCAGGAAAGAGGTTTGTGTCGTCTGTTTCGTTCCCTCTGTCTTCGCGTGCGGGCGCCGGTTGATGATAAAGACCTATAAACTCGCCAAAACTGCCACACTAAAATCTCTCGGCAGTGCTTTTGTTGAGGGGTCACGCATGTCTGGCGCAGCCCAGCTGTGGTTGAGAAGGGGCCCAGGAGCCTTTTGTGAAAAGGTGTATACTTGCATAGCTTCGCGCCCTGAGCGGACGCATGAACTCGTGGGGCCCAAATTAGAATATGCGGATCTGATCTGGAGCCCGCACCAAAAGTACTTGATCAGGAAATTAGAAAGAGTGCAAAACTTGGCCTTGAGGTTTATATACACTACATACTCGCGTTTTTCCAGTGTGTCAGTTCTTCGCGACAGGGCCAAATTGAAAAAACTAGCTCATCGCAGAACTGTATCTCGCTTGAAATTTTTGTATCAGCTGTACCACGGTCACTACAAAATACCACGTGAAAACTACATAACTGAGCCCCCCATGCGGTCTCGTCGTACAAACCACAACAAAACAATCAAGCAGCCGTTTAGTAATCTTAATATACATCAGTATTCCCTTTTTCCACATGCTATATCACAATGGAATAAATTACCCGAAGAAGTAGTAAACGCTAACACAGCTGAATCATTTGTACAGTTTTTAAATAACCTTTCGTTTGATATGTAAAGTTCTGTTTATGCTGAACAGCTTTGTTGCAGTTGATTCTCGCGTTCACTTCTTTATGCATAGTGTTCATCTCATGTGTTGAAATATTGTACGTGCATATTTATCATTTATAATGTTGTGTGTTTGCTATTGCAAAGCATATTTATTTATTCATTTTGTTTTTGCTTGTTAATTGTGGTTTACTACTTAAGTTGTCGATAGTTCTAAGCATTATTGTTGGTATTGTTTTTAATGATATTCGCACTCCTGCTTGGGCCCGAGTAGGGCCTGCAGTATTTGTAAATAAATAAAATAAAAAAGCTATGTAAAAATGCATATCTTTGCGAGAAGCTGTGCCATGGACATAAAGACGCGCATTCTCCTTTTCTTCTTTTTCTTCTGCTTGAACACGTGCTCCGGCCAGTAGTTTTCCCCGTGTTGCTATGGGCTGAGGTCGTGCGCACAGGAGAAGAAAGACGCGAGCGCGCCAATACCGCACGTTGGGAATAGCACAGAAGTGCCGGCGCACTCTTGAGGACATACACTAATGAAGATTGTTGTGGCTGCGTCACACCTGAGTACTGTGCATGCGCAGTATGGTTCTTCTGTCCTCCTCTCCCCTTCCCCCTTCTTTCTACCTCGGGGATAAAAGCAAACACACGCCCCCAAATAAAGGCTTTTTGTGTTCGAGCAGTCTGGGCCTCGTAACTGCTCCGGCTCGCAGGCCGCGAATATGCTACAGTGGCGACGAGCCAGGTTACAACCCACTCGGTGAAGAAAGACCCGCAATCTACAGCCACAGAAGGAACCTCGCCGACAATAAGCATGACTCATCATATGCTCCCTGCCTTCAACGAAGATACAGATAAGTGGAAGCCGTACCTCATTAAGGCAGACGCCTACTTTGAAGCTAACGAAATCACCGATTCGGCCAGGAAGAGAGCCAGACGGAAGGGGAGCCTGTCACGCAGTTTCTAGTCGAAATACGCCGCATAGCCGATAACTGCAACTTTGGCAACGCCTTAGATCGGATGCTCAGGGACAGAATTGTGTGCGGTGTTCGGTCAACGGCCCTTCAGAAACAACTGCTGGCGAAAGCTGACCTCATGCTAGCGGAGGCTGAAGCGCTGGCTATTTCAGCTGAAACTGCCGAAAAAGACGCTATGAAGATGTCCGCCGAGCCGAAGTCTCTGTTTAAGTTGCAGGCGGCTCGAAAAATGCCTTCAGAGGGAAACAGAAAGGCCGAAGAGAATATGGAATGCGGAAGATGTGGTAGCTCAAAGCACAATGATGCCTGTTGCGGATGGGCAAATGCGCGGTGCTATCGTTGTGGACGTCGGGGACACATTGCTAAGAAATGTGGAAGCCGCTCTAACCGCGGAAATCTAAATACCAGAGCTATGCACGCCAACACACTGGCTATAACGGAAACTCCACCAGAGGACGAATGCGGGGACGAAGTCAATCTTTGGAATTTGGTGTCGCAGCGGAAAAATTTTCTCGCACCCCCAATCCGCCGCTCATTTATATGGGGTGGGGTTCAAATACCCATGGAAGTCGACACCGGATCCCCAGTGTGTGTCATCTCTCGGACGCTGTACATGAAGAACCGGAACCATTGGCCTTCTCTGAAGCCGTCCCGAGTGAAGTTGTCTTGCTACGCAGGCCGGTTACCTGTATTGGGTGACCTGACACTACCTGTGGGATTCAAACACGTGCTCGGGGAGTGCTCCCTCACCGTTCTCGACTGCGAAGGACCAAGCTTATGCGGAAGGGACTTGCTTATGCTGCTGGACAATGCGGGCGCTCTGGTGCTTCATGTGACGCCAGCCGACGAAGCCAAAAAGACCAGCGAGGTGGACCCCGACAAGGTTCAAGCAATATTCACGGATTACAAGGACATCTTCACTACAGAACTTGGCCTAATGAAGGGTCCCCCAGCGAGCCTGCATCTCAAAGATGGAGCGGTACCCAAGTTTTGTAAGGCGAGATCTCTTCCTTATGCTCTACGCGATAAGGTATCTTTAGAACTCGACCGACTCGTGTCCCTTGGCGTTTTATCGCCAGTCAGTTATTCGGATTGGGCCACGCCCATAGTGCCCGTACTGAAGAAAGACGGCTCGGTGCGCATTTGTGGCGACTTTAAAGTTACATTGAATCCTGTGTGTACAGTCGAGCAGTATCCGATTCCCGTAATCGAGGATATGTTCGCCGTTTTAAGCGGTGGTGAATGTTTCAGCACTCTCGACTTGCGAGACGCTTATAGTCAGGTGCCTCTAGACGAAGCCTCACGCAAGCTGTGCGTAATCAATACGCACAAAGGCCTATTTTGCTATAATCGGCTTCCGTTCGGAATATCGTCTGCCCCGTCGATTTTCCAGAGAAAGATGGACATGATTATCGGCGATTTGCCCGGTGTTCAGGCCTACCTTGACAATGTAATCGTGTCTGAGAAGAAAGGCGATAACGGAGAGCGATTGAAAGTAGTTTTAGAGCGTTTCCAGGAGCACGGTGTCAAGTTGCGATACGACAAATGCAAATTTCGGCAATCAGCAGTAATATACCTCGGACATCGCATTGATAGTGAGGGCCTCCATCCAATAGAGAAAAACGTTGAAGCTATCATGCGCACACCTGACCCGCGGAATGTGACAGAACTGCGGTCATTTATTGGAATGTTGACATTTTACGCGAAATTTTTGCCAAACATGTCAACGCAGCTAGCGCCGCTGTATCGGCTATTGGAAAAGAACGCACGGTGGCAGTGGAAAGCACCGCAAGAGGCTGCCTTTAATGAAGCTAAAGAACGTCTGAAAAATGCGGAAATTCTTGTGCATTTTGACCCCACAAAGGAACTCAAGCTTGAGTGCGATGCATCTTCGCTCGGAGTCGGAGCAGTTCTTTTTCACTCTGTCAACAATGTTCATAGACCTATTGGTTTTCGTTCAAGGACGCTGACCCAAGCGGAGAGGAACTACTCGCAGTTAGAACGTGAAGCGTTGGCACTGATCTTCGGCGTAACCAAATTTCGGGACTATCTTCTAGGTCGTGAATTCACGTTGGTCACGGATCATCAACCACTTCTGGGCCTACTGAGACCTGACCGGCAGACACCGACCATGGCAGCTGCACGAATTCAGCGCTGGGCACTGTATCTTGGAGGCTACAAATACAAGCTGCAGTATGTTCCTGGCAAACAGCTTCTCAACTCTGATGCTCTCAGTAGACTGCCACAGCAGGCCACCGGAGACACGACGGAAGGTGAGCCTCCTGAATATGTCCTCGCACTCGAAAGTTTGGATGAAGGTGTGGTTTCAACACGGGAACTGAAAGATCTGACAGCCGTCGATCCGACATTGGGGGTGGTGCAACGTTACGTTTTGCGCGGTTGGCCACAAAGCAAGACAAAAGTGCAGCCCGATTTCGCACCCTATTATGAACGTAGGCTAGAATTGTCCTTGGCCCACGATCTCGTATACTGGGGAAATCGAGTCGTAATACCAAGAGGTGCTAGAGAGCGGTTCTTGCAACTCCTTCACGAAACGCACCAAGGTTCATCGGCTATGAAAACAGTAGCACGCTCCTTATTTTGGTGGCCAGGACTTGACCGCGACATAGAGCAGCACGCGGCTAACTGTGGCATTTGCGTAGCCAATTTCCCTATGCCACCTGCTGCACCTCCGGTAAACTGGCCCGAGACACAGGAGAAGTGGTCTCGGATCCATACTGATTTCGCAGGACCTATCGCCGGGAAGATGCTATTAGTGGTAGTAGACGCGTACTCCAAATGGATCGAAGCGATTCCCATGAAGCATGCAAACGTGGAAAGCACAATAAGGGCTCTCAGAAGCATATTTTCCCGCTTTGGTGTGCCGCGTACAATGGTCTCGGACAACGGAGCACAGTTCACGAGTAAAGAGTTGGCCACATTTACAGCTAATAACAACATTGCTCATCTCTTCACGGCGCCTTTCCATCCACAATCCAACGGAGCTGCGGAAAGGGCGGTGAGAACTATAAAGGATGGTCTTCGGAAAATAAAGGGCGCAGATCTGGATGAAAAGATAGCAAGGCTACTGCTAAATTACAGAAGAACGCCTACCAAGACTGGGAAATCTCCCTCAGAAATGCTACTCGGGTATCAAATAAGATCGCGTCTTGACACCTGCTTTCCTGTGAATGTTGCAGGTCAAAATCGGGAAAACGACGACTGGACACATCCACCGGACAGCAGCGTATACGTCCGCAATTACGGACAAGGGGAGAAATGGATTCCAGGTCGTGTCAAGTCGGCGACGGGAGCGCGGATGGCAACCGTAGAGACTCCCGGTGCCATCGTTCGGCGGCACGTCGATCAAGTGCGCCGCCGCCTGGATTCGTCATCAATGTTCCCGGTCGCCGATACGACTGCTCGTGGGCCAGGGCCTACCCAGACGCCAGCTCCAAGCACGGCCCTTAATGAAACTCTGCCTTCGGAAACGGTCACCCCGGAGAATCCTCCATCTACTGATCAAGTTGCGGAAGACAACACACAACTACACCACTCTCCTCTCCCAACTACCTCCAGTCCGGCCGAAGCTCCGCAGCAAGTCCTGCGTCGGTCGACAAGGCAGCGCAAGCCAGTGCAGCGATTTCATTTTTGAGGAAAGGGCAGTGTTGTGGCTGCGTCACACCTGAGTACTGTGCATGCGCAGTATGGTTCTTCTGTCCTCCTCTCCCCTTCCCCCTTCTTTCTACCTCGGGGATAAAAGCAAACACACGCCCCCAAATAAAGGCTTTTTGTGTTCGAGCAGTCTGGGCCTCGTAACTGCTCCGGCTCGCGGGCCGCGAATATGCTACAAAGATGATAACTTCTTGATACACCGGATACACCACGCAATTTATGAGAGCGTGAAAGTCCTCGCATTAAAAAAAAATCGTTCCTGCCGAACTGTGTACTGACCTTTTCTTAACACGTTTTAATACGCTACGCTTGGGGACCAAGTAGTATTTAACTCTATATCGGGATAGGAAGGGAGACGTGCACTAAGCCCTGAGGCAGCTTTTTCCTTTGTGGTAAAGAAAGGCTCTCCGAAGAAAAATGTGATGTGAGAATTGTATAAGCAGCCAGGGCTTCACGCAGAAACACCGGTAGCGGTCCATATGTCACTGCACTAGTTGACAGAACGTAATCAGCCAGATGATCGCGGAACCGAACCAGCGCCACGGTGCGAAAAAAGGAGCTACTTTGATCTCTAAGAAAGAATGCGTTTATTAATCTAAGACGCATTTCTAAGAAGAAATGCGTTTATTAATCTTCAATTTTTACTTGTCGTAGCCTGCCTTTTTTGGCCACTTTGGCGCTGCAAGCGCAAGACGCAAGGAGCGAGCGCAAAAACCAATTCGAAAACTCCTACTTCCTACGTGGTCCCAAGTTAGCGCACGCTAAGCACTTTGGGGCCCCAAACTTTTGGGGCCCCTATTCGAAAACTCCCTAATGTCGTCCACATACGTTAACGCCTTAATTTCCGTGTCGCGGTGACGGATGTCTTGGACACACAAGAATTTTTTTGGCAGAACAGTCCTATGCACAACAACAACAACAACAACAACAACAACAATAACTACAACAACAAAAATAACGCAGAGTTTGGACACCCCTTGCGCTAACTAGGGCTTTGCTTTCACTGAGTTCTTTGTTGATTAATAGTGCAGTGCGTTGCAGTGCTTCTAAGCCATTCTGACACTTTC
This sequence comes from Hyalomma asiaticum, assembly GCA_013339685.2. Taxonomy (NCBI): domain Eukaryota; kingdom Metazoa; phylum Arthropoda; class Arachnida; order Ixodida; family Ixodidae; genus Hyalomma; species Hyalomma asiaticum. The sequence goes on along the minus strand of CM023487.1, from coordinate 80,978,573 downwards.
TAAAAGAACTGAATCTACATTAATTCCCATCTGCATTAAAAAGAAAATCTTGCGCTGCTCTGTGAAATGGCTTTTAAAGGTCCAACTAGAGTACGGCAACTTGTCCCCCTTCTACAATACACGATTCGAGTATATTTCTCACTACATGGCTATTGGCGAAAATTGTTTTTCCCTGGCATCTGCATGTTTCATCCATACCTACTAATGCTTCAATTGTCTTTTCGAGCCTTTTATGTGTGACTTTCATAAGAAATTTGTAATCAACATTTCTGAGGCTTATCGGTCTAAAAGACTCCACGGAGCGTAACTTTCGTGGCTAATCGGTTTTAGGAATTAAGACCGCGTACCGCGTGTGCAGTTCTAAATGATGCAGATATCTTTTTCATTTGGTAGCACTTCTATATGAATTGCTGCAAGACATAGCTATTTAACGTTTAAAGTATTGGTATAAGGCTGCGAATACACCGCCCGGCCCGGGTGATTTAAATAGCTTTAGTTCATTGTTGCCTTTTCCTCTTCTTTGACCCCAAACGGCACTCCCAGTTCTTCCCATTGTTCTTTTCCTAATTGCGGCAACAGTGGTAGAAAATTCACGTTCAAACGATCCTATGTATTCTTGCCTATTATTTAGCAAGTTACGAAAGCGTTTACTGAATCCTCTTTAGATGTTTATTTTATCTAGCGTGAGTTCATGACGACAACAAATTCTGGCGATGACTTTTAAAACTCCATATCGCTTTTCGTCACCTGGAGCTCTCTTGGAGGCCGCTTCCCCAAGCCAAAAGTGACTTGCGCGATGTCTGATAACAGCACCTCGATATCTTTCAGCGTATAATTGTTCCAAGTTACTTTTAGTTTCTTTCATTTGCTTTGCGAACAAACCGGGTATACAGCTTTCAGCTGAGCATTGGTATTTTAGTGCACTTTGAAGTTGCCTTTCCTTTTCTTCTTTCGACTTCTATATCAATTGTTATAAGTTTGATGTCAGATTTTTAACCGTTTACCACAGCGATAAAAAGTGACCCAATTTATCCGACAGCATATTCTTGCGCTTTCAGAAAGTGCATATATGGGAACCGCATGAGAGCGCTGCACCGACGATTGCGACGCAAGTATAGCTATGGGCGAGACACAGAGCAAACGAGAACGAGGGAGGGGGAGGAAAATAGGCATGTTGCATAGAAGGGACCTGCGCTTGCTCCCGACCCACTACCTACGTCATTGTCGTCAGCCCACTGATACACGTTAATAACAATAACGACAGGGCTACGTGACGGTGATAGTGAACTTGAATTCTTTCAGCTCAGTTGTTTGCTAACATTAGGGATGCGGGACTGGCTTTAATTTCTTCTTGTTCTCTCTCGTTTTACCACCAGATGATAGAAGAGTTCCCGCGGATCGCGGTCATCTATGCGTCTGCGAACGACACCGACCTGCTGTGCGCAACCGGCAATCGTACACACCTGGATCGTGAAACGAAGAAATCTACCTACGTCTGGGACCTGAAGGGCCTCCAAGGTTCTGCCAAGTGAGCGTCTCGCCAGAGCGGAAGTCGCAGCGCTAGGGAAGATGGACGCACTGAGAAAGCGGGGCGGATGTTGCGTGCGGGGAAAGAGCCCGCACAAATAGAAGTGCAACTTTTAGAAACACCGGCGTGTCGGGCTCTTCAGTAGGTCTTGAAGAGAGGTCGCTGCGTCCATTCGCGTCAGCTTAGGGCTCTTGCTCCTTCCATGATCTGCCGACTACGCAAATCCGCGGCTCATCTAGGCAGAGTCATGTATAGTTGTATTCCCTGACACAAAAGGACCTGCAGCTCATATCGTTTTCGAAAGATGCGCTTTGTAAGAACTTGAGTATAGCTTTATTATGACGAGTGGATGATTGAAATTTGACGGACGCGCTTGTAACTACAAACAATGCGGAAGGCACCTTGATGGGAACATCCGCTTTGTAGAAGAATATCCATGGCCCCAACGACGCCTTGTTTTAGGCCTATGAAAAACGGTTCCAAAAATAACAATCAACGAAGTTTTACGTGCCAGAACCGGATGTGATTACAAGGCACGGCCCGTAGTGGCAAATTCATCAGTGATTTCGACCACCTGGGGATCCTAAATTGTGCATCAAATTTAGAACGACGCAGTGAGCGATGGAACGGAAAGCAATAGGTCTAACGTTAAGGTGCAACAACAAAGCGGAGTTGGTCAGACGACAAAGGCGGTGCTGAGGACATGTTAGATGAAACCAATTAAACGAATGGACGTGGGCAGGGCATGTAATGCGCAGGCAAGACATGCCTTCGTCTTTAAAGGTAAGCGGACTGGATCCCTAGAGAAGGCAAACGTGGCAAGGGGCGGCAGAAGGTTAAATGGGCAAGTGAGATTACGGGGACGAAGTGGCTACAGTTAGCACAGGACCAGGGTAATTGTAGATCAAAGCGAGATTCCCTTTCTCAAGCAGTGTGCGTAGACAGGCTTATAATGGTGATGATGATGAAATGTTTCTGAAAACCGCGTCGCGTGAAAGGCCTCACTGAAAGGTTAACAGCTCCGACACTCATATTGAATAGGTATCAGCACGTGCACTCTGCCTCTGAGCTGTGGGATCGTCCTAGCCTTCCTGCTTTAAATCTAAGGACCAAGTATGACAGCATACGGCTTTCATTTTTCTCGTTATTCATACCAAGGTTAAGATCAATTTACGCGAATTGTATGCTATTTTGTCAGATATGCAAGAATTGCAAGATATGCAAGAATTTTCTGTCACTTCGCAAGCAGTTCACAATCGTTAATAATTCTTCCTCTCCCTCTTCATATGTCTCTTCTGGTGTCCCACAGGGGAGCGTTCTTGGCCCATTACTTTTCCTTATCTACATCAACGACCTCCCACTAACATAACATCGCATATCAGAATCTTCGCTGATGACTGCATGCTCTACAGACCTATAAACTGTCCTAACGACCACTCCATCCTTCAATGATCTGAACATATTTCTGACTGGTGTAGCACTTGCTTATGAGGTTGAATACTAATAAGTGTAAAGTTGTTTCTTTTGGACGTAAACAGGTCATGTCTAACTTCAATTACCATATACAAAGTGACAGGCTCTCCACGGCGACTTCTTACAAGTATCTTGGCATCCACCTTACACCAGGGCTTTCCTGGTTTGATCACATCACCACGTTTGTGCAAAAGCCTCCAAAACATTGGGGTATTTACGCCGAAACCTTCGTCATTGTCCCACTAACATTCGCAAAATGTCACACCTAACTTTCGTCCGCCCGCAACTTGAATATGCCTCATCTGTTTGGTCCCCTTCCGCTCTATATCAATTGTTATAAGTTTGATGTCAGATTTTTAACCGTTTACCACAGCGATAAAAAGTGACCCAATTTATCCGACCAGCATATTCTTGCGCTTTCAGAAAGTGCATATATGGGAACCGCATGAGAGCGCTGCACCGACGATTGCGACGCAAGTATAGCTATGGGCGAGACACAGAGCAAACGAGAACGAGGGACGGGGAGGAAAATAGGCATGTTGCATAGAAGGACCTGCGCTTGCTCCCGACCACATACCTACGTCATTGTCGTCAGCCACTGATACACGTTAATAACAATAACGACAGGGCTACGTGACGGTGATAGTGAACTTGAATTCTTTCAGCTCAGTTGTTTGCTAACATTAGGGATGCGGGACTGGCTTTAATTTCTTCTTGTTCTCTCTACGTTTTACCACCAGATGATAGAAGAGTTCCCGCGGATCGCGGTCATCTATGCGTCTGCGAACGACACCGACCTGCTGTGCGCAACCGGCAAGTCGTACCACACCTGGATCGTGAAACGAAGAAATCTACCTACGTCTGGGACCTGAAGGGCCTCCAAGGTTCTGTCAAGTGAGCGTCTCGCCAGAGTGGAAGTTGCAGCGCTAGGGAAGATGGACGCACTGAGAAAGCGGGGCGGATGCTGTGTGCGGGGAAAGAGCCCGCACAAATAGAAGTGCAACTTTTAGAAACACCGGCGTGTCGGGCTCTTCAGTAGGTCTTGAAGAGAGGTCGCTGCTGTCCATTCGCGTCAGCTTAGGGCTCTTGCTCCTTCCATGATCTGCCGACTACGCAAATCCGCGGCTCATCTAGGCAGAGTCATGTATAGTTGTATTCCCTGACACAAAGGACCTGCAGCTCATATCGTTTTCGAAAGATGCGCTTTGTAAGAACTTGAGTATAGCTTTATTATGACGAGTGGATGATTGAAATTTGACGGACGCGCTTGTAACTACAAACAATGCGGAAGGCACCTTGATGGGAACATCCGCTTTGTAGAAGAATATCCATGGCCCCAACGACGCCTTGTTTTAGGCTATGAAAAACGGTTCCAAAATAACAATCAACGAAGTTTTACGTGCCAGAACCGGATGTGATTACAAGGCACGGCCCGTAGTGGCAAATTCATCAGTGATTTCGACCACCTGGGGATCCTAAATTGTGCATCAAATTTAGAACGACGCAGTGAGCGATGGAACGGAAAGCAATAGGTCTAACGTTAAGGTGCAACAACAAAGCGGAGTTGGTCAGAGGACAAACGCGGTGCTGGGGACATGTTAGATGAAATCAATTAAAACGAATGGACGTTGGCAGGGCATGTAATGTGCAGACAAGATATGCGTTCGTCATTAAGGGTAAGCGGACTGGATCCCTAGAGAAGGCAAACGTGGCAAGGGGCGGCAGAAGGTTAAATGGGCAAGTGAGATTACGGGGACGAAGTGGCTACAGTTAGCACAGGACCAGGGTAATTGTAGATCAAAGCGAGATTCCCTTTCTCAAGCAGTGTGCGTAGACAGGTTTATAATGGTGATGATGATGAAATGTTTCTGAAAACAGCGTCGCGTGAAAGGCCTCACTGAAAGGTTAACAGCTCCGACACTCATATTGAATAGGTATCAGCACGTGCACTCTGCCTCTGAGCTGTGGGATCGTCCTAGCCTTCCTGCTTTAAATCTAAGGACCAAGTATGACAGCATAAGGCTTTCATTTTTCTCGTTATTCCTACCAAGGTTAAGATCAATTTACGCGAATTGTATGCTATTTTGTCAGATATGCGCTCTAGACAGACACAGCTTTCATATACAGCTAGCCGCCAGTCATACTGAATGACACGTTCAAATACAGTTTTTTTAGGGGCGAAGCTCCTTAAGGCGTGGGTCGTTCGTCACCTGTATGTATGTATGTAGTAACGACCGCTTTCCCTCAACGCACTACTGCATAAAGGCAGGTATGCGGCACAGAAAGCGGGTATGTGTGTCCAGGCTGCTACCTGGACAAACGCATCATCATCATCATCATCATCATCATCAGCTACCTCTTTCCTGAAGCCATGCACTACGCCACGAAGCGCACATGGAAACATGCACCACGATGACACTAAGTACCCAACATTAACGAAAGACTGCCCGTTTCTAACGACGACGACGACGACGATGATGATGATGATGATGATGATGATGATGATGCGTTTGTGCTAGCGCGTTATGGCGCGTGTAAGAAGCTGGTGTAAGACGCTGTGGCCTCTCCGCCTTATACTCTTTCAGCAGTCATGTGATGGCGTCGGCAAACGCGGTGCGCGTTCCGGCCTGTGTAAGCGGCTGCGTAAGACGCTGTGGCCTCTCCCCCTTACTAGAGTGTACTGCACGTTTCTAACGCGTTTGTGCTAGCGCCCCCTTAAACGCGAGATCCCAGCGTTCGAATACAGTGTTTCTCACGTCTTTACATGATGATCGACTGGGGGAATTACACAGAAGATTCACGGTATACCGATGATTCCCTCCGGAGCTTCGCCCACTCATCATCATTCACCCCGGGGATATGCTGTGATATTTTTTTCCAGAGAGTGATTAAAGAATGGAATGAACTGCCTAGTTTAAGCGTCACTCTTTCATCCTTTAGTGCTTTTACTACTGCTTTAGAGCCTGTTGTCTTCCCTAATATGAATGCGCCTTAGAATGCTTATTTCCCATTTCAGTGTAGTTCAGATTTGCGTAGTTTACCTTTCAATGTAGTTTGCATTTGTCTGTAACTTGCGCTGTTTAGCACTTTACTTTTTTCTTTGTTGCTGTTGTTCACTTCTAAATCCAATGCTCATAACACAGGTGACGTGCTTTTTGCCGTGGTATGGAACATTTACAAACTGTGCCTTTTAAATTGCTTGTCGGGCACTTAACAAAACGTTGCATATTTTCTAGAGCATTTATAATTTTTTCAACATCTATAATGCCCCTTACTAGGGTTGAGAGACTGAATAAACAAACAAATGAAGAAAGAAACCAGCAAACAAATATTTATTACACACACACACCCCCACACCCACACACACACACAATAAAAAAAGAGCCAGGCCTGCGCGGAATCGCAGGGCAGTGACAGTGTAAGCTGAAGGAGCGACCTACCTAGAGGCCATTGTAAACGCTTGGGGAAACTAGTGCAAGAACAGGTGGTGGGTATCCCCTGCGCCATAACTCTGCGGTTTGGGCTTCTCTCTGCACAGCGGTCTGCTGTACCCGACGTTGCCCTGCTGCAGCCGCGCGCGTAGCTCTGCGGTTCACTTCTTCAGCAGCAGTCCGCATCTTTCGAGGAGGCGCCATCAGGTATATCGAAGAGCCATGTCAGGTTGCTGTCGGGGCTGCGCACGTCGCCTGTCGCGTGACGCATGGCACGATACTACAATACTGCTTCACGAGGCAGCGCTTCGTAAAAAAAACATTTCGAAGGCTATGCGGAGGAAATCAGCACCAAGATATGGCAGCAGTTGTCCTGTTCTTCACCAGGAGCGATATTGGTTACGGACACGGGCGGCGGCGGCGGCGGACAACTACGGCGCCGTTGTTGTGGTCTCATAACAGCTTACGCTGTAATAGCAGGAACCAGACACGACTTCGCGTTTATCGTTTATTGCCAACCGTTTGGGCCGCGGGACCGGTCTTTTCAAGTTATCTATAGACCGGGCCATGGGTCGAAACTCTTTGGAATAAACGAGAACAGCGAAGTGGTGCCTGCTATTTTACTGCAAATGCGGTTGGCCCATTGAGAACAACTTCTCTCTCTCTCTCTCTCTCTCTCTCTCTCTATATCTATATATATATATATATATATATATATATATTCCATTGACCGCACCTGTCACCTCTCTTCTTCGTTGTCGCCTTCTCCTGCCATCGTATGGTCAAACATACCGACGATATCCCCTCCTTTCTAATAAAATTATGGGCCATGCAATAAATAGAACGAGGACAGGACATGCAAAAAATGGAAAGGTCACAATTGACACATAGTTCCACATGTCCCAAATGAGTTCCGTAAACTGGCGATCACTTGAAATCGTAGGATAGCAGTTCGACGACATATCGAACTCTGGCGGGCGAGGCTCGCTGTTGCGTTCTCTATAACGTCAGCATGCCAAGCGCGTCGAAAGTAGTGAGCGCACAATTTTCAGGAATATCGCATACGAATTATATTGGGCGCGTTCTCGCATCGGTAGCTCCCATATCGTAGGCGCCGGACTCCTTCCGTGACCTGTACGCAAGTTGTGCTTCAAGTTTTCCTGCTCATCGACCAAAGCTGGTGGGGCGACGTTTGCATTCTTGTCTAGTAGAACGGATGGCCCTATGCCTTTTTTCGTTCTTCCGGCCGTGGCATCGCGGTTGCTTCGGTCATAGGTGCAATCCTGGTCTCCGATGTAGAAGGCGTGTGGGCCGCTTTTACATTCTTTGAAAATTATTTGGTCCATGAATTTGGAGAGAACATCTTCGTTGTAGAATTCTTGATGTTCGACATCCCTCCTGAAGCCGGGATTGTCTTTTTGATGAAAGTTGCATTCGCCGTTGTCCTTGTCGGTGTCCTTGTCGAGGTCGCTCGCGCCCGACAACTTCCTTGTGCTGGGGCTACTGCTGTCGCTAGCTTTTTTGCAACTATTTATTGTTGGGACACTTCTTCAGAAAAGCTTCGATATTCTGCAAAGTTCGGCCTGTTCAGTAGGCTAATGGTGGATGGTAAGGTACTCCGAGGATTGTAGGTAGGTGAAGGTATTGCGTAGGAAGGCTCCCCGAACACTTCTACGATACCGTTCGTTGAGGACGCCTGTGTCACTCGACGACATGCGGGCCTTGGTGCACTCGAAGCTTCAGAAATGGTTCGCACTTTTTTGATGAATGGCCTTCTGAAGGAAGTTCGAGAAGAGAGAGAAGAAATGATGTCGACGGCATCCAAGAATGGCTTCGACGGATACGGGTCTACCGTCAAGGCGCGCTGGAGCGGACGCCAGGGATTGTCTCTTAACATCATATTCAGGACGCTCGCACAGAATGTGTTTAGCGTCTCGACGCTCTGACAGGCATCACAGAGAGCGTTGTCGGCTCTTCCAATAACATACGCATAGGACTTTGGGAATGCCAGCCCTAGCCACAGGCGATAACGCAGAGTGGATTCTCTTCAGCATATTCCAGTGGGCGTACAGCTGTTCATCAAAGAGGAGCTGCATGGATAACAACTTTATTATAAAAATACATTATATGTGGTTGGGCTCCTAGACGACCGGGAGTCTCCTGGCCGACATCCCCTGGCAGACCCCTTCTACGAGACAGAGCTGGTCATCCGGGCAAGTCGCCCGAAGAGTGGTCTCCCACAAGGAAAGGGAAGGGTTAGGCCTCGGTTCTACCGCCATAGGTTTGGGACAGCTCCACAAACAGTCGAAGAGGTCTGCCATGGGCGCTCGTGGTGCTGACGATTGTTCCGACTGGTCTGGCTGTTTGGTGTCCACCATATAAGAGCGTGGTCTGCTGTGCAAGCACTCGAAATCTGCTGGCAGTGACGGACCTTGAAAGTGGAATGGTCTCTTCGTGTGTTCTTTCAAGAGCTGCCCGAGCAGCAATACCAGCGTGTTCATTCCCAGTGACGCCGCAGTGACTTCGCAGCCACTGAAACGTCACATAGTGCCCTTGATCATGTGTTGTTTGGAGGGGACATCCAATATCGAATATGAGGTGTTCGTATGGCCCGCTACGCAAAGCTACAGATTGCAGGGATGCCTTAGAGTCGGAGAAGCTCGACCATTGTCGAGATGGTTCCCGATTGACTGGTGCTGCGAGCAGAGCACCTAGTTCCACAGCTGTGGATGTCGCTGTGTGGTCAGTGCTAAAGCTGTTGGTAAGAGCTCTTTCTGGAACGAGCACGTCACCGGAACAACACTGGAGGTTCGTGGAACCATCAGTATAAATATGTACACTGTCCGCATACCTCTCATACAAAAGAAGCAGCGACAGTTGCTTCTTTGCATGATATTCAGCACAGGTGACGAATGCTAAGATTTTTTCCCAGTTCCTAGCACGCTGAGGTGCACTGTGGGTCGAATAAAGCGCCATTGGGGCGTCTGTGCAGTGGTGAAGCCCTAAGGAAGGCTGTCGTTGCACTTGACGCTAGTTTTAGGAACGATGCTTCGGGCCTGCCTGAAGGCAATGTTGCGAGATGATTACAGTGGGCACATGCAAAATGCATAGTGTGAGCTCTCAGGGCTTCCATCGTAATGTGAGTTTGCAACGAATGGTCTCAAGCAATTGCAATAGTTGCCTTTGCTGCCGTACATCTGGGCAAACCAACGCAAACTCTTAATGCTTGAGCATGCGCTGCTTACAGAACAGGAATATCTGTCTTGCGGTATTGCTCAGCATGGGCAAACTACACCTCAGAACACCGCGGTATAGACCAACAGTGAAGGTTTGCTTGTTTGATGTGGAAATGAGCAGTGTTAATTCTGGAACAAAAAGAGGTGCAAAAAGAAACAGGGACACAAGCGGAGTGGAGGAATGGACAACACGGAGTTCGTGCTGTGCACTCCTCTTCCCTTGTGTCCGTGTCTTTCCATAATGAAAATTTACAACATGGTTAGATTTTCGTCCTTTTAAGCTTCATTTATGTGGCATTCCGCAACTAAAGTGCACGTACTGTTGGCGGTCTGAGCGCGATGTGCTGACGGGAAATAAGTTTTCTCCGTTCATGAAGTACGACAAGTAAGTACTTTACAGCTTTCAATCAGTACTTTACTCGTGCCGATTGTGATTTACATGTTAATTCGATGTTCAGGCGGTTGGGCGATGATTAATACAGCAGAAGACGTAGATGTTCTGGCCCCGACTAAAAAGGCATGACTCTTCGTTGAACTCTTGCGCTAAGCTACTTCCATGTGTCAACTTCCACGGAAGAGCAGTAACACGTTTTGGTATTTTCCCTGCGCATCAGCTTGCCTAAACTAGACTAGGCGGCCTTGCGTGGAATGCAGTGGGAGTTGCGAGCAATAGATGGGCGATTTCTTGCAAAGCAAGGTGGTCGGCCATGTATGTGATACGACGAATCAAGTGCATGGGGTAATTAAGTACGAGTTCGAGTCCTGTAGTATCGTAAAAAGCTAGACAATGACGATTTTTGTTTAGGAGAGAAACTTGGTGGGATATTTGCTCTTTTCGGCGAACGACTCTAGCGCACTGAATGTCCAGTGGTATGACTTTGCTGGTGATTCTAAGTACATGCTTGGAGTTCAAACACGCTTCGTGTGTTCAGAACCATTGTCCCAGGAAACATTAGCAGATTCGTAACGTGATACCAGGCTGGTCAATATTTTAACGTGATACAAGGTTGGGTTACTAGGTTGGGAAACTCAGCGTCGCAGTCAAACTGTTTTTGAAGGAGATGGCTGAGTTTTAATGTCTCGAACTTATGGTTGGTCGGCGGGTCTTCGTCGTACTGTTTAAATCGGGTGGTCATTTCTTCTTTGAATTTTTCTCCCTGAATCATCGTTTGAAAGAGGTTGATTTCTGGTGTTTTACGTACGAAAACCACCTGTGACTGGAAAGACACCGTAGTGGAGGGCTCCGGCAATTTCGGCTTCCTGGTGTTTTAACGTGCACAGAAATCGCACAGTACACGCTTCTCAACATTTCGCGTCCATCGAAATGCACTCGCGCTCGGCCGGCAGTCGATCCCTCGAGTTTCAAAGATGTGACTAAGGGAAAATCGGAAGGCCTTACTTGGTCACCAGTTAAGTAGTGGTTGAACTTGCCAACCATCTCGCGTTTCGGCCAAGATGCAGCGGTAGCGTTGAGTTCAAAGGGACTCGTCATCATCGCGATTGCCATTTCACTTCGAATATCAGGTGGTTTCGTCTTAACACACACACACACACACACACACACACACACACACACACACACACACACACACACACACACACACACACACACACACACACACACACACACACAAAGTATGTTTAGTCATAAGATGACGGTGTAAGTGACGCCTTCTAGCAAAAAGTGTTCCACTCTCACCGCCATGGCTGCGACTGGTGTAGTCCGACACTCCCGAGAGAATAAGTAGATAAATACCTAAATAAAGGGGGTGGAGAATGACCGCCTTTGTAGTTCGGCGGTTAGAGTATTGGGCGCGTTATCCTTAGGTGATAGGTTTGCTTCCTACCGTAAGCAGGTGAGCTTTATCGACCACTTTAATTCCTTTCCGCGTATTCGATAATTACTATACCACAACTGAAAATCACAATGAATTCCTCTATGCTTTCCTAAATTTCATTGGGTGGTGGCTTTATTAGGTTGGTTTTAACAAATGATCGAGCTCTTGACCCGTTCCCTTCGTTCGTTATATTTATTTATTTATTCATTTATTTATCTCTTCGGGAAAAACTGCCTGTTTGAGTGTAGACTTTGGGCAGGCGTAGGCGATACAAGGGTGATAGTGCTGAACGAGAACCGATACAATGATAAAAAAAAACAACATGAAATACGGTCCTGAATACCAAGAGTGGCCGTCCCATACAAAACAATACAAAAGCATAAAAAAAACAGCGCCCACTACGTAATATTGTACGGGTAAAGAGTGAGAAGAAGTGGTACCAAATACCAACTGTAGCGGAAATAAAGACGGCAACAATAGAAAAATACAGAAGCGAGACATTGCCCCTCAAGCAATCGCACCCTGATCACGATGGGTACTAAAGTAAAGCGCACTGCAAACAAATGAAGGTGTAGTTATGAGACATATGGAGCAGGTAACACACGAAGAAATGAGTTGAGATACACGATTTCAAGAATCTCTGATGGCAAATTGTTCCACTCGCTGATTATGCTGGGAAAAGAAGAGTACTTGTATGTGTTAGTATGGCTGAGGTGCCCAGCAACTCCTTTAAGGTGGGAGGCGCGCGTTTCGCGGAGCAAGATTGGTTCGATTTAATTCCTCTGCTGTATTTCTAGCTTATCATTTTATATAAAGAAGAACAGCTTCATTCTTTCGCGATAGCCTCTCTCTTCTAGGGTTTGCAGCGGAGCGCATTCCAGAAGAGCTGACGGAGATGTGTCACGTTGGTAGGCATGAAATATGAATGTTACAGCTTTTCGCTGTACTGATTCGAGTTTATCTACGTTAGCTTGAGTGTGCGGGTCCCAGATAGCCGATGCATACTCTATGATTGGTATTAGGTACGTTTTGTATGCGAGAAATTTAGTTTCGCGGTGCCTATTTGGGTGGGTGTGGCAGCCCCAGCCTCCGCCTCCGGTTTTATCGTTCAGTTTGAAAGCCCGTAGCAAACGAAGTAAACACTCGGATGTGTATGTCTCTATTTTTGCCTGATAACTTTGCGTCTCTATCAACGAAACTGGAGTTGCGGGCCTACATGTTACTTATAAATTATATTAGAATAAATTTAGGTTATGGCGCACCGTTTCTTTCGTCCTCTGTGTTGTGTCGCTGTGTGTTGACCCAGTGGCATTGATTGCGCACGTACACCACCTGAGAAATTGTCGACACGGGGCCGTTTCACGGTTATCTGTACAGGGAATTTCGTGCAACCATCCCAGTGCACAGGAACACCAACCCCCTTGGCAATACTGATACGACATATTCGACATATGCGTTGTGATGTGACATTCTTGCAAGCGTAGACACTTGCTTCGATGATATAGTTCCTGTGTCTCTGACAGCACGGCGCCAGGATAGTATTTGAAATGATGAAAGGATTTTTTTTTCTTTTCAGGAGAAACGTTACGTTTGATTTAGAACAAGAAGAGGCCCCTGATGTGATGATCTACTACCTTGACAACGGTGGGTTCCGTAACTTTTCAGGTGCGAAGCAGGCTATGCGTTAGGGCTGTCGGCTTCTCCTGTCGTCTCCGTGTTTGCCCGTCCCGGTAAAGCAAGAGACGAAAGAGGCGCGCGTGCGAACGCCACACATTGGTCTTTGCACAGAAGTGCACGCGCACTCTCATGGACTAATGACTACGGTAGTTCTAGGTTCGGGCTCGGGCTGTCGGCGTCTACTCTCGGCGTCTTCTGTCGTCATCACCGTCGCGGTAGCGCAAGCGGTTAAACTATTATCAAACGAAGGGAACAATACAGTAGCTGGCATTAGCTACGCGATGGCTGATTGTATAATAAATGTACATTTGTACACAGTTGAAACCAATCGAGCATTCTGCCTCTGCCCATTAGCGGCGATTGACAGGTGAGTGACTGTGCGGTTCGCGCCTCCTCGGATTTCAAGAGAAAGAAATTTTTACTTTGGTAGATTGTCATCGCGAAATTTCCTCTATTAGTTTTATTACTTGCCCGGCTCCGGATTAGAAGACACATTTGGAGCAAAGCGTGAAAGCTGCACTATTTTTTTATAAAGGATTCGCTCTTGCACGTCCTTTTACTTTACTATTTTGCGCCCACGGTGTGCTTTTGCCAGTCTTAGGCCTTTGTGGACACTGTGCCGTAGTGTACACAAAGGTGCGGAGGTGTAGCGTATGTATGAAGGGTGTTGCAGAATATGTGCCCAAAATGTGGAGATATGTAAAATCAGATATTCGCTCAATATAATTTTTTTTCTCAGCCGCATGCACTGTAAAAAGCGTAATAGTCATAATTTTGAACATCAAATAAAAAATATGCACTTGTTCGCGGCGGCACGCAGCGTAAAGGGAGTCATAGTTACAATTTTAAACATAAAATAAGCAAACTCCACTAAGCTTTCACTTAGAGCTGCCAGATGCTAAGGCGTAGTGGATTCTGTCTCCGCGCTCACCACTCCGTTACCGTGCTACCAATCTCCGGCCAAGTGCCCCAACGTATGATTCAACAAGCTTTGCTTCACACCAAGCTATTGTGTCACCTAAAAAATTTGTTTTGTAGTTTTGCGGTCTGAGCAAGAGCTTGTTTTTTCGTTCATTTCAGATCGCACGCAAGCTTACACCGCCAGGTACCCCTACACGGACTACAGCACCTGTATGATCATCGATATTTCCTTCCTCGGCGACGGCCATAACCGTAAGATCTGTTTTTACAGAGCTTTTGGCATAACAGTTTGGTAACAATTGGTAACAACCAATTTAGCACTGTGCCCATGGCAGGCCCCCAGAGACGACTCTCAGGTGTCCTGTGGTCGTATCGTGATGTTGTGACGTGGTCAAGTCGACGAAGTTTGCAGAATCCAGTTTGTTAAGAATGGAACATTTTTCTCTATCGGGTAAGCATCCGACCAGCAAAGGATGAAAACCGCACAGTATACAACGACAGCGGCGAAAACAATTGTCACTTGTCGATAAATCTAATCAGCAGCGAAATGCATCGGCTTTTCTACATGTGCCAGAGAATTCCAGCTTCTTCAGTGATGCTCGGTCAAGGTCTGGAACGTACTGTTGCACGTCGTACGTGCTTAGTTAGTAGAACAATCAATTACATTCGGAAACCTATTTCGCGTAAGTTTAAGCGCTGCGTGTACAAGACGACCACAGGGATATCACTGTGAAAAAGGCGGTCATCGTAAAAGTATGAAAGAAAATACGCTCGTCAGGAGGCCAGTACCGTAGCACGGACTACGGAATACTGTTTCGTATTGTTCCACCCTGATTGGTCAATTATTCCTGTCAACGCAGGATTGAACAATCAGATATACGGGATTAGTCAACGATTGGTCCATTCTTCCGGTCAATTAAGGCAGAACTGACCAATAAAAAGGACCAGCACGGAATAGTATTCCGTATTCCGTGAGACGGTAATGGCCCTCAGTATACAGTAAGGCATATTGATCAGCTTCAAGCGGCATATCGACATCGCAGTGTCGGTTTCCTGTTTTCTCTGCGGCAGTTTCTCCTGTTTTGAATAAACTCGGTCTTTGCGTGCATCATGCGTGCCCAATGAGCCCTGTTAGTTAACGCGACGATCGGCTGCTTTCCGTACAGTTGCTGCTTGAACGACGTCCGTGTCTCTTGTCGCCCACAGGGCACCGAAAAGCAGCTTTGTACTCCTTGAGGACGACGGGATTGAGCGAACGCCTATGACTGATGGTGCAATCCTACACGCGTGTCTTTGGCTGTTCCCCTTTTATGTGCGAAGCAGCTTATGGCGGAGTTCAATCCGGTGGTGGTAGCGGTGTGACCACCCTCACTGCGCATGCGCAAATCCTCTCCACTCCCCCTCTCCACGTGACTCTCTCCACACACCTCCTTTCTGAACGGCGCGCGTTCACCATGGAAACGCTCTTTCTTCGATGAACGCTATACCAGCTCACAAGGAACGAGAACGCGCCCTCGCCCGCGAGAGACAACGCTGACGCAGGCAGCGTCTGCTAGGGAATTTCTTGATTGAAGAAATTACACCATCCCCCGTCAAATTGATGCAAACGCGACACCTTGTCAAACCGATGCGAACGCGGTGTGCATTCCCCGTGCTGCTTCGCATCGCCTCATGGTCCCATTTAGCGGCAGATGGTGTAATTTATTTTTCTTTCTATCTTTGTATTGCCTTTCCCATCCAGCCAATGTGCCATCCGGTCACCTTTCCTTTTTCTGCCTCCTTCGGTCTTACACGATGTATAGAAAATGCGGCACCGTTTGAAGTTTCTCTTGCCTTGAAATGGCAGGAGACGGAAGAGGTTGAAGAAGTGAAATCACAAGGAGGAGCGAGTACGTCGTTGTCTCTTATTGGATACTTTTAGTTTTGTTGCGAAATGACGTTGCCCTTATGTCCTTATGTGTTTGAGCTGTACGCGATCTGCGAGGACTGTTGTTGAGCATGAATTGAAGCAGCGTTATGTAAGTGCTGTTATCATGTATCCGGTTGGTATAACGGTTCGAGGCACGGTAGCGGATGCTGGCTTGTTGTATACACGGGAGCATTCCGAATTCAGTCCTGTACATGTCCATATGAAGAGGTATGCATCTGCATCCGTCACTGGAATGGAAAACTATGGACACGTATCAAGCTGTCGTGGTTTAGGACAGTCCCGCGTGGAGAATATTGCCGGTGTAAGGACCATCCTAAAGGCTCCTAAGCACAACTTCCTCCGCCATAGTAGGGTGAAGAGGGGAGGGAGCAGACACGGTAGATGCGCCTTTGTTCTGCCAAAGGAAATTTTCCTTTGCAGAAATTCATCCTGACAATGAATCCCGACTCTAGATACATCCTGAGAGACTCGCGGATCGAACCTGTCACAACGTCCAGTTCATTCAGATTACTCCACTTGCAGACCGAAGTTTTCGTGAGCGTATCCGCGGCAGCGACCTTACTCATAGATCAATCATATGGCTCCCCCGCCGCCAAGCCATGCAAGGTAACGAAGCCGCCCATGAGTCGGGCTGCGCACTCGTTTATCGGGAACCAAGCGTCTCCTGGGAAGACGTTAACCAATATGACGGCCCTCCTTTCCTTAAAGACACCACTGAAAACTATCGTGCCGAACACCGGCACTAGACGGTTCCCATGAAGGGACTGGGTAAAGCTGCTGAACGGATTCTCCTGAGCCTCTTTACAAACCCCATACTATGCACGGCTGTTCTCCAGCACTTTGGTACTTATTTTGCCGGCCGCTGCTGATTCTGTGGAGCGGTGGGCGATGGATCACACTTTCACATAGTATGGAAACGCCTTCCCTAGTAGAATAGAAGGCGGCCCTGCTCGGCTGCCCGGAACTATAGGCTCAATAGTCTCTGGTTTGGTAGGCCCGCATAGCGGGCAAAACTAAAGGGGTCCTGCAATACGGGACTGCACTCGGTATTGTAAAGGTGGATTCACGGACGTGCCCGTGGACCGAACCAGTCACATAACACATGACGACAGACGGATCGGTCGGATCAACGGATCAATGCGGACGGATCAACGCGTCGCACAGACGACGGCCCGAACACTCCGGTGCTCTGTCGTGTATTATAGTTGTTCTGTGAGAAGTGGAGTTAGTCGATTGTGCCCCGAGTCGTGCGAGATATTGCAAATGTATTCGACCGAGAGTAGCGCTTCATCTCTTTAACAGAAATAATAATAACAATAAAAATTTTGGGGTTTTAGCTGCAACAGACGTACAGTATATCTACCTAGAAATAAACAACGCGGAAAGGGCTGAGGATGTGCTTTCGCACTGGTGTAATGTTTCACCCGCTGCCATCGCAGCAGCGCTTTTTTACGTTTATGCTTTCTTACGTTTATGCTCGTCATCCCAGCCGGTCCAGCGCTGATTTTGCATCCTTCGGGCAGATTGATGTTGCTTCTGACTCCCAGAAGTTGAAAGAACATAGAAAAGAATATGTAGTTTCCAGACGAATGCGTTTCGGCACTGTGATTTTCCCATTTCTCGCCAAAGATCCCCTGCAGACGAAACTATGAATGTTGTCTCCTCCGTTTCGCGAATCGGTGCGCGCGCACCGCCGTCCTACCGAGGGCTTACCGCAGGAACGGGTGACGTAGAGTCACGTGATACGCGGATTCAGGTCGCGATTTGGTCCGTCGTGTGAATCCATCTTGACCGGGGGCCACAACTACCAGGGACCATGTCCCCGAGCACCATTCTGCAACCATAAGGACTGAACAACGTGGCACAGCGATAAAACAGAAGAAGGCAGAAGAAAAAGATGAAACAGTGGCATCTAAATATTTTTCGCATCTAAATAAAAACAACAAGGAAGAAAGCAGAGAAATAAAATACAGTAGCTGCCTGGTACTTATCTGCTTTCTTCTGTTTTATAGTTGCGACACGCCTTTCACTTAAGCTATGCATCAACTAACCCGTCATAGCACGCTGTTGAACGATGACAAAGAAAAAGCTTCTCGCCACCACTATGTCGGGCCCTTTTGCATTGTCCCTGCCTTCTTATGTTCGCAAGACAACCCTGAGGGAAAATACACAGCAACATACGTCTAGTTTCGCCCGGTACGCCAGTTAACGCCTCATTGGAGGCCACTATAATGTGGTATGTTATGAATAAACCTTTCGGTGCGCTTCCAGCACAGTGACGTGGGTGTCATTCGCGCTCATGGTAGTCTTCATCGCGAGAACGATCATTAAAGGAAATTTTGAACGTGATTTAAATGTTACTTTAAAACGTTTGCTATGCCCAAAACTTAGTGGTGAGTGCGCCTGTATGCAGAGGTAACCTAGAGCAGGCTTTTTTCTTATAGCGTGGAAAGTTGGTGTCTCTACACCTCTAAGTAAGCAGTCTTTTTCTAGAATCGAAGAATGTTCGCAAGTTTCCTGTTGGCGTCATAACAATACCATGCAAATTTTACCTTTACAACGAAATTAATGTTCTCAAGACATTGCTCAATACCGGCTTTCGATGCAATCAACCACACGTCTTGCTTTCCCGATGCACGACGAAAATATCGCATTTTCTTACATAGTGCTCTAACTAGCACAAAGCAGCAAGCGCAAAACAGCGCGAGGCGAGATCTAGCGCACTGTTTTACAAGCAAGCGCTGCTGCCCAGGTCTCGAAGTAATGGCGGCAGTATGACCAATGCCTGATTAGGTCGTATAACCCTGCACACATACTTCATCATCAGCCTGTCTACTCCCACTGTAGGGCAAAGGCCTCTCCCATAGATCTCTAATTTTCCTTGTCCGGTGCTAAATGGGCCTATTTATCCCCGCAAACTTCCTGATCTCATCTGTCACCTAACTTTCTGCCGCCCCCTGCCGCGCTTGTCTTCCCTAGGAATCCCTTCTGCTACCCTTAATGACCAACGGTTGTCTTCTCATCGCATTACATGGCCCGCCCACGTCCATTTCATCTTCTTAATTTCCATTAATATCTCCCTAACATGCGTTTCTTCCCTAACCCACTCCGCTCTGTTCTTGCGCCTTAAAGGGGCCCTGAAACGCATTTTACGCACATTGATTTTATTGCACATCTGCTTTGTGTGGGACTTGACGATGACCGAAACACCAGTGAAAGCGGCGAAATTGAACCATAATATATTTTAATTTGTACCTGAAATCGGTTTCCGCGCTGACTGCAGCGCCATACATCAGCAGTTTCTCCGAGCGGATATGACATCACCATGCTGCTTTGCTGCAGGTTCTGATTGGCCGGGAACAGTAGGGAATAAAACTATAGATCGCACATATCGACAATGCACCGAATATAAGAAATTCCAAATTCAGAACGTGTTTTATGCTTGCTAAAGGTACAAATTTGGGCATTACTACTTCATTTTGCTTGTAACTGACACAAGGATCGCTGTGCGGTCCACGTGGTGGTTGTAGAGGGCAGCACGGTTCCGGTTCTGCAACATGTAAGCCGTGTTTTGATTGGAAGCAGCATGCACGCCTTGGGATGCCGATATCTGTCGTCTGCTTTTATTTTGAATTTGTAAGTTGAATAACTTGCGTTGGCCTGCATCGATCTTGAAAATTCTTTTTGCATTTACCTCAGAACAATACAACGAACCCGTTTCGATGCAAAACTCGGCGAGTAAAATATGGTTTCAGGGCCCCTTTAAGGTTACACCTACACATATATAACAGAGGGACACACAGACGCACAGAACGCTCTGTGTGTGTGTTCGTCACTTATGTCTGTTGTTTTAGCGCCCTGTAAATATGTTTTCTAATTCGCACCAAGTGGCACAAGAAGTTTCATTATGGCGTAACCCTGTTTGCCATAATTAACGACGTTTCGACGCAACGGTCTCAAGGAGCTTGTTTCGCAGAAAATGCGGAATAGGCGTTGCGCAGGCATCTGTAGAAAAACAAATAACATCCCCGACCACGCAGGCCCTCCACAACGGCGCAGATGTGTTACTGAATAAAATTGAAGTTCTCAAAAAAAAGCCATATGACAGAAATTTAAAGCTACGACTCAGCTATAACCTACACACATGGTAGTTGGATCGTTATCTCAAGCAAGCTGAAATATAGAACTGTTTTCCAGAATTTCTACCCTACAGTCAGCGGCGATCCCTGGCAGTGCCACCTATACCGAGGAGTCGTTGGCCCGGGTAGATACTTACGTAAAGATTTCCCAAAATGGCACTAGCGCTACAGCGTTCTGCTTTTAAAGACGAGGATTTTTCTAATTTTTATGAAGATGCCATCTGCTTTCTGTTCTTTCTTACAGAGTGTATGCTGTGGGTGAATCCCGCTGTCGTCGACCACGTTCCACGGCACTGCCGCAAAGCCTACAAACAACAATGCCATGCCCGAGTCCCCTACCCGATGTACGATAGCGACCTCTGCTAGGAGAACCAATAAAGACTGAGTGCTGCCGAAACCGAGTACATGTGTCTAAGTACACTACGTTAACCTTTTCACTTTTTTCAGTCAGTGTGTAAGCATAAGGACTAGCGACGCCCCGCCTTATAAATACACGCTCCGGGAGCAATTCATGACCCTTTCGGAGGACCTCAGCTCACGTTTACAGGCAGGATTAGTAATGAGGCCCGTGCTCCTTCTACAAAAATGATTGCTTATCATCGCGATACTTTATATGTATCATTGATGGGTCGCCCTGATAAAAGATATTCTGGAACCCGTCCTCTGTCGGCAATATGGCGGCTATTGGTATCTGCGTGCCTTTTTGCTTCATTGCTTGTCTGTTTCGTTCCTTCTTGCTTGCTTTGTGTCCCTATTGCGGCCTTCCTTTCGCAGATTATTTCTCTATATTTTTTTTTCGTGCCTTTTTCACTCCTGCTGTCCTCATTTCCCTCTTTCTGTTTGTTTTGATCGTGCCGCCACGAACGTCTAGCGGCATGGCACCCGGCTGCTGATGCGAAGGCCGCGCGACCGAATTGTGGCCGCGGCGGCTTCATGTCCATACAGGGTAAATGTTGAGAGGCCCTTCTTGTGTGTGATGTTAGGGCACGTCGAAGAACCCCAGGGTAATCGAAATTTCCGGAGCAGTACACTACGGCATCTCTCATTATGAGGTCGTGGTTTTGGGACGTCAAACACCAGTAATAAGATATTTGTTTTAAACCCCTCTTTCTTTCTGTCATCCCATCTACATTTGAATATTACTTCCCCTCTTATTCATTTCCTTCCTTCTTGCTTTCGTTCTTCGTTTACCGCGCGTGCACTGGAGTGGGCGCATGTCTTACATGCATCCAGTTCTTCAGGTATATGAGGAACCTAACCTCCAGTTTTCGCAGCGCCGTCGGCCACTCTCGCGAAGAGAGGCCGAACGAAAGGTGCCTCGAGCACTGGCGCGTTTTGAATTGTCCGCTCGGCAAACTTGTTTCTCGAGACTTTTATCTCGCGTTTTTCGCCCATCCTCAGCCACTTTTTCTTGAGTCTAAAAAGCAGGTGCGGAATAAAGGTACTTACCTAGTAGTGAGAGCAGTATCAAAAAAGGAATAGCCGTGAACTACGAGTGCAAATCTGTCGACAATTGCTGCGAGGAGCAGAGACGGCCAAATTGGATTGCGGCAGATCGCAAAATGAAGTCACGATTTCACGTGGTCTTGTGGTGTGGAGGCCATTTTTAAACGAACGTGATTTATGCCTGGGTCGACCAAGACATCACGGGCATACTTCCGTAGCGGAAGCATTTGTCTGAAAAATATAAACACAATTTTGACATTGAAAAATTTCCATACGCTAGGATTCAAACCCACGGCCAGCCAGGGTGCAACGATAGGAGCCGGAAGCGCTACCAAGCGCACCACCGACAGACTTACAATAAAAAGGAAAACATTGGTCTTATATCTTTACCACACCTCTCTAAAATTTGAATATGATTGATGTCCGCTTAAACCAAATGCATTTAGCAAGCAAAATTTGACGTAGCCTCTCTTTCACTACGTATTTGGCTCTCAGCGGTGGTACCGCCTTGTAGGAGCGATGGAGCGAGGCCGTAAATTGTGTTAATATGCGCGCTGCAGTTAGCGCTTCAGTGGCCGCGACGCCTCTATCGCAGCGCAGGTTTCGGTGTCCTGGTGGTGCGATGCTTGGGGAATGTACTATAAATACGGCCGCGCGATGTAGTGGTAGCTACTACGTTACGAAGCGCTCTATTCCCGGAACGCAGAGATGGCCGTCGACGAGGAAATGATGCGCCTTTCGCACAGCGAAGTGCGAATTCACAAAACGATCCCCTTACAAACACTTCGGTTTCGATTGTATGATTTCACCGTATGCGGACGCTTTAGTTTATCGCAGATTTGCGCAGGGCGTTGGCGTGTTCAATGCAGTACATGTCTCCGAAGAAATGCGAGCCGTTCGAGAACTTTCGCCTGTGTGGAACTGTAGACGATGCCTGTGCTGTGTTGAAGTGCCGCTGATATGTACATGCAACGGTTTTTTTTATGTGGTGTTTAACGTCCCAAAATCAGTTCTGATTATGAGAGACGCCGTAGTGGAGGGCTCCGGAAATTTTGACCACCTGGAGTTATTTAACGTGCACTAACATCGCACAGCACATGCAACGGGTTCCCATGTCCAGGATGCCGCTTGTGTATTTCAGAGCTTCGCAAAGACATGTTTCAGTTTCATGTTATACCGATTGCTATGGCAGAGGGATCAATCACATTTTTTTTCTCATGTAAAACGCATCATGAATCCTTAACATGGTGAAATGCATTGGGCGCGCTTGGCATGCGCTGGGCATGCAAGCAGGTGTGCCGCGGGCGATATACAGCTGCTACTTTCGGTGAGTAGATCAAGTAGCTATAGAGAGAAGCAAGGCAGTAATAAGAACCAGCAGATGCTGCTCTTTCTTCTGCTTATTTTCTACTACTGCAAGCACTTTGGTTTTATAACCAAAGCCGATAGAAATAATATGCATTTTCGAGAAGGAGGCTTTTTCTAGTAGAAGCAAGGGGTGTACTTAAAAAGGGCCTATGTTGAAGGCACGTTGTTCTATTGAAGATGCTGCACTTATGCTGCACTTTTCTCCTCATATTCAGCCACAGAAATTACTGCCTCCCATCTTTCCTCGCTGGATACTTTGGCTTCTTAATATTAACCATCCAGTACCCGTCATAAATGAAGCAAACAGCTGCATGCCAGGGGTTGCAATGGCGCAAGCTGCTTTCCTCTACTTAGCTACTTAGCTGAAAGCTATGCTCATAGCACCGATATTTACACTAACGCTTGAAACATTCGGAAAGCTTCCTCCTGTGGTCTCGCATCCTTGATACGACCAATGCTTTATTGTCGGCTGCAGCGAAGGACAACCTTCACAGCAGCGGTGCGTCTAGGTAGGTATCAAAGAACCTGTTTTGTGTATCCTGCGCCAATACCCTCACCTATGGGCGCAATAACACTGTGCAACCACCTAAAAAAGTGATCATCATCCCCTTTCCAGCAGCACTTCCTATTTGCACAACTTTGCTCTTGCTGCAGGGCAGTGTATTGCATTTCAGTGGATATCACTGCGATATTTTGACCAGTGAAAAAGCAGGCGAAGCGGCATGCGCAATTCTCGAATACAAATATTGTGAGGCAATATAGGCAACAAAGTCTGATGTTTCCAAACCGGCTAGATCTTCCTCTGATGAAAAGAATCGGCTCTGGATATAGCCGTCATATCATCGCCCTTTTCCTCACTCATTCGTACGACATCTTCGATCACGACTTAATGCAAGGCACCTTGCTGTCTGGAAACTCCGTGTATGATCGGCTTCGCTACAACACTGCCTACGGAGACGGCTTACGGTATCGCTTTGGTGAAGCGTCAAGTGCAGCTGAATCGAAACTGCGGAGTGCATTGTTCTTGTTGCCGAGCGTAAGCCTGTGAGCATGCGCTCTATGGACATTGCGTGGAATCGACAACACAGGGATCTATAATGCGACTGTATTCTAGGCCTTTACTTTGCCCCACGCAACAGAGGCCAGCGATGAACATTTTATTTAGGCTATCTTATTAGATAGCCTTGGCCAGCTCGACAAGCTTCGATTATACCTTCCTTATTACCTTCACTCACCTTTCATGCAATTCATTCTTCGATCTTCAGGCTGCATTACTGTGCAGGAATCAGAAAACTCGGTAGCTCATTTTTATTTTTCCCCTCTCATTCTTTTATTGTTTTCTGCGCCTCTCTCTTCCTGTTTTTCTCTCTAAAATTCCCCTCCTCTCACAGAGTAGCACATGAGCCATGTTTATTACACCGGAGAAATACTCTGCATTTATCCTCACCCCCCCCCCCTCCCTCGAAAAAAAATTACACCATCTCCCCAAAGGGGACCATGGGGTGACGCGGAGCATCGCTGGAAGTTTCAACGGTGCATTTAAAGGCGGTGTTTACAGGTTTGCAGTGTTGTTGCTTCCATCACACAACACCACCAACTTCTTTCATCGGAGAAGGAGGAAATACTAATGAAGCGAAGCGCGCGCGCGCTCTACCCCCTTTATTTATTGCAGCAGCTGTTGGAGAGAGGGGAGAGGAGAGTCGCGCATGCGTAGTGTGAGTGCGGACGGACGCCGCGCGCGCGCGCTCTCTACCCGCTTTATTTATTGAAGCAGCTGTTGGAGAGAGGGAAGGGAGAGGAGAGTCACGCATGCGTAGTGTGAGTGCGGACGCGGATTGACGCGCGACATACCCGCGAGCAAGAGATGCCCCGCATCTAAAAAATTGTGTAATGGGAATCATGGACGAGCAAAGTGGGCAGTTCATAATGCTGACCAAGTGGGCTTTTAAAAGAGCCAGACGGTACTATATCAACGTGCACCGTCCCAAACAAATACATGCACTGCAGGAGACGTGCGGTGACCGTGGGAATTAGAAATTATCCTGCCCGCGGAAGTGCAGCGGCTTTGATGTGAGGATGAGATGTCGCTATCTTCTGTGGCTGATCGAGGCAGATGCAAAACCTGTGCGCGGCGGTCAGCATTGCGCGTTTTAATTCTGCCGAGGACTGGACGTAGTGGCCGTAAGTATGAAGTATTTATATTCAGAACATGGTCAATTTGAAGTCTGTTCTGACCTTCAAACAATGGGACTTCGATGAAAAAGACACACATACTTATACAAGGACAAAGGCACGCGCGCACGCCCACACAAGCACGTAACGGAGGCACACAAATGCATGGTTTCTTTCGCTGACAGCTCCTAGTAGGCAATGCTGTCGCACAGAAACTGCACATTTGCCTCTAGTTTCACATCACAGGTAGTCTTGTCATCCACTTTCGACATACGCTTGGCGGCCACTAACACGGCATCGTTTTCGGCGACTGACTAGGTCCTGTAATCGCGATCTGTCAAGTGTTTTGATATGTGGATATTGGCAAAGCGAAAATGCTTTTCACAGTTCAAAATGTTCCTAAAGCTGGCATGCGACTAACACACGATGCAGCACGTACAGCCAGTGGGAAGTGAGGGGGGGGGGAGTGGCGCAAGAACGAGTTGGCGCACGTAAAGAACAGGTGCACACACAATGCAAGAGCGAGAGCAGAAACGGGGAGCTGCGGAACTGCGCTTTTCGGGAGTGAGCCGGAGCGCCTCTGTCCCAGCTTGGGAAGCCCATAAGACTCCCCTTTAGAGGACCCGTATTATGAACCAACCGCTGTCGAGTCGATTAACGAGGTCTTCTTGCGACCCGGTGTGTCTGTGGTTGGAATCAGCAGCCTGATGAGCACTTTATATGTCCACTCCACGTCATATAATTTTCAATCTTTCCTATACTCAACGCCACAAAAAATAAAGAACTGTGATGGAAATAAAGAATCATGATGGTTTTTTTTATACGCCGTCGATGTCTTCCCAATTACCACAATTATAGTTTCTCTTGAATACTTCCGCGCAAAAGAATAGTTTACAACAAACATGGCGCAAAAAAATAAAAATTAACACTTGCGTCTGGGACACTTGAAATACACCGAAAATGCTACGAAAGTGTACGCACATATGACTGACATGACGGATAGGTAGGGACATCAATTGCGTGTCATGTTTGTCAGTCACATCACAACTGATGACAATACAATCAAGGCCAGTTCATACCGGCATTCTATATGCGGCAACGGTAAACACGACAATTATGTTAAAATTTGCACCCCACAGTACGTTGTATTCACCTCATATTCGACTGGCAAACGTTCTATGTTCGAACCACTACATCCCGTGCTTCAGTGCCAAATTTCCTAGCCTCCGCCTTGGCGTCTCTTTAGAAATAGCTAAGGACTCCTATGCACTTACCTTACTTTACTCAATGCCTAAGAAAGCTCCAGAACTATTACAATTCAAATGGTCAATACGATGTCAACAACTACAAAACGAAGTAGAAGTTAGTGCAGTGCTACGTGTTGTATGTGAGCTCGTTACTAAGCCCCAAAGTCCTGATGCATTGAGTTTCTTGCAGGTGTGGCCCCGTTTGAAAGAGTGAAAGCTGCACTCCTATTCATAATACCATTTATGTTCGACATTGAAAGGCATATTGGATTTATATCTCGCGCACTGTCATTGAATAATTTACTCCTCATTCAGCAGTAGTGTAATGCTATAAGTACTTGGTCTGTACCTAATAACTTTAAGTTTATGAAGTTGTTTTCGAAAGGAAATGCCTGCAACCAATCACAAAGGTTTAGCAGTGCCCCATGAGCGAAAAAGAGGCCTTATCAGATTCCGTACTGAGATTAACGTGAGACAGCATGCACGTGCGATAAAGACGCCGAGAAAACTAAAGCAGAGAAGAAGAGCTTCGTTGGTACACGTGGCGAGGTCATTCCTTATCACTTCACTCGCAGATACCCGATCGCGCTCTCGCCTCTTCCACGTCGCATCTTCTCAATATCGTCGGTCGTAGACATCTATCGTGGTCATTCTTTGGAAGGAAGGCTGTGTTTTAAATGGACAGGCAGTGAAACATCATATAATCGTGACGACCGAACTGAGCTTCATTACCGTAGCCTGGATTACTGTGGGCGTACGCGCAATGCGATCTCTTCTTGCACTGGCAAGAAGAGCTAGCTAGCTAGCGAAAAGTTAGTAGTTCTGTCAAATAATATGCACTTTCCTGTAGTGAGCATCCGAGTGTAGTACTTACATTGAGCAAACTATAATAATAACAGCCAATATGCTTAAACGGGCAGTTGGCCGTGAGGCGCACGCACAAGACTATCATAATCATGAAACAGGGGCGCGTGCACTTCTGTGAACCACCCAAGGCGCGTCATTTCAAAGCGCACTTTTCCTCTCGCGCCCTCATGCCTCCAGCCCACTGCTAGACAAGGAGGTCTTTAATGAAAGTTTCTATTCTTTGCGCTTACACCGTCTGCCCACTGCTACATGAAAGCGGAGGTGTTTCATCAAACGCCTTTTGATGAAACACCTCCTAGGGAACCGAAGAGAGCTTTGATTTTCAACTGATTTTTTTTCAGTGCTGTTCTTATGGACCATAAAATACGCAGATCGCCTGCACAAGAACACTGTGTGATCACATACACTCTAGTAGAACTCACCAGAAAAGCTCTCTCTATACCAATTATAGGTGTGTGCATTTGTTTGCCACCTTTGAGATGAAAAATGCTTGCCATATGACTGCTTCGTATTTTTCGTTTTTGCTTTTTTCGCAAATGTCGTGGTCTTGACAAGAGCACTTAATTTGAATTTGCAATACAATGGGATCTATGTATTTCATGGTTCTCTGAATATAGAGTTAGCACTAGATCAGTATTGTCTCCTCGCTGTCGCGCTGTTAGCTCCGTATACCCAGGTTGCACAGGTTGCACAGGTTGCTAAATGTCAGTAGCATAACGCCGGTGGCGAGTTTATCTCCGCTTCAGCGCACCATAAAGTCTGCGCTAGACCATTTTTGTCCACTCGCTGTTGTGCTGTAACCTCCATATGCCCTTTCCTTCCATAGGTTGCTAAATGTCAGTAGTATAGCGCCGCTTGCAACTGTTTATCTTTGTTTGAACATATGAGTGGTGGTTATGCCCGTCGGTGTATGCACGAACTAGTTCAATTTCTATGAATTTAAATTTTCTGACATGTGCTGTCAGATAATGTTCCACCATGCTTGTCGATCCTTCTGGCTAATGTAAACTGTTGCGCCAGCCTGTTTCGCAAAGTTCCCGCAAGACAGCCTATAGATGTATATATCAATAGTTTATATGCATGTTTTTTGTGTGCCCTGTTTATGAAAAACAAAGCGCGCGAAAATGTCATATATGCTGCTCAAAACGCACGTGAGCTATGTTCCGGCACTGAAACGCGTATACATGAATATATGAAGCTCAACATCTGATTCTTACGTCGAATCTCTCAAGTGAATTTCGGTTATGCTTGTCTCGATCGGATCTCAATTGCTATATACAGCAGGCTTCCAAAGAGGCCCGGCCGATATCAACCATGAAAGGCTGCGGCGTAGTCGACGTTGCCTCCAGAATGGCAGAAATGACTCAATGTTTCCTGTGAAATAATCTTTCTAGGCAAATATCGCGCCAAATTCCCCATTCCTCAGTCGATGCTGATGAGCGGCAAAATCGGCCCCATATTTGCCGGAGAAACTTATCGGTTCAGCCGACGGGGGCCCTAAGGTGGCATACTTGGCACAGTGTTGCCGACAAATGGCGTCGGCCAGCCCATATTGTCTGTAGAAAGGCAAAATCGGCGCCATAGTTGCCGTTGAAAGCCATCGCCTCATCCGATGTCGGCAGTAACGCGGCCTATGCGGCCCCACGTTGCCGATTACAGTCGACGGCCTGCCGATATCGGCGGGGCAGCGGCTATAGTAGCCCGACGTTGTCAGTCATTGACGTCGGCGTGGCCGATACTGGCTCGCTGTTGGCAACGTTATGCCGTGGATGGGCCGAACTTTGCCGCCATAAAACCAATATCGGCCCTACGTTGCGTGCTGCCTGGGGTGCTTGCTTTTTTACTAAGCACTGACAGTTATGGAACAGTGAGAACACCAGAACTCTATAGTGTAATTTTTCTCCTCAAAAGGCTTATACCAGCACAACAGTGCGCATGCAGGGAAGGAGAACGAGTGATTAAATGAGTCGCATGCTTTAGTCGCGCAAACACAGATCGGGCACAACGAAAGGCCTCGTGTCGAGTGCAGCGCCTCTGCCTGCAGCGTAAGCTGTTATCGGTTCGTAACAATGGCTGACTGTGATGTCGATGGTGTCGCCACCGCCGGCGGACACAATCGCCACCAGTCGGCCAGTGTGAAATCTCAATGTGTATGCACTTCAACTGAGAGGTGCTACTTGTGCCTGAGCTTTTAACAGGTCATGCCCACATTTTGGCGCTTTGTGTCCTCAGCCAGAAACAGGACAGGT
This sequence comes from Hyalomma asiaticum, assembly GCA_013339685.2. Lineage (NCBI taxonomy): Eukaryota > Metazoa > Arthropoda > Arachnida > Ixodida > Ixodidae > Hyalomma > Hyalomma asiaticum. The sequence continues at coordinate 80,949,051 of CM023487.1, read as the reverse complement.
GTTGCAGGACATTATATTGTTGCAGCTGTTGGCGGTCGTTCCATAGGCGAACATGAGAGTAGGGGAGGAAAAGGAAGAAAACGCTGACAGAGAGAGAGAGAGAGAAAAGACATTATGTAACAAGTAGGTCCGGCGATTTGGTCGGGGTAGGACCACAAGCACCCCAGCCTAGGTGACGGCCTCGAGAACGGAGAAGGAAAAGAATAATGCGGTTAACAATGCAGGATGTAAAAGAGGAAGAAATGATGATGAAGGAGAAGAAGATGACGATGACAAAGAGGAAAAACAAGGCGATGACTGCAACAAAGAAGTTGGAGGCGACGAAGCAGTAGCGGAAGAAGAAGAGGAGGAAACGGACGAGGACGGTGGCTATGAAGGAGAAAAAGGATAATATGAATTAAAAGACGAAGGCGACACAAAATGTAAAAAGTCGACCAATGTAAAAAGAAAGAGGAAGACGACCACAGCGATGAAATAGAGACAGAAAATGAAGAAGAGAGGGGAAGAGAAGAATGAGAAATCATGCAGCAAAATCTAGCAGAGGCTGTGAAAATGTGCCGCCTGGAGCGCAGGCCTGAGAGTTTGTGTAGTGTTATGTACAAGTACCTTACCCCGTTGCTGAGGCGAGAACACACGTCTATTAGGTCATCCCGTTTCTCATCATAACATGCCTACGCGAGGCACATGAAGTTTCACGGTCAAGCGGGCGTCGGTGTAACTGCCAACGCAGCAACCCTATCGGCAACGATAACGCTACCTTCGAAGATCGCCAAGCTCATAGGTTTTCTGCGGAACCGACGAACGCCGACAACCAGAGAACGAGAAAACGAGCTCAACCTGCTTCAGCGCGACACTACTGCTGACCCCCTTACTTTCTCTTGCGCACTCAGCAGTCGCGTTGCTAAGCTGGCTCCAACGCCTCACTTCATAGGGGGCCAACGTCCATTCCCAACATTGACGAGTTCTAGCTACCCTTCCGTTTTATAACTTTTCTGTCTCGAAACTGTGACGGGTGAATCGTCTCGGATTTGTAATAAACAAAAGGACAACAACCCCACTCGTCAAAGCCCCATGACGCTCTTGTCAAACTTATTCAGATTTTCGCTGTCACTGACACTTTATTTAGTCCTCACGAAAACAAAAATACGGTTATTGTGAGAGACAAACCTCTAGGTGCTTTCTTTTCTTCATCGTTTCATTAATTATTTTTTCCTCAAGCAGCCGAATGTCCAATGGAAATGGAAATGTGCTTCAAGGTATTCCTTATGACTTGGGACGGTACATAAAAAACGAGTGATACTACCAGAATTATGTTTACTACGAATGGCCCCACATTGCTTCGAGAACTATGTTCTAGTTCTATGAGCTATAACAATGAATACATATAAGAGAGTGTGTTTCCTGGCGTTATTTACACAGCAGTTACATAAGACTACCCAGGAAAAAAGCGCAGGAGTAAGAAGAAACGGAGGGGGCTCGCCATAGCATAGACCTTCTGGGTACTCTGTGGTAGGGAGAGGTGGGGTGGAATAATATATGACTGCAAAAAGATTGAGAAATGCTGAATGAAAGGGGAAGTCCACTTCTTTCTTTTTGGAAGAAGGGCATAGCAACGCGTTCACCATCATATGCATTGAACAAGGGGCCGGCCAATGCCCCGGGACTTTTTCGCGTAATAAAGGGCGATTGTCAAGGATGACCGAACCGAGCTACGGTTCTTAGAGTTTCGTCTCCTCGGATCAAGATATTCCTGGCCAATGACGAAGCTCTAAATTCGCATCCAAGCTGTGGACATGAGCGTAAGTGATTTCGGACGAGTTCCGATGCGCCCTCGTTTGTTACTGGTCCAGCGAGCTCTGCTTTGTAGCGGTGTCAGTTCTGAACACACCAAAATACATACAAAACGCGTCGTCACAGACCGGCTAAGTGCCCTAATCCACACAGTGGTTAGCAGCGTCGGTTCTGCATAAAGGTACAGACGTACACAGGGCACCTTCTTGAAGTGACGCTATTGCGAAATACCAAGATGGACGCGCCGTCACAGACCGGCTCAATGCCCTACTCCACACAGTGATTAGCTGCGTCGGTTCTGCATAACGGTACAGACGTTCACAGGGCATCTTCTTGAATGGACCCTATTGCGAAATACCAAGGTGGACGTGCCGTGACAGACCGGCTGAGTGCCCTACTCCACACAGTGATTAGCTGCGTCGGTTGTGCATAAAGGTACAGACGTTCACAGGGTACCTTCTGAATGGACCCTGTGGGGAAATTACCAAGGTGGACGCGCCATGACAGACCGGCTGAGTGCCCTACTCCCACAGTGATTAGCTGTGTCGGTTGTGCATAAAGGTACAGACGTTCACAGGCATCTTCTTGAATGGACCCTACGGCGAAATACCAAGATAGTTTCTACAGTTCAGTTATTGATGGAGAACTCTTGCCGCATATTTCGTCATTTGTATATCAAGATCATCAGTGAAATCTGAAGGTATCACCTTTGAATTTTGCGCACAGAGATCGAGTAAATTACCTAAGAGATTTCCTTCCTTTTTTTGTACACTCATCACATTAGCTCCAACAAATCGTTTGAAACATGCCATAGTAAGTGTCTGGGTTCCAATGAATGCAATGTACATGTATTTTACCTGTAAATATTTACGTATGCCTTAGCATACACCGTGAAACACTATGACGTCATCCGCATTAGGGCCTGAACCTCCGAGTAGTCTTCGCCATTTCATTTTCTCATTGCGCATTTTCTAGCTTTCCCAGCCTGTTCTTCGCGCCAGAGCTTTTGCCTTGATTATGTTAAAAGGTTGTTTATTGATAGGATTAAAATTGTTTTTCACTGTATTGTCCATTTAAGCAGATTGAGTGGTCGCATGTACAACTTGATTAATACTGATGGCCGGGATGCACTGATAGGCCAGTGACGTGTTTTCTTCATTGGATTGTCACGCGGATGCGGTATTTCAGCTAATAAATGTACAGTAGGTCCAGACGGAATGGGACAGAAGATAGTGGAAAGTTTCCAGTGAAAGTGAAGACGGAACAATCGTGCACATTACCCAACTTCACAGACATGTGCAATCACAAAAATATGCTTGTCATAATCATCGCAGATATAGGGAAGAAACGACACAGATGCGCCTATGACAATTATTCGGTTGAGTTCTCATGAAGCGCGAATGACACGCAGCTGTTCGGGTCTTTGGTGGAGTCAAATGGCGATGGACATCGCGGGAGCACACGCTCCCGCAGAGCACCCGCAGATCTTTGCGAGGAAACTGAACGGCCCAAGCAAGCGTTAAGGCCTTCCCCATGTTTGAAATGTAGTAATGATAGTGTGGATTGTAGTGGGACTCAGTATGTGCAGCAGGAATTTCGTTCCGATTGTTCAGTTCAGTTCAGTTCAGTTTATTACCTTAAAGGCCCCGCTTTCTTGGAGGGGCATTACATAAGGGGTGGGGTTTTATTTAGGGATAACAATAAGCACTGAAAATTGCTTTAGTTTTGAAGATGGTCGATAACATGGTCTTGGAAGGCAGATGATGAGGTGATGGTGACGATGTCCTGGGGGAGGCCGTTCCAGTCAGTAGCTGCTCGAAAAAAGAACGATGCCGAAAAGGTAGCGCTACGCGGAGATGGGCGGGCTAACCTGAAATGGATGACTGGTTCGATGAGATATGCGAGCTGCGGCTGTTATGTAACGTGGCTGATTTAGCGAAGAATGAAAGATTTTGTGAAAGAGCACGAGAGTTGCAATGCGTCGACGCAAGGAAAGGGATGGCAGTTTAGATTTCGCTTTCAAAGATGAGATACTGATATCGTATGAGTAAGATGAGTTAATAGTGAGATTTAGTATATCGGAAAGCAGTAAACGTAAAGATTTAGCGTTAAGGTAAACGTTACGGTAAAGCTGGGTGCACTTAGCGGCACAAACTAGACCTTTAGTATAGCGGAAGAGAGCGAAACGCAAAAGCTAACGCAAAGGCATATACGGCGACACCTACACCTTAAAACAACTCTTATTAAATCCCTAAGTGCGCCACAAAATCATTGAGCCAGTATCGTGTAAGTGTGCCGTTAGTGCTGTGTCGGCAGACCCGAAAAACATCGCTTCGTTTCAAAATGCCGCCATCTACTCTCCTTTCTGACCCGCACTGCCTGTCATTTCGAAGTTGCGATGACATAGAAGCGCTTAATTTATACCTGGAAACCAGAGCAGCAACGCAGGCAGTCCTTGTGCAGGAGGGGAGGCCTCCTTAACGTCGAGGCTATGCCCTATACGAGAAATTTCGCCGACATTTCCTCTTTGAGAAGGCGGATTTTCCACTTGTCATCAGTGCCCCGGAGCTTCCGCAACATTTCTCCAGTGCCCAGTGAGTGCGCATCTGTGCATGTGCCTGCGAAGGCTGGCTTATCCAAGTCGCCTTTGTGACTGAGAATACTTCGCCAAACATTACTGTCATTTCAAGCACTACTCGTCTTGGCTTTATTTACTTGGCTGTAGCTTGAAACAGCCGATGTGCAAAAAGAAAAACGCCCCGGTGGTAGTGCCGCCATCTCGACGAGACTACCGTAAACGTGGGCAAAGTGACATGGATAAGTGTTCTGTGACATGGCCTCTGAAATTCCGGGCGCCGGCGCGCGCTGTCTCGAAGGCCGTGAAAGCGAGTGAACTCACATTTTAAGCCTTGTGCGCCGCTTACTGAGAGCGTATCTTGAAAACGGAGACACGTTGTCACCAATACACGGCTTGCGAAGCTTAATTAGCTAAACCTAAGGCAAGTACGAACATGAGCGGGTAGTGAATGAGCTTAACAATGCAGGCCGATTTCCCGACAGATCTGAAGCGAGTGGTTTCACTTCGACTGACGCCGCCATCTTGCCAGCCGTACGGGTCTCTTTGCGAGCGTTAGCGTTGAACGATATCTTCGGAAAATAGCGCATGCACGTAAGGATATCGTATACGTTAACGTTCTGCGCATGCGCGGTGTGTTCCACGGTAACGTTAACCTTAACGCTAAATCTTTGCGTTTGCTGCTTTCCGATATACTAAAACTCTCTAATGAATCTAGCGGCACGGTTTTGTACCGCTTCTAATGCATTGATTAAATACGTTTGATGTGGGCTCCATATGGCAGATGCATATTCTAATTTCGGTCTAATTAGTGATTTGTAGGCAAGCAATTTTACATGTGGGGGTGCAAGGCGGAGATGGCGCTTGAGGAAACCGAGTGCTTTATTGGATGCTGAAATGATATTAGCAATGTGGGTACGCCATGACAAGTCATACGACAAGGTTACTCCAAGGTATTTATAAGATGGTACTGATGCAATGGGGGTGTTAGCGATAGAATACTGGAAACGATATGGGCGGTGGCGACGGGAAAAAGACAAAAGTTTACATTTAGAAGGATTAAGGGTCATTAACCATGTGTTACACCAATTGAGCACGCTGTTAAGATTTGTTTGGAGATGTACATGATCATGCGGTTTACTGATAGTGTGATAAGTGGCACAATCGTCGGCGAACATGCGAATACTGCAGGCTACATGATCGGCCAGGTCACTAATATATATTAGGAATAGGAGGGGACCAAGGACTGATCCTTGGGGGATGCTTGATGTGACTGGGAGAGAGTTAGATAGGTGACCCTTGACAAAGACTGACTGAGAACGGTTAGTGAGAAACTGTTCGATCCATTGAAGAATATTAGGGCGAAGGTGCAGGTGCGAAAGTTTTAGCAAGAGGCGGCGGTGAGGAACTTTAACGAATGCTTTTGCGTAGTCTAGAAAAATTACGTCGGTCTGTACGTTACGGTCAAGGTTAGTGTGCAGGTCGTGAAGAAAGAGTGCTAATTATGTTTCCCAGGAGAGGCCTTTACGGAATCCGTGCTGTGATGGATGGAAAAATATTACAGGAGTCCAAAAAATTTATGATTTGAGAGTAGATGACATGTTCCATGATTTTACAGGGTACACTGGTTAATGAAATTGGGCGGTAGTTCAAGGGGGAATTTCTGTTACCTGATTTGTTTACCGGAACGACCTTCCCCATTTTCCAGTCGTCTGGAATGATTCCTGAGGTGAGCGACTGTGCAAGACATGAAGGATAAATATGCAGCGCAAATCGATTTAGCATTTTTCAGTAGCTTGGAATTAATTCAGTCCATACCGGCTGATGATGAAAGTTTCATATTGCCAATTACGGATGCAATGCCTTCTTCGACAAACTTGATAGCTGGCATGAATGCTTCGATGTTAACTGATGGCGAATGAGAAGGTGCGCCAAGCTCTTTCGTAAAGGCAGATGCGAATGTGCTGTTAAATAATTCCACACACTCATGGTCTGTGACTGTTTCGTGCGCGTCGTTAATCAGTGTGATGTCATGAGTGTGCTTTGGGTTTAAGACTTGCCAGCACTGCCTGAGGTTGGTGGTTAGTAGCTTCGGCAAGTCATGGTGATAAAATGAATGCTTGGCGTTCCGGATCTCAAGTAGATATAATTTTTCCACTTCGAAGTATCTTTCCCAACCACTCGGTGCCACTGCGCTTGGCCGAACGGAACAGCTGTTTCTTTTTATTTTGTAGCCGTTTTAAACGTACGGAAAACCAAGGCTTATTGTGATTAGTATGAAAGGTAACCCACGGAGTGAACATGTTAGTGTTACCAATTTTCGCATACATCCCATTACCGAAACGGCCAGGAGACCACTAAGACCACGGCATGTAAATCATGTCGCTCATGACATGCATGTCACGATTTTAATGTTATGACCTCTCATTTGTGTTCGCCATGCAGTCATATTGTGCCATACTAATTTTCGCATACATCTCATTAGCGAAACGGCCAGGAGAGCACTAAGACCATGGCATGTAAATCATGTCACTCATGACATGCATGTCACGATTTTCATGTTATGACCTCTCATTTGTGTTCGCCATGCAGTCATATTGTGCCATACCAATTTTCGCATACATCCCATTAGCGGAACGGCCAGGAGAGCACTAAGACCATGGCATGTAAATCATGTCACTCATGACATGCATGTCACGATTTTCATGTTATGACCTCTCATTTGTGTTCGCCATGCAGTCATATTGTGCCATACCAATTTTCGCATACATCCCATTAGCGAAACCGCCAGGAGAGCACTAAGACCATGGCATGTAAATCATGTAGCTCATGATATACATGTCATGATTTTCATGTTATGACCTGCCATTTATGTTCGTCAGGCAGTCATGTTGTGTCATACCAATTTTCGCATACATCGCATTAGCGAAACGGCCAGGAGAGCACCAAGACCGTGGCATGTAAATCATGCCGTTCATGACATGCATGTCATGATTTTCATGTTATGACTTGTCATTTATGTTCATCATGTAGTCATGTTGTGGCATACCAATTTTCCTAAAAATCCCATTAGTGAAACGACGAGGAGCGCACAAAATCGTGGGCGGTTAGATAGATAGATAGATAGACAGATAGATAGATAGATAGATAGATAGATAGATAGATAGATAGATAGATAGATACGCTCAAAGTCGCTGAAGTTCGCTAAGAAATGCTTCGTATTTAATACTTTTGTTTACTTGCCACTAGTACTAGGGATTAATAGGGGTTAATAGGGATTATAGTACAAAAATATAATGTGAATAATCTTTGTTGACTTTGGTGTTATAGCTTGGAGGCTTTCGCGCAGGTGAAAAAAAGACGATATTTTTTTTTCTGCGAGATGACCGCACAAATGAAGCGCCAAATCGCTTCGCGTCGGTGCATTTGACTGCGTGCTTTTGTCCCGTTATAATTCAACCATCATTAGTGAGCAGGGTACGCCCCGAAACAGCACTAACAAACGTTTGATTTTTCACTTTTGTTTTGTTTAAGCACACTCCCAGGCGAAGTCACCCAAAGGTAGTGTAACGGAGCCCAATAAGCGCAGCGCGATGAACGGCTAGACTGTTGAAGGAGCAATGACAAAGGAATGCGTGCCGTGTGCTAACAAGTTAGCCTGCGAGAGCAGCAACCCAGCACACCCAGCAACGACGGAAAGGTGCAGGCTGTGTGCAGAAATACGTTCCGTGCGCAAACCGTTGTCTGTCCTCCTCGCTGTTGCTCCTCACTGTTAGGTCAGTCTTCCCAGTTTGTGTTTGCGGTGGCGTGCTGGTGGTAGTGCCGTGCTTCGCAGTTAGTTCAACGGTGTAGGAGCGAAGCCGTGGCGCGTTATATGCACGTATGCGTGGAAGAGCTTGGGGTGCTGCGTGTTAGGTTTCGCAGCACCCATGAAGTCGGGAGCTAATCTCGATGCGACGTTTGACATTTATTAGACATTTAACAGTGAATCTGCTGACAGAAAGAAGAAAGTAGAAGCAACACGCTTAGCGTGAGCAGAAAAGTGTAAGGTGCTATCAAAAAGAACACCTAGATCATTGATCTCACAAACCTTACACAACGACACAGAATTGACAGAATATAAAAATGGCACACTAGATGTTTTCCGAGTGAAACTCATTACCTTAGTTTTTGAAATATTTAGGGAGAGGTTATTGCTGCTGCACCATTCAGAAAAAGAACACAAATCGGATTGCAGCAAGCGACAATCGACGGCATACGAAAGGAAAGAAGAATTACGAATGACCGAAGAAACATCACTAACATAAATTAAAAAGAGGAGTGGGCCCAATACCGATCCTTGAGGAACCCCACTAGTAGCTTTGTACAAAGAAGACGTTTGGCCATTTACGGCAAGCATAACACGACCTACGACGAAGAGAGCTATGCAGGAGATTCACAGTTGAAGAATCAACATCGAAGTGGGCAAGTTTATTCACAAGCATCGTATGGCTAATAACGTCAAAAGCTTTGCTAAGATCACAGTAAATAGCTTCTACCTATCATCTCTGCGATATAGGCGTGGAGACTTGCGTCATTAAACTGGCAAGATTAGTGACAGTTGAGCGGCCAGCGAGAAACCCATGCTGATTCGCAATCATTGAGCTTTTTCATCAAAAGGCAATATTTTGTGAGAGCGAGCTCAAAGATTTTTGATGTGGCACAAAGAAGGGAAATAGGGCGGTAGTTCGAGACGTCACTATTTCAGCCAGACTTAAATCCCACGAAAATACGAGCAGTTTCCCACATGCTAGGAAAAGGTGAAACATGCAGACACCTATTAAATATGGCAGTCAATACAGGCACAAATATACTGCCATAGGCTTTCAGTATGGCATAGGGGATGACATCTGGGCCAGTTGAAAAGGATGGCTTCAAGCGCTTAATGCATTCTGAAATGGAATCTTCATCTAGCGACACAGCATAGCTGTGCCAACTGCCTTAACCTGTCTACCGTTACTAGCTAGAGAGGCTGGGGACTTATAAACAGATGAGAAATGCAGTGGAAAAACGGTCAGCGACGGCTTGAACTTCTAGTCCATTTGAGTCCAGTATCCTAAAGGACTCGCCACTTTTGCTCGACTGTTTGCGTACATACTTCCAAAACTCATCCGGCTTGTCAGACGCGCTTTTTTCTAAAAATGAAATATACAGACTGTGATCCCGTCTACATAGGCGTTTACAAAGAGCACGAAAACGACAGAATTCTTCCTTCAAATGAGTAGACTGAGAACATTTATACTTCCTGTGTGCGCGATCTTTATGTTTTAGTACACTTACAAGTTCTGATGAGAACCAAGAGAGATATTTACAATGATTACGTGTATACTGGGGAATGTACTTGAGCATGCTGGTCAAGATAAGTTCCGTAAGCTCATCGACTTGATCATCAACATTGGGTTGGTCAGTTACCAATGACCAATCTTTGGTGTACAAGTAATGGTACAAGCCAACGTAGTCACCTCTTTTGAAGGCAAATCTGGGTGCTTTGTCGATTTTCCAGGAGAGCTTGGTTTTTCTGGTGACATACAGAGTGTTAGTTTGAGTGGTGGGTGAAATTTGTCAGGACGAACAAGAGAGATGCGACAGAGTGATACTTTGATAGCTTGATTATTAGAAATACACAGATCTAAGATGTTTGTTTGTTTTTCTGGGGTTTAACGTCCCAAAACCAGTTCTGATTACGAGAGACGCCGTAGTGGAGGGCTCCGGAAATTTCGACCACCTGGGGTTCTCTAACGTGCACTGACATCGCACAGCACACGGGCCTCAACATTTCGCCTCCATCGAAATGCAGCCGCCGCAGCCGGGATTCGATGCCGCGACCTTTGGATCTCCAGCGGAGTGCCATAACCACTAGTCCACTTTGGCGGGGCATTATTTTTTCATCAATAGAAAGTTTATAAGGTAAATATCGCATTTCCTCACACAGTGCCCTTTGCATTAACATGAAGCAGCAAGCACCAACCAGCGGAATGGGAGCTCTACCTTGCTTTTTATGAAAGAAGGTCGCTGCTCGGTACCTCTAGGATGACTACGTCAGTACGCAAATCCTTTATAAGGTAGGATAACTTATCTGCCATAATTCATGACGTCTTACAGCGACATCATTAGGGAGCTCGTGTCCGAGAGAATCCGGCTTGCGTGCTAGCGCCCGTGGTGAAAAAGATTATCCCGAACCACCCCAAGCAGGCAGGCCCTCCGCGATGGTACAGATGCTTTAGTTAACATTGACTTGGCAAAGTAAAATCCGACAGAGAAATTGCGAACTGAGATTTAACTACAACCTACACAAATCATAGCTCGGACTGTTATTTGCATCCATGAGAAAACACAATTCTGTTACAAGAAAACCCTAGCACAGACCACCAATTTTATAGCTTTTTTACCATATCAGCTACATCGGCTCGTCCAGGCAGCGCCACTTAGACAAAAACGGTGTTGGCTCGAGTGGAATACTTGCCCAAACATTCCCCAGAGGGCGTTCGCTCTATCGCGTTTCAATGTTACAGGCCAACAGATAGCGTCTTCCAGGTTTTACAAAGCTATCATTTCTATTTCTTCTTCCAGAGTGCATGCTGTGGGTGAAGCCCGCTGTCGTCGACCATGTTCCCCGACACTGCCGGAGCACTTACAAACGGAAGTGCCATGTCAAAAGAAGCTACCCCACGCGCTATAGGGACCTCTGCTAGGCGATGCAATAAAGGCGGGGTGCCACCGAAGCTGAATACATGTGCACTTGCACGCCACATTGACTTGTCCTCCCTTCTTGCAGTTGTTCTATGTTCAGGTCACTAGTCATGCTCTGCCCTATAAATTCACGCTCCGTGAGCACTTTACAGCCTGATCAATAGGGAGTAATACCTGTAGCAGCTCAGCGGGCCAGCAGGCCCAGCAGTAGAGCGGAGGGGACAGCGGAGGGCGCTGACAAAAGAGTAATGAAGAACACACAGCACCGACCAAAGTAAACATATTCGTAAAAGACGCTTCGGCTCCCGCACGGGAGCCTTGTGGATCACAATGCTCTCGCTCTATCGCGTTTCAAGGCTCCCGTGCGGGAGCCGAAACGTCTTTTACGAATATATTTACTTTTACTTTGGTCGGTGCTGTGCGTTCTTCATGTTATTACCCCGACCAGACGGGATTCCGTCAACTCTAGACTTCAAGGAAGAGTAATAGTTGAGCGACGCCCCGCTTGTTTCAGTGGAACGTACTGCTGTGCCACCTGTTGAGCAATGTTGGAGTTGCTGTCGATCGAGCAGAGGTTTTACCCGTCGAATAAACTGAAGTTACTGCGTAAAGGATATTGCAAAAGACATTTTTCATTAGATAACAGGTGTTATGTGGAAAGACATCTTTGTTTTTGCTACATGACATGACGACACGCCGCCGCCGCTTGTGTTGGGGGCTGCCATCTTGCAAAACACTAGCACGCTGGCCCGCTGCATACGCTCCGCTGAAGAGACGAAATGAGCGGGGCGAGCGGCTCGCTCCGTAAATGCGCTCGCTGTCCCAGCGTGCCGCGCATGCGCAGTTGAAGTTTCCGCTCGTTCGTTTCGCCCGCTGGCCCGCTCAGCCGCTTAGCTATTCCTCCCTATTAGCTATTCCCTCCGCTTAGCTATTCCTCCCTCCCAGCGGCATTACTACCGAAGTGTATGTGCCTTCCAAAAAAAGGTTCGCTAACTAAGGCGTGAGCTTATATGTCTCTCGTGAATTGGGCAGAAAAATGTGGAAGAAAAAGTATGGCGCCAACAATTCAAAACGCTCGTCTCCTTAACTTTGCATACTCCAAAATCGGCATGAAAATGTGCGAATGTATGACCGACATGACTGACAGGCCATGACATCAATCACGTAACATACTCGTCGTATAGGTGTCGTATAGATCATGATTAAAAAAATAAAATCGTTCGTGGCTCACACCCGCAACATATATGCGGGTATCAGTCACACGTTAATAGGAACATTTAGCGTGTCCGGTAAATCGGTATACGCAAAGGTGTAGCGGATACCGGACAGCGTGTAGCATTGTTTTTCGCAGTGAAGTGGCGCCAGCTATGGGGGATAAACAGAACAAGCGAACCCGCGTTATATGTCCTCCGAGATTCTGGAAGCCAATCGCTAAGCCTACAGCTTCGATAATTTCAGTCTGGCTCTCAGAAACGGCGTTGAATCATCACGGATACTTTACTGTCGAAGCTGCATGATACAAAGCTAAGGCAAATACAACCGTCAGTTAGTTACTTAAGGGCTACAGAGCGCGCGACGACCACTTGAAAGATTCGAAGCGGAAGGCGGTCAGTCGGCCATGTTTGCCAATGCGCTGTTTATCTCCGGTATTCCGCTCTACGCAAAGCGCTTGCGTATAGCGGTTTGCCGGACACGCTAAATGTCCCTAATGATTGCTGATATTTACGCCCTATGCTAAATTAGATTCACCTTATGTTGGACTGCGAATTGTTCCAAGTTTGAAGATATATATCTCGTGTTCGACAGCCCAACTTCCTGACCTTAATTTTTACGTCTCTTTAGACATAACTAAGGACTCCTAGCGATTGGTTGATTCATATGTTGAGTTTTACGTCCCAAAACCAAGAGATGATTATGAGACGCGCCGTAGTGGAGAGCTCCAGAAATTCCTACAGCCTGGGGTTCTTAGCCTGCACTGACATCTCCAGTACACGGACGTTGAACATTTCGCCTCCATCGAATTGCAGCCGCCGCGGCCGGAATTCAAATAATATCGAGTAAAATAAATCTTTATTTCAACACACATCCGACGTTGAGGACAATGGACGAAAAGCCAGTAAGGCTTGAAGTGATCCATGGGTCCGTTTTCCATGCAGCAACGTAAAAACAAAATGAAAAAGAGACTTTAGCAGTATAAAAAAAATTACAGCATATCCACGGAGTGAATGATGATGAGTGGGCGAAGCTCGGGAGGTTCATCGTAGATCGTGCCGAGTTCCGGATTAATTTAGTTAACGCGCACGCTACGAATCCTCATGGTTCAACTATGCACAAGTGAAATCTCCCACCGGCACTTCATTGCAAGTCAAGATCCAGTGCATATATATATATATATATATATATATATATATATATATATATATATATATATATATGGGTTGCCGGGGAACGCTTCTCCAACGCGAGCAGTCGGTATTTCTGAATCAAGAAACTCGCTAGGAGACGCTGCCTGCGCCAACGTTGTCTCTCGCGGGTGAGGGCGCGTTCTCCTTTTTTGCGAGCTGGTACAGCGTTCCTCTAAGACAGAGCGTTTCCATAGCCAACGCGCGGCGCAGGTTCGACGGAGAAGGAGTGCAAGCGCACCTCTTATGGGCTCCACTTTTTCAAGCTGCTTTTCGTGGTCAAAGCAGGCCAAGTTCTTGTCTTTCTGTGCTAGCCAATTCGCGAAGCTACAGGGAACAGAGTGAGACCCTCCACCAAACAGTGAGTGAACGCTTATCGCCACTTTCGGACTCTCAACCTTTCGAGGCCGCACTCTATGAACTAACCCTAACGCTGTGACAGAACGCGAAGGACACCCGCGTCTCGCGCCTGTGGGCGCAGGCACCAGCGTCTCCACCGGTGTGCCAGCGTCGCATGTGCACGGCTCCTAGACGCGGGAGACGCGCCCCTGTCTCGACGAGGGAAGCGTAGAGGGACGCGCTACCTGCAACTGGAAACCTCTACTTTGGAGATCAAGAATCCGCTATGGACATGCCCGAGGCTACAGCACCGTCCGCCTCACCGCGACGCTCCGCTTACCGTGAGACAGCACGACAGCGGGCGGAAAGCGTGCCATGCACCAGCATGTTTCGACAACTTATCAACACGGTCGAGGCACTACGGACACGCCAAGAACACGCCGAAAGGCTTATTAGGCTAGCCGAGCGCCGCCCGTTCTCTGCCGATTTGCCACTGCCCCCAGCTGCAGTCAACAACAGGGAGGCGTCCCCCAGTACCCCCAGGCTGACTCCGGACGCCATCACCTCTGCTGCAACATTTCCCGCGCCGCAAGAGAACCCTGATCTCACCGATGGCTGCTCGCAACCATTCGGCCCTGCCAGCGTGCCGCTCCGCAGAAGTCCGACACTGAGGTGGAGATTATGGACACCTCCTCCTCCCGTAAGCGCCCCCGGCCTACCGAGAGTACCAGCGACGACGAGGGATCATCACGCAAAGTGCCAGCCGTTACCCCAGCACCGGAGTCTGGCACGCCCCCACCAGTCGAGGCCTCCGCCGTGCTCCACGATGCCGACGACGGCTTCCAGACGGTGCAGTCAAAGTCGCAGAAGCGCCGTCAGCGCGCCGCAGCGGCAGCTGGTACCACCGCCCGTTGCGTACCTCCGTCTGGCAGCACACACTCCGGCTCTTCTACACCAGCAGCGGCACCTCCTGCTGTTGTAACAACCACTCCCACCTCTGTGTCGACAAGGGCATCTCCCCATCAGTGCGGCATCACAGTGCTCTTCCGCCCCGCTATTCCTGGAGCCACATTTCCCCGAACCTCTCGGCTCTCCCTAGCACAGGCCCTGTCGGCGTTACCTGGCGTGCAGGAGGTCCGGGTGAACACCAAAAAGAACGTCGTGGCGGCCGACGCGATCACACCGAACTGGAGGGACCGCCTGCTGGCCACAACCGAACTGGCGGGAATCCCCGTAAACGCCCGCATGCCTGCTGACCGCACCCAGAGCTCGGGCATCGTGCAGGGCATCATCGGCAACTACACGGAGGAGGAGCTTCTTGCCGGTGTTCAAAGTGATGTGCCGGTACTCGCCGCTAAGCGCCAGGGGACGGCGCTCATTCTGCGCTTTGCAGCATCGACTCCGCCTGCCCAGGTCCGCCTCTTTCGGATGGTCCATGCTGTTCGAGCTTGTCGGCCGCGCCCCCTGCAGTGCCTGAGGTGCGGGAGCTATGGCCATACCACAGCCACATGCAACAGAACACAGCGATGCCTGCGCTGTGGTGGCGGGCCTCACGGGGACAGCACGTGCACCAGTAAGGCCAAGTGCCTCCACTGTGGTAGAGCACACACGGCAGACTCCCCTGATTGCCAACTGTGGCAGAGGGAACGAAGGCTCGCTACCATCAAGGCCACTGCCCCGTCCTTCCTAACGCATAGGGAGGCGGTGGCAGCCCTTCAACAGCCAGCAGCCTCATCTCCTCCGGCCCCTACGAGCCAGCAAACAGGAACAAGCTATGCACAAGCAGCCAAGAAACCAAGGGGAGCACGCAAGCCTCCTGGCCACCCGGGCAATCAGCGAGCCTGCCCCAAACAACACCATGGCCAGGAGATGGCCGACATGCGCCTCCTTCTGAGGGCTGTAGGAGAGCTTCTCCCTCCCGACAACCAGCTGCGATCCATCTGCCTCCAGGCTGGTGGACCGTGCCCTCCCCCCAACCATCATGGCTGACAGACCTTCAACAGCGCCTGTGCACCGCCGCCGCCGCCGCCCGAGTGTTCTCCAGTGGAACGTAAACTCGCTGCGGCGGCGGCACGCAGACTTAGCCCTCCACCTTTTGCAGAGTGAGTACGACGTGCTCGCTCTGCAGGAGGTGTATGCTCGAGCCGAAGAGCTACGCCTACCGGGGTACGTGGGCTACAGCAGCAGAACCGGTTGCATCCAGGAGGCCTGCCATGCTACCCCTTGCCTGGACGATGGCCATCAGCAAGGGCCCGCCCGTTGCGCTCTATACGTCAGACGAGAACTACTTCAAGCAGAGGTGCCGGTAGCCGACCTGGTCGGGGGCCCCTTCGAGTGCTGTGCCGTGCGTATACGCCTTGAAGGGGTCGACACGACCGTAGCCAGCATGTACGTCCGCCCCGGCCAACCCTGGAACCCTGCGTGCCTCCGGCAGCTGGTGCAAAGACTGGGCAAGGACTTCCTGCTGTGCGGCGACGTCAACGCCCACCACACGTCTTGGGGCAGTTGCCGGTCCTGTCCACGTGGAAAGGAGCTCAGGGACATCATCCAACAGCTGGGGCTGGTCATTCTCAACACCGGATTACCCACTTTCCTGCGTCGGACCGGGCGGCCTGTCCGTTCAGCTATCGACGTCAGCCTGGCCACTGAGGGTTGCCAGTATGCATGGTCACCATTTCCCGACTCGTGGGGATCAGACCACCTGCCCCTCCTGCTGTCCCCGTTCCATGGAAGAGCCCCCAGAGACCGAGAATACCACGTGGTGAACTGGCGGGTCTACCGGAAGCTGCTCAGGGAGGACAAGGACGGCAGGGATCTCTTGGAACATATGGCAGACAGTGCGAAGGCAGCCACTGTTACCACAAGAGTCCAGGCCGGCGAGCCGGTTCCAGATATCAAGCACCTGGCCCTGAGAGCTGCAAGACGCCGTGCAGAACGCCAAGCTCTGCGCAAAAACCAGCCCGAACTCTGGACAGCCTTCCGGAGGGTTGACGCCGTCTGCAGACGCCACTGCACGCAGACGCAGAAGCCAGGGCTGGGTGAGCATATGCGCCTCCATCAACCGCTCACACGATGGCACACGTGCCTGGCGACTCCTGTCATGCCTGCTACAAGTTCCCCGCGCATCCAACCAGGTGCTGTCCGTGGCCATCTACCTCGGTATCCAGGAAGCGGCCCTAAGTGAGCTCCTGGCTGACCGTTTCGCTGCCAGGAACACCACTCAACTGGCAACTGCACCATCGTCTGCTGCCCTTCCGTTCCCAGCCTTCTGCCACCATCCAGGGTGGGTGGTTGCGAAAATCCAGGAATTGTGCAACGAGCCCATCAGGATGCATGAACTGGAAGCTGCCCTCAAGGGTTCGAAGCGACGCAGTGCACCAGGAGCTGATGGTATCACCTTCCAGATGCTCCGCAACTTGGAAGAAGGAGGCCGTCAGCAGCTCCTAGAGCTCTACAACGATGTATGGAGCACTAGCGAGCTGCCTGAGACCTGGCGTACAGCAGTGGTTGCTCCGCTGCTGAAACCTCGGAAGCCCTCCACGGCCCTCTCTTCGTACAGGCCGGTCTCCCTCACATCTGCTGTCTGCAAAGTGCTGGAGAAGGTGGTCCTGGCAAGGCTTGAATGGGTGGCCGACGAGCTTCACTACTTCCCGGAACAGCAAACGGGCTTCCGACGGCATCGTTGCACGGCGGACTCCATTGCCGACGTCATTGCCACCCTGGAGGACGCCAGGAGCTGTGGAGACGTGGCCATGCTGCTGCTGCTAGACGTGGAGAGCGCCTTCGATGGACTGCCTCACGCGACCATCCTGGCGGCCTTGGATCGTCTCGGCATCAGCGGTTGCCTCCGAGGCTTTGTGACCGCCTTCCTGTCAGGGAGAACCTTCTGCGTCCGTGTTGGAAAGGAGACGAGTCAACCAAGGGCCATCACCGCTGGTGTCCCCCAGGGCTCTGTGCTCAGCCCCTTCCTTTTCAACATGGTACTCGCGGGACTTCCAGCTTCCCTCCCGGCAGATACCAGGTTCCCCGCCCACTGCTCCCTCTACGCCGATGACGTGGCACTTTGGGTACGGGGACCCAGGCGGTCCATTCCAGGCATCAGGAGATCTCTGCAAGCTGCCTTGGACGCGGCGATCTCCTACCTCGGAAACATCGGCCTCAAGGTCTCTGCCACCAAGACTGAGGCCCTGCTGATCCACCCGGTTGCTTCGGCCCGGCTCTACGTCAAACGACTGAGGGTTGGCAACAACAGCCTGCCATGGAAGCCGGTGGTGAAGTACCTGGGTTTCACCATTGACCACCGGCTCACCTGGATCCCGGCTGCTAAGGCCGCTGCAGCGAAGGTGCGACGAGTCCAGGGGGCCATCGGAAAACTGCAGCAACGTGGCCGCGGCTGCTCTACCAAATGGGCGCTGCGGCTGAACCTAGGCCGCTGCATCATCCATCCTGCTCTACGCCTTCCCGCTGGTCAACCTGACGCCAGCTAGGAGGTGTCTGCTGGAAGGGCTACACAGGGGTGCGTTGCGCTCCATCCTGGGGCTCCCCAAGAACTCCCCAGTAGCAGCGACCCTTGCAGAGGCTGGCGAGTGGCCGCTGTCGCTACGCATGCTCCAGCGGGCACTCGGGCACATCGACCGCCTCCACCGTGCCGCCGGTGGAAGGGCCCTGCTGGAACGCCTTCGACGTCAGCCGCACTCTCGGATGGGTGGCCTTTGCCTGCTGTACCACCAGATGGTCCCGGATCCACCCGTGCCTGTTGCTCCTCCACCGCCACACCACCGGCCACCTGAGGTCCATCTCTCACTGGACGGGGCAACGAAGCGACGCACACCTGCGGCCGCTCTGCAGCAGGAAGCTTCCTGCAAACTACAGGAACAACTGAAGGGGCGACTCCAGGTGTTCACCGATGGATCCGTGCTGCCAGACGGGACCGCAGCAGCAGCATGCGTCATCCCTGCCAGGGCCAGCAGCAGGCAGTGCCGGCTGCCTTTCCCTGCAAGCTCCACGGCCGCGGAGCTGGCGGGACTCCATCTCGCTGCAGATCTACTGGCGGAGGACATCCCTGAAGAACCGGTTGCCATCCTCTGCTGACAGCAAGGCGGCGCTGCAGACCTTGGCTAACCACCGACGTGCTGGGCTGACCGGAAGCCTCCTGGCGACGAAATTTGAGGCCCTTGCCGCTACCGGCGTGTCCGTCTCCTTCCACTGGTTGCCCTCGCACGTGGGCATAGCTGGCAACGAGGAGGCGGATACACTTGCGAAAGCTGCCCACCTCCCTAGTGTTCCGCTGACCCAGGCAGTGGCGGCGAGGGACTACTCCCAGGCCCGCCTCCAGCGCCTCCTCGTCTCGATTCACCCTGACCCAAGGGTGGCAAGCGGGCACGGCCCTAAGCCACTTCCCGAGAAGGGCCTTACGAGGAGGGCCAGGGCCACACTCCTGCGACTGCGGACTGGCTGCATCTGGACAGCAGCCCGCCGACACGCCAAGGGCCTCTGCGCCTCTCCAGCCTGCAGCCGCTGCGGGGATCCTGAGACTCTCGAACACCTCCTCTGTGCCTGTCCCGGACTTGCACAGGAACGTTCGAGGGTCATCACAGCCTACCGGAGGCAGGGACTTCCAGCCACCACACTTCACCACTTGCTGTTCCCGACTCGCCCCCATCTACCAGCGCTGCAGACTCTGGTGGACTTCATTGACGAGACTGGCATCGCAGCCTACCGCTGAGCCCGGGTTGCCCTCCCGCGCCTCCCCTTTCCGCCGGCTTACTTCTGCAGTGCTGAGCGAACCCTGACATCCCTCACTACCTTTCTGTCCTCTTTATTTCCCATTATCCCTTCCCCAAGACGCTGCGCCGTGCTCCCAGTTTGGGCTGCAGAAATAAGCGTCTTTTCCTACCATAATCACTACCACCACCACCAACGGGCGCCTTTCGCTCTCTCTCTGTCTCTTTCTCTTTCTCACAAGACAGCAGAGGCACGCGCCGGGAGAGAGAGAGAGAGGCACGCGCCGGGAGGCACGCGCCGAGGCGAACGCCGAGGGCGAGCGCGTGCCGGGAGGCACGCGGGTTACGCCAGCGCCTGACGACTGACGCCTGACAAGGTTAGACTAAGAGGAGCTTCGCCCCTAAAACAGAATGACCACAATAAATGTTATAAACATTGCTAGGATAGTTATAAGGAAGCGAAGAACACATATCGAGCAATTTTCAGAAATACAGTTATAACATACAGGTGGCACTCTATACATAAGCCTTATGCGAACAAACAAAGGTAGAGCTTGGTCACCTGCGGGCTACCACCCAGTTAAAAGGGGACGCTCCTAACATCCATCCATCCATTATGCGACAGAATATATGGAGTATTTGGTAAAACAGCGTGTACAGGACTTAACCGCATAGTACAAGGCAACGCCTCCGATTTGCCATTGCAACAGAGATGGAACGAATGATTACTGTTCTTGATTCTGCAAGCGAAAATGATAAAACCTGCCGAGTTAGTCTTCGAGAAAGGCACAAACTAGAAGAGAAGCTCAAGGGAAGATGGAGGCTTGAAGCAATTAACAGATCGCTAAAAACGATTGAGAACACGGAATGTCGCACGAGCCGACGTTTCGACAAGTGGACTTGTCTTCGCCAGGACAGCGACTGCGTGTTCATCAAAAATGTACAAAGGTACACACGAACAGAACTATGATATCAGAGTACCAGCCCGTTATTTTCAGTATGTGTTTGGCCAGTCCCAAAAGACGCAAACATTTAAATCGACAGAAAACCACTACTCTCCTCTATGTTCATGATGTAATCCAAGATTACCCTTTCTGAATCCGCGGCGCTGTTGAGAGCGCTTCACTGCTGACGTGAAGATGGCGGAGAATAATCAACGCCGAGAGTCAACGCTTCAAACCTGGGACGTCTTTCGCGCCGCTATCCAGGGCACCTTTGGAAGTGTTGTGCGTAAAGAAAGAGCCGCGTCATTGCTGGAGACACGGGTGCAGCTCCCGAATGAAAATTTCAAGATCTTTATGGAAGAAATGACGCGACTTTCCCGCCATGCCGACGCCGACCTGTCTGAGGAGATGTAGGTTCACCTCATCATGCGAGGAGTGAAGCAGGAGCTCTTCCCAGGACGTCTTTACCTTCTTCAGCTTGGCGGCGAAAAGACCATTGACGACAGAGAAGTCGACTCCGGTATTGACTAAGCCGGTGACGCTGTGGCCGTCAATAATCACGTCGAGGTCGGTGGTTCCTCATCTGGTGTTCCGGTTGTGTCGGATCACGGCTGTGTCAGCTTGCTCCGGTGCTGCTATGTCGCATGGGCAAATCTTTCGGCGGAAAGCCTTTGTTGTGATGGCTCTGGCCAGGAGGCATCCTGAGACAACGTCGTTGGGGGGGAGGGGGTCTTCGTGCGTCGTGGTCGGTGGCGGCGGCGGCGAGGATCTCCGCGGCATTGCGTCGTGCAGCAACCGCACCTCGTTCGGTTGTTGCCTTTAGTTTCCCGGATAGGGGCTTGGAGATCGGCTCCGTGTGAGGCCGGTGTACTGGCGGCGATCCTGCGAGATGCAGTGGCTCGGCGAAGGTGAACGGGATGGTCGTCGTCGTGGCCACTGTTCTGCGGCGATGTGGTCAAAGACGTCGCGAGGTCGTTGACCTGGGCGCGGACGCGGCGCGTTCACGTCGAAGCTACGCAGTCCCATCTCACGGTACTGGCAGTAGCAGTACGGGTACCCGGCTTCCCCACAGTGGTAGCATACTGGGCGGTGGTTAGGGGTGAGCGAAAAGTCAGTGTTCCTGGGCGCGGCAGAGTGAAACGCCACAAATTGTGATTAGAATGCATTTTCCATGTGCTATAGTGTGGTGAAGAACGACGACGACGACGAAGGCAGCTACTTGAGCGGCGCGTCGTGGGAAAAAAAAAAAGAGCACGGTGCGAAGGCGGCAGCGGAAAAAAGAGAAGTTGAAGAAAGGCAGGAGCAAGAGAGGCGATCACACTTCGTGTTCTGTACTGAAGCGCTAACATTTTTTGATGAGCCTTGGTCTCGCATATACAAACCTCAAGTTTTGTTTGGGCAGAATCAACTAGAGGCTTTAGATGCCAACATTGCCCTGCCGATTCCGCATCTTAACGGTCCAAACGTTTCTAAAATTTTACAGCGTTCCGTTTAGACGATCGGAATATGTCTTTATAAAAGATCCTGATTCATTCTTCTTAGCTCATTGGCCACGCTTTCACACACCCCAAATTGTTTTTGTACAAAACAGTTAGATAGCATAAACGTGAATATTAGAGAGGTAATTGCAATAGCGGAATCAAATCAGAATATAAATATTGAGTTCGATAATATTTTCCCAATAATTCTAAATTCATTGCCACAAGCTCTTAAACAACTTGTTGCAAGATTACCTTGCTCAAGCACAAACTAAATACATAATAGCCACAGATGCTTCCGTGATAGAGGAAAAGGCAGGGGTGGGAATTTTCTCCTCGTCGCTCACCTGGTCGTATGCATTAAGACTCCCAGATTACACCCCTGTATTTGTAGCTGAGCTGGTAGCGATAATCTTAGCCTTGCGGAAACTCCCGTCAGATGCAGTCAGTTCGGTGATCTTAACAGATTCTCTTTCAGTCTGCACTACATTAACAGCTTCTCCTAAGTCTGCTGCCCTCCAGACGTTCCTCACTTTAGTCCCGCCAAAGATAAACCTAGTAAAATTATTGTGGGTTCCTGGCCATAGTGGGTTAAATCTAAATGAGATGGCCGATTCGTTAGCGAGAGCATCGCTTAACGGACCAGTAGTATCGGTTCTTCCAGCATTAGAATTTCCTACTGCGCTAAGATATCGGGCATACGCGATACACAGGGACGCCATTGAGACAATAACAACGTGGACAGAATTTAGACATCTAAAATTCCCGTGGAAAAGACAATGGTGTCCGTCGCGAAAAGCTGAAGTGCTGATTACGAGATTACGCTGCAGAGTCCCTCCATTAAATCTTTACTCGCACAGGGCTGGTCTGGTGATATCGCCTCTGTGCCCATTCTGTCTTGAAATCGAAACAATTGACCATTATTTTTTAAAATGCCGCCAGTATACATCAGTAAGAAAGAGACAACTGGAAATTGTGCTTTCTAAATTTGGGCTAACATTGTCATTGGAAGTCATTCTTACTTTTGGTGCCTCGGTATTGGGCTTCAGCCACAGGGACATATTTGATGCAGTATGTGGATTTATAAAGGCCTCAAAACGACTACGGTTGTGATTATTCACATTCCAAAATTCTTAACTATGCTAAAGCCTATACATTAAGAAAAAAGGAAAACATTACCTGTTTTGATGGTAGAAGTGCACATATAGTTTACATAGTTTTTTTTTCCCTCTGTTTTACTTTTCTCCCGATTATTATTAATTTATTATTCTATTTTATTCGTCATGTTGTGGTATTTGCACAATATACCAGCTAAAAGTTGAGCACTCCAGGTCTTGGCCAATCCCCCGTAGTGGGTATGCGCCATATTTGAAGGATCATCATCATCATCATCATCATCACGGAACGCAGAAGATGGCGTTCGAGGACTCGAGGTTTGAAGAGGGCTACTCGGGCTGAAGCGCTGGGCAGCCTCCTGACCGCTCCTGCGAACGTCGTTAGCCGGCGACTGCTGCTTGACCGTGCCCGGCGACCGGTGTGGCTGTTACGTTCTGGCTTCTTGTTTCGGCGCGTACCTGTGCTGGGCCGACCCGACTTCTTGCTGCTTCTGAGAGCCCTAGCCGCCGCCACCTTTCGAGCTCTACGACGAGTCCTTCCGCCGTTCCCCTCAAGTCGCCCCATCGACGACTCCTGCTACCGGCTTCGACGGAGACGTGAGCGTACACATATGCATGTGACTTTGCTTTTTGAGATTGATATATTTGTGGGGTTTAACGTCCCAAAACCAGCTCTGATTATGAGAGACGCCGTAGTGGAGGACTCCGGAAATTTCGACCACCGGGGGTTCTTTAACATGCACTGACATCGCACAGCACACGGGCCTCAACATTTCGCCTCCATCGAAATGCAGCCGCCGCGGCCGGGATGCTTTTTGAGAACTGTGCACGCTTAAAACTTATTTTGTAGCCCGCGAGCCTTACTCTTTTGGTTTTTTGTACATGTCCCTTCAGTGTGCCTATTTAACTCATGTGTATTTACCTGCCATACCGTGTACAGCATCCATCTTCCACCGCACCGCACGTCAACAAACGTGACGGTCCGCACTCCTTACATATAGGCATATAATAAAAAAGGTTCTTTGTAGCTTCGCCTTTCAGGTCATAAAGATCTTTACTATAGTCTACTAAATATTTTTATGCATTTTCGTTTTTATCAGCATTTTCGCGAGCACTATCGGAGTATATCCCAAATCTGAACTCTATATTCACCACACCTGCTATGCGTAAGCCGTCTGTAATGCAGCTACAAATTATAGTCCTGTGGCGACACTCAGCCTCACGAGAGCATTCGCTGCATTTATAATCCCCATAAATGTGTCCTCTAGCAATCCGTCGCTATGCGGGAATGTAAAACGAAATACTATGCTTGCATATTTCTGGTTTTGGAGCTCTTACTGATCTTAGATTTCTAAAAGCATAACTGGAGGCCTTACTAATCTAAGATCTTACTAATAAGATTGAAAAGGCGCAGCCGAAACACCGGCCGGAGAATCGGCGACGGAAGGACAGCATCTGCGGTCGGCAAGGTGCGCGTTTGTGTTGCATGTTCTTTGGCAGAGCTAAGGATATCTGGTATTGCTTGTGCCGTAAGTTGTTTCAGTGTACTATAAGTATTTCACGTGTTGCTACTAGTATATGTTTAGGCGATCGCTGAACTATTCAATATTATGACGAGAAGATTTTTAAAGATCGAAATCTCTAAACCGGGACTGATCTGAACTTCCAAGCACCATGATGGACGTCAAGGTTTATATTATATTCAAAAAAGGTATTTTCCAAATTGGTCATTTAAACATTAAAGCGCCGACTGAAAAAAAAGTAAAAGGAAACATGGACAATTAGAGAGTTCGAAGATTGTGGACTTCTTTGAACAGAAACGTGCCAGGGCCGCCCTTCATCAATCAGCGTGCACCATGAACATCATGGGACCAAAAACAAAGATATTGCCGCCTCCAGTTTTACATTATGAACTACTGGCAACATTTGTCATCATGCGATTGGATGCTCCTAAGAGAGAGATAGTTGCGCTTTGAATTTCGTCACAAAGAGTAGTGTAGAAGCACTCCCATTAGGCTTTCGTGTTGTGCAGTAAAAAGGACGATGCAGATCACTAGAATCAGAACAATCGAAATACAACATTTGCTACTGAACATCGGCGATCATTACGGAAAGGCACGCTAACGGGCCCACAACAGAGGAAGAGCGGACAACCCGAGCATTTTCTAGGGATCATCGGCTACCACTGCCACCCGCTACACTTCCGACATTTCATAACATTGTCATTGGCCACAGCATTTGCTACAGAGAATATCGACTATCATTATGCAAGGGAAACGCGTGCAAACACGGACACAACGAACAAGTTGACAAAGGTGTTGTGTACTCTTCTTGTATTGTGTCCGTGACGTGCACGCTTTTTTTCGCGTAACGGACCCTTATCAACTCTCTGAGCTATCTGTTCTTTTAAACATCGACTCTAGTAAGATAGCCACGTATTCACTACAATAGACCTTAGAGGAGCCTTGATGACCTTTGCTGACTGGCGAATGAATCATTGGGGAAGGCTCGACCGTATCGTGCATTGCACTCAAGTGGATCTGGCTATTTCAGATAGAAAGAGAACTGCTTGTGCGAGAAACCAAGATCAAGACAAGTACAATAAATGGTTGTAGGTTCCTCCTTATACATTTCTGCTGAAGGTTGCAAGACACTACGCGCTTGAAACTCGCTGATGCTAAGCTCGCGTAGATAGAGTAACAGCGTTGGAAGCAGCCAGTAGTTTTGCCATAGCGCAGTGTGAGCCTCAGCGAACTTCTTGCAGATATGTAAAAGCTCTTGGGGCCACACTTCTCAGACATAACCTCCCACGGTTATACGTAAGAGAGCCGACGCGCCTGTCATTTCATCGGTGAACATTTCCCAAGCAAGAGCGAACACCTAGGACACTTGGTTCATCGAAATGTTCTCCTGGAACCTGGTAGCGTTAATGGCGTTGGCCACACTAGTAAGTGGTGACTTAATACACGATCGTCGTAGACCCATGGATGGATTTAGGGTGAGTTTCACGTCAACTTTCTTGGAAACATCGTTGAATAAGGGAAACGAGTGAGGTAAGTGTAAATTGTATGTGCCAAAATTGCGACATGATTATCAGGTGAGCCTTGTAGAGGAGAGCACAGGAATAATCTCTACTACCAGAGGTTCTTTGCCATGCGCCTAAAATTAAGTACGGGAGTGTTTGCATTTCATCTCCATCGAAACGCGGGCTCGGGATTCAATCTCGCGACATCAAACTTCGCACGCCAACGTCCTAGATGTAGCAACTACAGCACCTTAAATAAGGCAGGGCGTCAAGTTATATCATGCTGGTCATGAATAACAAGATGTTTATTTCCTCCAAATCGCGGGCAATCGTTCGCATATTTTCCATTGCTGGATGAACTAATATCATTATATCACCATACTAGCAGGTGATATAGAAGGGGGACCACCATAGACGGCGCTTAGGAGAAGCAAGGCGGTAAGCTGGGCCACGTGGTGCATGGTAAAATGGGACGCGGTTCAAGGTAGGAGTATTTTAGCGTTTGACGCGTTCACCATCTTGAGTCTAAGTGCCAGCTTATCCTCCCGTTGCCTGTTGTTGTTGTTCTTGTTGTTGTTTCCCTCAATTTTGGTACATACTCACCCTGGGGGATTGGCCGAGCTATCAGAAGTTGAAATAGTTAAGCCTGAGGTACTATGGAATACCAATCAGAATGGGATAATCAGGATGAAATTAATAGTGAAGAGTACGAATTTATTAAAAGAACCGGCCTGAATCAGTTATGAATTTTGAAACAGTAGAGAACACATCCCCGTGGGAAAGTCCTGAAGAGGAGGCTCCCAAAAACAAAATATTAGAGACGGAGAATTTCAACCTAATCCTACGAAAAGAATCTTCCAAAGTGTATTTTCTTAATGAGGATAACCAAGTGCATTTTAAGAAATAATGGTCGATGGATTTGTCTTCGCCTCTTCACAGTGCTTCGTGTTTCTTGCTCTTTCTTATCCATTTTACGTACAGAAGTTTCAACAATACGGTTTGGTGAAAGAAGCGCACACACCAATGTTTAGAGTCTGTTTGCGGTATGCTTACAAACATTTGTTGTAGTTGTCGAGCCACACCGCCGAAATAACTTGTTTTTTTTTCAAGTGCGAAGCATTTCTTGGCGAACATTGGTCAGTTTGAGCGTATCTATCTATCTATCTATCTATCTATCTATCTATCTATCTATCTATCTATCTATCTATCTATCTATCTATCTATCTATCTATCTATCTATCTATCTATCTATCTATCTATCTACCCGCCTACGACTTCGTGCTCTCCTGGCCGTTTCGTTTATGGGATGTGTACTAAAATTGGTATGCCACAACATGACAGCATGACAAATATAAAGGACAGATCATAACATGAAAATTGTGACATGCATGTCATGAGCGGCATGATTTACATGCCACGGTCTTGGTGCTCACATGGCCGTTTCGTTAACAGGATGTATACGAAAATTGCTATGCCACAGCATGACCGCATGCCGAACGTAAATGACAGGTGGTAACATTGCAATCATGGCATGCGTGTAATGAGCGGCATAGTTTACATGCAACAGTCTTGGTGCTCTTGCGGCCATTTCGTTAACTTCATGTGTATCAAAATCAGTATAGCGAGACAACAACACAGATCCATTTTACGTTCCTGATGCGTGCCTCGCAATTCCTTGATTCCCACTGCACGTGGGATCAAATTTCTAGGTGGCATTGGTGGGATCTGCCATTTTTTTTTGCATGTTCCAAGCTGGTGCACCCTAGTTTTTGTATCTTCAGCAATAATGCGGTGGCTTGGGATGGACGGCCTAACAGCAACTCTTTTTGCGACATGGACACGCATTATTTGTGCCTTCATGAATATCAGCTGGGACGACGATACTCCTACACAATGCCGTGGTGCTTTCCTACGTCTTGAGCCTCAATTTGTCAATATCGAGAGGGGCACACTTCCTGAATCGTCTTGACAAGGAAAGGGAACACGTCTGCCGCAAAGGGTAGCAGTAACAATAAATAAATAAATAAATAAATAAATAAATAAATAAATAAATAAATAAATAAATAAATAAATAAATAAATAAATAAGGTGCACCGCAACCTTGAAAGTCCTCATGTGCTTAACGAAAAAAATTACCGGGATGATGTATGTACATCAGTAAGTTTTATGGCATTTGAGAACCCATTCGTGTGCGAGATGGACTTCTTGTTAGGGACTATTGATAGTCAATCGACGCAAAGACCGGTAATGCGACGGACAAGGAGGAGGACAAATGAATCGGAAAGGCAGGGAGGTTAACCTGCGCCGCACACAGATAAGAATAATAAATGAAGAACGCGCGCTTGAGCAAATCGTTTACTCAGGCTATAGGATAGGATTTTCATCGGTCTTTGTCGATAGAGGCGGCGGTAGCTTCAATCAAGCCGAAAGTGCCATTTTCCCGTCTACTATGCGTTTAGTGGGCATGTGAAATATGCACCGGTTCTCAAAATTGACGCCCTTACAAAAATACCATATATGGCGATATCAGGAATTGGGCAAATGTGGCTATATATGGCACGTGCCCGTATGTGGCCGTATGTGGCCGTATTTGTCCAAATCGTTTTAGAAACATATGTGGCAATGAAAGACACACACGAGGAATGCCATGTAAGACTCTGGTGCGTATTGGGCAAATACGGCCACATACGGCCAGCTGCATCCACTGGAAAACTGTCTCTCATGTGCAGGTGACATTTGCACTCTGCGTAGCGAACGATACGCAAGGGCGGGTTATTGCTCAGTAGGCTTGTGCTTCAAAACAAAATCCGCGAACTCTTGTTTTTAAATTTGGCAGACATCGTTTTCCGGCCAAGCGCCACGACATACACTTATGCAGCACACCTAGCTTGTTCCGTGAGCTTATAAGCGCAAGCACAACGCATTCATGCCATTTCACTTGTTTCCCGCGTTTTGATAGCTAACTCGCAATGCCTTAGTTGACACCTAGCGGTAATTTGCTGACCCGGGATCAATAAAGCATCAAATGTACTCTGTTAGAGGGCAATGACTGCTATCACAGATATGTAATTAGCGGTCGTACACCCATGTCAGGTGCCGTAAGGGATCAAAGCCACCTCTGAGGAATAGATGTGTGAGAAGCATCGCCTTAAAGGGCAACTCCGGCGGTTTTTTTCACCATGTTCTGATAAAGATGTTGTCCGATAATACTGATAGTCCTGTAGCAGCCAGCATGGTTCCGTCTGCTCAGGAACACACCGATAATTTTAAATCACGGAACTGAAAGACGTGTTAAAACCGAAACCGAAACGGGTAGACGCTTCGTGCAGCGTATGCGATGACGTCATAGCGTTCCCACTATCAGAAATATGGTGCTGGTACCAGAAGAACGACAGTGGCGAGGTCATCCTACGATGTATTGAGTTATGTCAGCTTTTCTGAACTTGCACAGTGACAATTTTAACGTTCAAGTATGGTTGTTTTGCTTTTTACAGCCCTCTGGCTCGGGTAGGCAGCGTTGAAGGTGATAACGTAAAGAAACGGGGTGGTCCGCGCGGGAATCCGCTAAAAATATTTAAAATTCATTTCCAGGAAGACTAAATAACTTACAACCGCCTGGCTTGCCACATAGTATTACAGTACAGAGGAGAATATATATCAAAACTTCATTGGGATCCGGGTGTATTGAAAAGTCGTCGGAGTTCCCGGAGATTTGTGAGGCTGAAAGGTACTGAGTTTACTCTCATAAAATAATTAACACGACCATTGCTGATTAATTTTTGGTAACAGTTTCCTGCTTTATGTTAATTGTTATCATATTTAGAACCTCCGTATTTCATAAGAAAATAATTATTCCTATGATAGATTAACAATTCGGAAATCGCACTGCGCGTACGGCCGTGGACTGCACGGATATAAATATTGCCAACAAAGGCATGGACGGCATGACCTGCTGACGTTTGCTCCGGGGAACGGCCTTATTTTTATTTTGGTTCTGCAGATGATTGAAAATTAAACGCCATTAATTGACTTGCATTTAGTTCATTCTGCAACAACAATGTCGCGAGGATGGCCAGGCCAAAAAGCTGCCTTTGGCAGCTTGAGGGGAGCCTGGCGACCTCATGCACAAGGAAGACTCACAGCGGTCAAACAAAAGCACCTGTTATACATAATGCACGAACTAACTAATACAGTAAACAACCACGGTCAGAATTAATGCACAAGGTTATCGAGGAAACATTTTTGTACAGTCGAAGCGATAAACAGCCGTAATGGCGAAGACAGGAACAGAAAAAAAGATCACAGCATATCCACAAAGTGATTTATGATGAAGGAGGTTGCTCCAGACGTTAAATCCGGTAAACCGTAAACATTCAGTATATCTGCCCAATCATCATCATACATAGACGTGACACGAGAGTTGTCACGTGGCCCGAGCCGCTTCGAGGTCCGCTTGTCGACGCTTCCACGCCGCTTCTGCTTCGTGGGCTCTCAGCTCGGGATCCACTTTTCTTTGCACACGCTTCGCTTCGGCCTCGCGGGACCGCGCTGCCTTCGGGTTTGCTTGTCGGCGAGCCCGTACTGCTTCGGCTGCGCGAGCCCCGCTGCTGCTGCCACCGCGACGCTGGTAGGGGCTTTTTCTCGCTGCCGGCGCTGGCGTCTCTCTTCGGCCTCGCGAGCTCTCACCGCGGGGTCTTGGCGGTGATCCTGCGCTGCAGCTGCTTTGCGAGCTCTCACCGCCGCTGCCTTGGCTTCTTGGGCCCTATAGCGGTAACCTATATAACTAGAGTACGCGCAGAGCGAGCGCCGATGGATGGATGGATATTAGGAGCGTCCCCTTTATAACGGGGCGGTAGCCGGGCCACCAAGCTCTAGCTTTATTTCTTTTTCCTCTACAAATAATTCTTTTCCCGAATCACACATATTTTTACAACTAATTTTTCTCCTCGCCTACCTATTTTATGTATTATCGTTCCTCTGTGACGTAGCAATCTTACCCGAACTACCTTGCGCTTTTGTTTGCTCCAGACTTTTGCGCCACCAATACCCTAAGCGCCTTTTACTTATCTCTATCGCCGACATGTTCAGCTTTCCCGTGTTACTCCTGAAACCCATGGCCTCCTGTAGGGTAGTGTCCCCAGCTACACCTGAGTGGACATCTGTAAATTCAATCAAAATATGATCTGTCGTTTCCCCAGCTTTTCCACAGCACGTACATGTGTCCCCTTCTTTATTGAATTTCGCTCTGTAACTTCGTGTTCTCAGGCAACTGGACCTTGCCTCAAACAGTAAAGCGCTTCCCTTTGAATTATCGTAAAATTTTTCTCTCTTGATTTCATCTTTCCCTTTTCTGTAGTTGATCAATGCCGGCTTCTTCTCCATTCCTGCTATCCAATCGGAGTTCTCCGCCGCTCTGACCATGCTCTTAACGCTCTTTTTCGTCCCATCCGTTTCGTTACTAGCTGTATACTTACTGGTAAGCCTCCTAGTTCTCTTCCTCCATTGTGAGTCAACGTTCTTCCTATACAAATACCTGAATACTTTCGCTGCCCATCTACTTTCTTTCATATTCCTTAATCTCTGTTCGTACCTAATTTTACTCTCAGCTTCCCTTCCCTCAAAGTCAGACCATTCCATATCCCCCTTAACAGCCTTATTTGTTGTCTTCCCATGGGCGCCCAACGCGAGACGTCCGACCGTCCTCTGATTCACGTCCAGCCCTGATTGTACCTCTGACCTCATGCACACCACTGAGTTTCCGAATGGCCCCGCCACGGTGGTCTAGTGGCTATGGTACTCGGCTGCTGATCCGAGGGTCGCGGGATCGAATCCCGGGCGCGGCGGCTGCATTTCGATGGAGGCGAAATGTTGAGGCCCGTGTGCTGTGCGATGTCAGTGCACGTTAAAGAACCCCAGGTGGTCTAAATTTCCGGAGCCCTCCGCTACGGCGTCTCTCATAATCAGAACTGGTTTTGGGACGTTAAACCCCACAAAATAACAAGTTTCCGAATGCAAGTGCTGGCACCATTACACCTTTCCACAAACCTCGAATTACCTCGTACCGGTTGTAACCCCACAGCGCTCTATGCTTCATTATTGCGGAGTTCCCCTTTCCTTTAACTATCATAGCTTTTTCTTGTACTTCTATGTATCTATTCCCATCATTGATCCATATCCCGAGGTATTTGTAGTGTCGTACTCTAGGTATCTCCTCGCCCTGTATTGATATGGTCTGATCGTTGCTGTCATTGAATATCATCCAGCCGCACTTTGTCAGACTAAATTTTAGCCCTAAATCTTCACTTTCCCGACCACATATATGAACCAGACCCTGCAAATCTGTTCGACTGTCTGCGAATAGCACAATATCGTCTGCATAAAACAACCCGGGGAGCTTTTGTTCTATCACTATACCTGCCTGTATGTGCGACAGCTTAAAACCAATATTGCTCATCTCCAATGCCTTCTCCATTCTCCTCATGTAAAGCATGAATAATAGTGGGGACAACGGGCATCTCTGCCTCAACCCTTTACCTATATCGGCGGCCTCCATTCAACCATTACTCGCCATACCTTCCCATTCCACACATACTGTATTTACACTGTATATTTCTTTTAAGAGCTCTATACAGTCATCCCCTATACCAGCCTCCTTCATTATGTCCCATAAAATATTCTGTTTTACCATGGATGGATAAAAGGAACAGCACTACATGGCGCGCCGTCGCTGAAGGCGGCGGCGCGCCATCTAGTGAGTACTCTTGGAATCACCGGAGAGCACAGCTGCACCTCGAGCGGTAGCAATGAGAACTAGTGGCTACGGCGCGACGGACAAGATTCCGCCCCCCAGCAAAAGGAGCAAGCTTCTAAAAAAGCACATGAACCTATTGCAGCGACAGCAATTGCAAATATGTGCGTAGGTTTTCTGGCGACAGAATTGCTACACAGAGCGCGTTTTCTTTTTTTATTGATTTGAAATAGCACTAAGAGTACGTTTACAAGAATGCATGGAAAGGCGCTAGGGCCTGACAAGTGTAGTCTTTGACGGGCCAGCAAATGCGTTCTTTTATAAATTATCTATACACGCTTTTATCACTGCCCCTCTCGCCCTCCCCAGCGTCTTGATTCAGCTTCTTCCCATAAAGAAAAAGTGACAAAAGAATGAATGACAGTTAGACAACACGGAAAGTACACCAACGCTGTAGTGCTCATGTTCCTTCCTGCAAAAAGGCGCACGAATCAGCTCTGTATGGCCCGAGAACGACGTGAGCGACTGAGCGAGTTCCTCGTATTCTTCAGTCTTCCACATCACTTCAGAGACAAGGCCTTGTGTCGAACGCAACGTATTGTTGTGCCTGTTTGCCTCTCAACATTTTCCCACGTTTCTTATATAAGGATAGCCTTATATTAGGCTGTCCCTGTACTCAATATAACAGTTCTATGTGAGCGACGTGATGGTGTTTCTAGGTGAGGCAAGCGCCGGCGTAAATGCCGACCCCGCAGCCCATTCAGCAGCGATAGCGCCGTCCTCAAGGCTTGCCCCGTCAGTCGGTTTTTCGCCGAGCGCATGAACGCCGACAACCGCCGAAATGGAAAACGTGCTGGGCCTACTTCAGCAGGACAGTGTAGCTGACACCTTTATATGGTCTTACGACACGGTCCCGCCAGGATACCACGTGAACTATCAAGTAACCTGTTTCGGTAAACTGTCGGCCACCTTAGCTGAGATCTGGCCTTGCGCGGCCTAGCGCACGCTGCATAGTTTTTTTCTCTCCCTGTAAAGGTGAAAGTGTCCCGGCAAGCTCCACACGCTTCCTTAAATCCGTGGTGAAATCAGGCATTAAACACAATTCAGCAAGTGGTTCGCGTTTCATTGCAAAACGCGCTCCTTCTAACACAAACATGTTTTCGGGGTCCACTACGACTCCATACGTCAGATATGATGTAGTAAAGATGCAAGAACATGAAAGATACACTCACAACAACTTCTGTTGATTCGCTGGGAATCGAACTCGGAGCCTCCGCGCCACGACGAGAAGTGCCCGGTGCGCTACCACTGCCCTAATGCCTTTTTTTAAAACCAGTTTATTGACACAGCACAACATAAATAGCAGGTAACAGTTTTTCTAACAGCAATGCAGACTACTACAGTAGGTCTCGATGGTGGCATTTCTTGAGATTCCTTTACGTAAACCGGAGGCTGAACCCTGGCTACCCAATCCGGAACAAACTCTTGATCTTTTAGTGCATCAATATACTGGCCAATGCATCCTCGAAAGAGCATACGTGCTGGTCGCCTGTCGGGGTCGCAGTGAAACCCGGCCATTCGAGCTCGCCATAAACAATGGAGGCCAAGCAGCATTATCAGGTCGAAAGGGAGCCCATCATCGTTTTCTGCAGTTAAAAACCGAATTCCAATGCGATGTAGAGGCAAATATTCAGCGTCCTTGTAGCACATCCCAGAAGTAGACCCCTTCCCAACAGTGCAAGAAAACATGATCCATTGTCTCTGGTTTTTTACAAATGAAACAATTGGATCCCCATGGCAAATAAAAACCTCGCTCTTCCAAAAAATTGCGCACTGGCAAAGTACCAGAGTGTAACTTAAAAAAGAAGGTTTTCGCACTTGACGGAATTTGCACTTTTTTAACTCGTTTTCGTACGTATTTGCCTTCGCCTCGACTGTTTATGGCTCCATACAGAGGTACTGGAAAAATTATGTCACATATGTCGTTCGTGGAGCATCGAGCATGTGAGGCGTTAGCGCAGTGTTTAAGTTAATCGAAAGAAATTAAACACTGCACGAAGGCCTCACATTCTCTACTAACGCGCCTTCTTGTCTCGTGCGGCTCAGCACGCGCGCATCCAGGCGCACACTGCCGGGAACGGTGCTGGCATCCAGAAGAGGCTAAATGAATCACTGCAGCCTTACTTCGTCTCTCCTGGGTAGCGGCACCATTCCAGGCGCCTTCCAAAGTCCGCCTCAGTGTACGCGTTCAAAGCCGCGCGTATAGGCGCGTTCGTGGGTGGCGTTTGCCCGCGGACAGCTCTTCGAGCGTGACGCCAACAAGTAAGCTACTGCGTTAGGCGCCGGAGCAACGGAACCGCCGTTGATGGGTCAATGTATGGCACGAGTATATATGACTGATATCTTTGTTGCGCGGCATTTACAGCGCCCATTTACTAGATAAACTACTTCGGTTGTCACATAGAGTTGGCCCTTGAAGTTGTATAGGCAATGCGTGAATGTGGGTTCGAAGTTAATGAATAAGCGCAAGACAGCCACCACACGAAAGTATACTGTGAAGCGGATTGAACCTGCTCTAAAGAACGGAAGGAGCCTGAAAGCAGCGAAGAGACGTCTAGGCATAAGCAAAAATCAGATGTCTGCATTACGAGACAGGCAAGGCAATGTGATCGCGAATAGAGATGAGATAGTGATAATAGCCGAGGAGCTTTACAGAGGTCTCTACAGTAGTCGCGAGAACCAGAATAGCGAACGGAGAAGCAGTTTAGGAAGAGGCTGACATTCCACCAGTACTGACAGAGGAAGTAACGAAAGCTTTGAAAGAGATGTAAGCGGGAAACAGCACCCGGTGAGGATCAGATAACAGCAGATCTGTTAAAGAATGGTGGGCAGATTATGCTAGAAAAACTCGCAAGCCTGTATACGCAATGCCTAATGACAGCGAGCATACCAGAATCTTGGAAGAGTGCGAACATCATCCTAATCCATAAGAAAGGCGACACAAAGGACTTAAAAAATTACAGACCGATTAGATTACTGTCAGTCGTCTCCAAGGTATTTACCAAGGTAATCGCTAACAGAATTTGTGCGACCTTAGATTTCGGTCAACCTAAGGAACAAGCAGGGTTTCGTAAAGGCTACTCAACAGTAGACCATGTTCACAACAATAAATCAGGTGATAGAGAAATGCGCGGAGCATAATCAACCCCTATATATAGCCTTCATAGATTACGAGAAAGCATTTGACTCGGTCGATACCTCAGCAGTCATGCAGGCATTGCGGAATCAGGGCGTAGACGAGCACTATATAAGGCTACTGGAAGGCATCTACAACGGCTCCACAGCCACCACAGTTCTCGGTAAGAGCAGCAAAGTACTTGTAAAGTAGACAAAATACTTGTAAGGAAAGGCGTAAGACAAGGCGGCACAGTCTCTCCATTGTTATTTAAAGCATGTTTACAAGAAGTATTTAGAATACTGGATTGGGAACAGGTGGGTGTAAGGGTTAATGAGGAATACCTCAGTAACCTCAGATTTGCTGATGACATTGCCTTGCTAAGTAACTCGGAAGATGAATTACAAAGCATGATTACTGACCTTAACAGGCAAAGTATAACAGTGGGCCTGAAAATTAATATGCACAAAACGAAAGTAATGTTCAATAGCCTTGGGCGAGCACAGCAATTTGAGACAGCTGGCGAGGCATTGGAAGTAGTAAGTGAATATGTGTACTTAGGTCAGGTAGTGACCCCTGGTCCGAATCATGAGGCTGAGGTAATTAGGAGGATTAGGATGCTGTGGAGTGCATTCGGCAAGTATTATCAGATAATGAATGGTAGCTTACCATTGTCTCTGAAGAGGTAAGTGTATAACAGCTGCATCTTACCGATACTTACCTACGGTACAGAACCTTGGAGGCTAACTAAGAGGGTTCAGATCAAATTGAGGACGACGCAGCGAGCTATGGAACGGAAAACTGTAGGTGTAACCTTAAGGGACAAAAACAGAGCGGGATGGGTTAGGGAACAAACGCGTGGTAGGGACATATTAATAGAAAGTAAGAAGAAATGGGTGGGGACGGGCCATGTAAGGCGAAGGCAAGACAGCCGTTGGTCATTAAGGGTGACATAGGTAAAATCAGGAAGTTTTCAGGGATAAATTGGGCCCAGTTAGCACAGGACAGGGATGATTGGAGGTCCATGGGTTGGAGGTCCAGTACGCCCTGCAGCGGGCGTACTCAGGCTGATGATGGTGATGATGATGATGAACGTGGGTTTATCCACATCAAACGGTGCCGTGCCAGAGAAACACCGATAGCGGTGGAGATGCTCACCTTCATTCAACAATAAACATTCAACTGCTTATGCGAAGAGACGTTTCACTTTCGTGTTATATCGATTCCTTTGACAGAGCGATCAGCCACATTCTTGTTCTCTCTTTTTCTGCCATCAGATGTTAGAAGCGTTCCCACAAGCCGTGAGCATCTATACGTCTACCAATGACACGGACCTGCTCTGCGTAACGTGGAATCATACATACCTGGATCTGGGATTGAAGAAAGCCACCTTCGTCTGGGACTTGAAAGGCCACCGTGGTTCTGTAAAGTAAGTGTCTCGTCAGACCGACAGCTATAGGGAATTCTAGGGATTCTTTATGGCGCCCCCATTTTCGCCTTATAGATGGCTGTTTTGTCATTCTAATATTTCAAGTTCACCTTTAGGTTTTTTCGCAATTTTGGCCTATATATGTAACGCTCGCTGATCTAACGCGTTGTGGGAAGTGTTATCATGCGCAGCAATCACTGAGGAAATTGCCTATGACGAAGTGTTTCGCATTCAACCAAGTGTTACAAGTGGATTGGAGACGCATGAGTAACAAAACATGCGTATCTTTTGCATTCGCTTAACAGAACAGGTGACATCTCCGTGGCCACTCAATAGTAGCTCATGGTACGACGTATGGTCGGCAGTCACGTTAGTCCAAAATAACAGAGACGGCTGTTTCCTCGCAGAAAGATCCATTATACGCTGTGTTGATGTGCTATCAAAAACGTCGTTCGTTAACCTATACCGTAGAGATATTTCTTTTTCCTCTCACAATTGTCTTTCACTGTGCGAGCCTATTTATTTTTAGATTCAACATGCTACTAATGGCTCTTCTTTCTTGCACTTTATTTGAAACTACTTGTTATTGCAAGTGTATAAAAATTTGTGCTGCATTTGTATTCAAACACTGTATATGCCCTCGTGCTATGATCCCTTCGAAATTGACAGTGTATATATATATATATATATATATATATATATATATATATATATATATATATATATATATATATATATATATATATATATATTCCCCGACCACGGAGGGTAGGTTCTTTCGTAGGTGTTAACTCTAGCCCCGGTCAACTTCCTCTCCATAATTTATTTTGGAAGTCTCCCACAAAACGAATTAAACTTACGTGTATGTTTGGCTATTATCATTGTTGCATAATACAGTACTTTGACTGTCCAAGAAAGACTTGAAAGCTTGAAAGCGTTTTTAGGGGTCCTTCCGTGTTGGGGGTACTTCAGACGAAAAGCTGTACTACACAGCTTGAATGTGTCTGAAGGCCATCACACGGCAGCAGTAACATTAAATGCAGCATGCATATAGAATTGCAATGTATGTAAAAATCTAATACAGTTTACAATAATACAGTAATGCACTTGAAATATATGCAAAGATATAATACAGTAATACAGTATAAAGAAAGCACTAATATAAAGATGGCTATGATGCATAACGTGATAATACACAGAAACGTTGAGTAAAACAATACACAAATGTAAGAGCTCATTAGCTTATGTCGTCATTCAGATTTACAAAAGTACTCTCGAATTTCTTTGCGAGTCAGAGAATTTGGAATGAATCTCTCCCTTGTTAATTATTTAACAACGTAGGTCGGCTATGTCTTAGTGATTGCGTGAGATAATTTGTGCGCCTTTGTGGTACGAACCAGATGTCTAGGCTACGAGTGCGCGAATCACTTTTTTTAATTCAAGTTGTGGCGTATATTTTAAGAAGGATTCGATATTGTCGGATCCGAAACAAAATGAACATGGAAGTCGGTGTTCGTAATGACTTGTTGCACGTATCACATTATGTAGTACCATTTGTAGGCCTATTAATATAATAGAAAAATGCAATAATGGATGAAGTTTTATTTTGAAGGGCATCGTTTCTATTTTTTTCGGTCATCGCTGCATTTTGCGTAGCATCAGTGGCTTTCAACAAGTCCGCAAAGCAGCCGCAAAAATTCTTGGCATTCACATGGTTACTCCTTAGTCTGGATAGGACCTTTGAAGATCGAGGAACCGTCCAAATGTGCCGGAACAGCACTTCCCGCAGTCAATACTAGTCTGGCATATTGAAGACGTACTTTATGACATGGCATTTTCATAAGCATACGCACTTTCTTGGCCAATGTATTCTTTTGTCTCTGACGACGCTGTGCCGAGTTGGTATTACCAATAACATAAGGGCTTCTTTTTCCAGGAGAAACGTTACGTTCGATGTCGAAGAAGGAGAGGCTCCTGACCTGCTCACCTACTACATTGACAACGGTGGGTTTCATAGCTTGCTTCTTTGCGTGTTTGGGGTCACAAACTTGCTCTGCCGGTGTCAACAGCGGAGCTATTCGAGAATGGGGCCGCGCCGTCCGTAGGGTGATCGCGTAGTGCTCGTGACGCAGGAAGGATAAGCGGACTCGCTCTTGCCATGGACCCCCTTCCTACTGCCGCGCTCCACCAGCTCTTGGTCTGTGCCCACTCCTGCCCGATAGCGAATGCGCGAAGGCCTTTGAGCGACAAAGCGTGCACAACATATTCAGCTCGAGGTGACGAGTTCGATCCCCGAAGAGAGTGCCTTGTGCTAAAGAAGAATGGAGTAAAGAGGAAATGAGACATCTACTCTTCACCTCGACCGCTACCCAATGCCGCCCTAGACACACGGTTGACGTCAGCCCATTGCAACATCATAGAGAATATTCGAAGGCCAATGTGCAGTAATATATAGAATAGCTTAGCTCCTACTTCTGGTTTCAATCCCAGAAACATTGTTGATATCACTTGACAGCCGAGATAGTTACTTCACGGTTGACCCCTCGCTGTCCCTTTATGCTCAACCATGACCATAACCGCGACATTATGGTCAAACGTTTATGGTCAACCGATTTTAAAGCGTGAAATTGATGTATTATGTGCGTGGATTCGGAGTGCAAGAGAAATTTCTTATAAGTAGATATTGATGAACAAATCGCAAAATACGATTTAGAACAGGGAATGTCGCAGGAGCCAACGTTTCGACAAGCGGACTTGTCTTCGTCAGGGCGGCAACTGCCTTCTCCAGCGTTCGTTTATGTACGCCTTTGCACACTCTCCCCCGTCCTCAGAGAGAGAGGAGAAGAAGAGCCGCACGTGCGAACAATAACAAACAAAAAAAGGGGGGGGGGGTTGGGTGCAGGGGTAGTTGGGTGACAGGTGTTAGCGTGACTAATATAAGGGGCAAGAGGGAAAGCTTCCAAAGAATCCGCTCCTTGTACATATCTTGCAAATGCACTATGTGCACAGTGACAGAAAGCAGGATGAAAAAAGGAACACACGCTCGGAACAGAAGTTGCTCCTATGGCATGTGCCCTCCTCTCCATTCCACACCACCTGCGTGTGCAAAGGCGTACATAAACGAACGCTGGAGAAGGCAGTTGCCGCCCTGAGGAAGACAAGTCCGCTTGTCGAAACGTTGGCTCTTGCGACATTCCCTGTTCTAAATCGTATTTTGCGATTTTTTCATCAATTCAAGCATCCATCTTCCCCTGAGCTTCTCTTCTAGTTTGGATTATAAATAGATAAACAGCTCACAATCTTTCTTGCGCGTTGTTAGGGAGAAGGTCTGCCGAGGACAAGTGAAAAAAAACTGTGTTCGTCCCATCGGTAGTTGAAGTACCTGTCATCGCGCGCTGGAAGTTTCATGTGCAACCAACCTCGCAGCATGCTGCAGCGTGTCTTTACGCCTATACAAGACAACGCGAAAGTGAAACGCTTAGGCAACGATATCATAGGACGTGTGACCAAACAGCTTGATAAATGCCATGGTATCATCTTCCTTTAGTCGTTATGGTCCACTTTAAGCCGTTCGTCTTAGATTCTTGTTGTGTCTATTACAACCAAGTTCATCGCTCTGACCCTGGAAAAATTCATCACCCACCGGCGCTTAGACTAACTCGAAGTTTTCTGGTTCGCGGGCTCTCAGAAGATGAGCCCCTTTGGAACCAGTCGATTGTCCTTGAGCAAAATGACACTTTCACGAAAGTAATCTGCAATTACTTCTTTCATAGATTCCACTAGCTGGTAGATGGTAAAAAGGCAGAAAGCGTGCACTTGTCACTGACCCCGCGCAAAGGCGTTCCGACCATGTAGAAGTCCATTCGGGTCTGTCATCGCTAGGCAGTTTGCTTGAATAACAGGCATTTTACGTGCCTAGACCACGATATGGTGTTCTCAGCCTGGTGTTTACATTTCATCGGCTCTGTTCGTTCAAACGTATTCATACCAGCGAGCTGGCATAAACATCCTCTTAAGTCACGGTATGGTTGTGAGACGCACTGGTAGGCCTCCGTTAACTTCGACCACCAGGGATTCTTTAATATGAGCTTAAGTCTAAATACAGGGAGGTCCAGCATTTCGCTTTCATCGAAATGTGATTGCCGCCTCCGGGGCAGAACTGGCGCTGTATTGAACAGCAGCTGAACACCCTTAAAACCACAAGACCTCCGCGGGGGATTAATCCAGTGTGCTGACAAGTGTTCACTTTCAATTCAGAGAGAGTTACATTCCAAGTGAACTATGTGTGGAGAAGCAGTGAAACGATATAGTGGATACTCCTGTTCAGCGTTTTCTAATGTATCGCCCTCCTGAGCACTTGGCTCGCGAACGCTCCTCGATCTCTGAATCCGTGCGCCCTCTTGATTGTCGCTCCAGGGCTGCTCTGAGATTTAAAAAAGGCACCTTTACGCGAGTCTTAGTTCACTTGATGTAGGAGTGTGCGATTGTAGTGTACGAAGCAGTAATGTAAGAGCCTGGTTCCAAATGAGGTGTATGTCAGACTATTTGAGCCCAGCATAAGCCGAATATCTAGCACGGATCCGTGGACTCGACGCGCGACTTAGTATGTAGAACACCATAACTTGTTAATATACGCCTCTAGTACCAGCCACAAATCATTTGCTTTCTTCGACTGACGTGAGGCTGCGTTTTGTGTGCAACGTACTTCAACAGAGGACCACGCAAGAGACAACGCACCCTAACATAAGCACTTCAGAAAAACTAATCCCGTTGTCAAGAGCAATTCGCGCTGACAAAACAGAAACAAAGTGATTCAAAGGCGGAGGTTCAATATTGCGACTGTGCTGATATGATAAAACCGATCAAATGCTCCTGCTGAAGATCTCGAAATGTCTTGCGGCAGTACATCCACAGTAAATCCTGCCTAACAAAATTTGAAACGTTGTCTTGTTCATCTTTCCCTCACCAAAACTGCGTTAGCACGATTACTATTGGCCGCGAGATCAACCTATAGGTGGCAGCAGTGTCACCGCTTACGTGTCCTAGGTGGTCGACAGCACGCATTGAAATATGCACACTGGAGCTCAGTCGTGAGTGGTTTGAGATAATTGTTAGACAAATGAAAGTGTTGATTTAAACCAAACTGACTGCAATATGCATTTCCTTCAGCATCATGGCA
Source organism: Hyalomma asiaticum (assembly GCA_013339685.2). Taxonomy (NCBI): domain Eukaryota; kingdom Metazoa; phylum Arthropoda; class Arachnida; order Ixodida; family Ixodidae; genus Hyalomma; species Hyalomma asiaticum. The sequence goes on along the minus strand of CM023487.1, from coordinate 80,906,399 downwards.
GTGCACAAAGCACTCAAAATCTCCTAATTACATCTAAAAGAAACGTTATCCACCATTCAACGGAGAACTAGCACGAATTATATTGTCACAGTCTGACTTGCTCGGCGTTTCTGTCATTTTTCTTAGGCCATACTTAACTATAGTGCTTTGGTTACAGTGTCTTCTATTGTGTTACGTTAAATAATTGAGTGCTCTTGCTAAGCTAAGTGCACCAAAACTGATATCCACAAGTAAGGATTACGTACACATCACCAGGTCCGAGGAGAATTGGCAAACATATCCACAACAAAAACACCTCCACGCGACATATAGTCTAACAGCAACCTCAAGGATACATGTAGCCCTACTTTAGCGTAGCACGCGTTGTACCGTTGAGCAGCCATGAATTTAGAAAAAAAATGCACATTCTGAATGCAGATTCTCACGGCTTACTCTTTACCTACATAGTGTCACGACGTCGCGTAAAACAATTGTTCAAGTATAATGTGCAAATTATGGTTGCAACTACGACCTACGGTGGTTGTAATTTAGGTGCATCCATTTGCGAAGCACATGGCAAAACAGGAATGGCTTACTAGTTACCTTCTTAAAAATACTAAGAGGCGTTCCTTTCTAGTAAATGCAGCGTTTACTAACTTTAATCTTCTGGCTACTTACTAAAAAACAACCAAGAATGTAGTGAAACGTTTCTGGCTAGTAAATTCAGTGTCTACTAGCTTCGAGATTCTTTAGAACTTAACCATGAATGTAGTAATGACCTGGACGTTAGGTAATGCGCGCATTTACTAGCTTTTCATAGCATTATTTTTAATAGTGCTTGAAATGGAACGCACTTATGCAGTTCAATTAGTCAAACTGCGTGACAATCACGTCATTTTGCTAGCACGAAAAAGCGAATGTAATAACAACTAAGCTGTTCTTGTTCGACACTGTGCCGGCGTGCTGCTTGGCTTCGTGTAACGGGGAAAATACGACCTACTTTTGCTGTAAGCCGTCTACTACATGCTTGTGATTATGCACTGCCTAACGTGCGGCATTCGCACGCGTACTTCATGACGTCTCGTGCTGAATCCACTCTCCTCTTCAGCACACTAATACACGACGATGATTATGAGAAATCCAATCCGCAATGTAGTGTGCAGAAGGTTTGGGTCGAGATTGCGGGTTGTATCCCGCAGCCGCGGTTGCATCTCCTTGGCCCGAAAGGCAAAGAAAGCAAGAAACAAGGAAAGAAAGAACGAAAGAAAAAAATAGCTGATCCCTCTGTCAGAGAAAGTGGTATAACACGAAAGTGGGGTGTATCTTCGCATAAGCAGTTGAATGTTTATTGTTACGTCAAGGTGAACTTGCCCATTTCTATCGGTGTTTCGCTGGTACGGTAGCGCTCCACGGGGATAAACCCACCTTTACGCCTAATTTACGTAACGACTGGATGCAGTTGACAGTACATGCTGCGCGACAAAGGCATGTCTACTCGCGTCACACTGACCTGCCAACTTCGTTGTCAATACGCCCATGCGGCTCCGCGCACGCATATCTAGATGCATATTGAAACATGTCTGGAACGGATGCGCCATCCAGGAGAGGCGAGCTCAAGCACGCTCAATTTGGCACGGCCGCACACCACTCGCGCGCGCTTTCTTGCGCGATTCCAGTCCGGCCGTGACACTAACGTGCTTCGAACGGCGCCGCCATCCAAAAGAGGCGAAGTGAAGCTTCAGTGCTTCACTTCGCCACTGTTGGAGAGAAAGGAAAAGAACCGAGATAAAAAAGGTTACAAGCCGCGTTCGTACAGATTGGAGCGTGTACGCCGATAGCGCAGTGGCAGGGAACCGGACACCTTTGTTGTGGAGCTGGAGGCTGTGAGCTCGATTCCCAATGCATCAAAAGTAAAATATTCCACGTGTTTTTCCTTTGTTCTTGCAGGTATGTTTTACTGCGTGACTTCCGTTGCGAACGTAAGGTGGTGGGGTCGTGTTTGATCCGGGCGTAGAACACTTTCGTGGTAATAGAGAAAGAAACTCACCTTCGTAATCGGTTTCCTTTCTTCAGAATGAAGTGTTCGTTCAACGATTTGCTGGTCATGCACAGCCTGTATATACCGTGTCCACTGCGAAGCAGTGGACGCGGTCATTCATCGCTAAGGTGGTGCTCCAATAAGGGCCGTTTAGCTATGCTCAAGCATACTTTCCAGCTCTTCTACGGAAATGCTTTTGTGTTGAGCTGAAACTTTTTGTACAGGCTTGCGTCGCGTTATTTGTTTATGCTCAGACCTATACCGGAGTCAAATTTCAAAACCAGGACATCTGACTGTATCTCAGTCACCTTTCCTTGTAATGTAAGGCCTCTGCAAGACCTAACCGCACCTTCTTCAATCCACATAGTGTTTAATCTGTTTAAGCGAGCTGAAGTACTTGCTTTCGAGGCTGCGGATGATCTGCGGTGGCAGCTAAGCGTCGAGGCGGTGGCTTCCGAAGTGTGAAGTCGCGGGGTCGAATTCCGGCCACGGCGGCCGCATTTCGATCGGGACGAAATACACACACGCACAAAAATGTACTTAGATTTAGGTGCACGTTAAAGAACCTGAGTTGGTCAAAACTAAAGTGCCTAGATCTTTTTCTGTTTTAAGTAGCGGAAAGCTTTGATGTACCGCTAGCGCATTCTGATTGGTCGGCGTTGCTTTTGACAGCCATGTTCTTCCTAACGCTGTTGCTTGAATGCTGCAGCGAGAGAACGTCAAAGCTGCGCGTTTCAGTAGGCGTTTCCTTACATATGGCACGTCCACTATTATATTTGACAGGAGCACGTATGTTGACGGCCGGACGCTATGTGCGCGCGCGTGCTCCGCTCCATGTGTTTAGGAAGAACATGGCTGCCGACGCGGGCTTTGAGCGAGAGGGTGCCGGGAGAGGAGGTAGTTGTCCCTACATAAAAACGGAAAAAAAATCTAGGGACTTTAGTCTAAACTTCCTCCACCACGGGGTGTGCCTCATGGTAATGCAGGTGTGGACAGCGTAAGTTCCACCATTATAATTAATTATACTAGACTTTGTTCAGCCGGCTGAAAGGGAACCAATAAATGCTGTTTCGTTCATTTGTTCGCTGTGTAAACTTACAGAACACTTTGCACGTTGCAATGATTGTATTAAGAGCTACAATATGCATGTACCTTCCCTAATTTATAAGCCATTTATTAAAGCACATGTGGCATACCTTGCGACACACGTCGACTAATAAGGACTCGTGTGTTCCATTGTTCAAATGTGCGGTCTCTTTTCATAGTGTCCTATATCTCTACACCTTATAAGCACCATTTTCAGATCTTTGCACGTGGTGGAGCTTCCGGTAGGCAGGAAATGAGCACCGGAGTCTGCTCACATTTGGCAGCGCCGGCAAGCTCGGTTTGTCTGGTTAAAAATCAGGCAATGTTGAGTTGACCAGGTGACCCGCAGCCGCCGAACTACGACCGTTTTGTAAGCCACAGTTTGGTGCTAGTGCGCAATCCGTGGTCAAGCATAGCTGTTGCAGTGAGTGATAACTACTTTTGAATCTAGCTCATTTACACCTCTATTTCGGAAATAGCCTTTTCGTGGCAGGTTACGTATAAGAAGCGATAACCTTCCCGCATGAAGGACAAAGATGCCAAGCCGACTTGAGAGACAGGCTTGCGTTGGGCAGGCACGGATAGTCCTGGACAATTTGCTAGAGCATTTGATGCCGTTGGCTTTAGAGTTATTTTATTTATTTATTTACTTATTTTCTCATACTGCAGGCCATTTGCAGAGCTATCACATGGAGTGGGTGGAAAGCAAGAAATATTTAAACCGAAAAAATGATGGTGGCGTTTGCAATGCACTGCCGAAAATTTCGATGCTTGAATGATTGCAAGGTAAAGGAAAAAACTGCATATCCCACGTATTGTGCAAATCGGTTTCATGCGAAGCTGTCAGCGAGCACATTGCCCATGACAAATAGTTTTGGCATACAAATTAACAATCCGAGGTGGTCGAAATTTCGGGAACCCTTTCGGGAACTATAGCATTTTTCAGAATCATATCTTGGCTTTGGGACGCGAAACCACAGAAATTATGGTTATCGTTTGGCATTCGACCAAGTGTTACTAGGATCAAGAGCATTGTGCCAAGCCCGTGAGTAGGTGCAAGCTTAACGGAGGCTAACCAGGAGCATCAACAGTAGGACGGCGGCTTATTGATGGCTCTTGGTACGACATAACTTTGGCCGTCGCGTTAGCGCGTAGCACTGACGTCTGCGGTGGGCACTGACGGGTGTATCATAAGCGTAATTGGTTGAAGTATTTTACGAGACCAACAAAGTTCACGTAAGCGCGCAGAATGATCGTGGAACTTATATATTGCTTATTGCTTATGACATCAACATGATAGCATGATAGCGCTTGACATGCATGCGAAGAGCAGTTGACGTTGCACAAGCACCGTCATCATAACTGCTGAGGCACTATGTTTATGTGCGGTATCGCCATGTATATTTACTTCGACTTGTGCATATGCATATACTTCTGAAGCTCTGTCTAATTATTGTGAGCATTGTACGGTGCGTTCTGTCGTCACCACCACCTCTACCTGATGTATATGGGGGGGGGGGGGGTTACGGACTTAGTCAAGCGGTCAGTCCCTTTTATCCACACACCCTCCGTCAACACTGTAGTCGGTGAAATAAATCCCAGGCTATCCAGAGGGCCCACGAAAGGGCGTCATGCCGTTCTCTCCTCCCCGTGGGTGCGGCCAGAGGTTAGAACGGCCTCCTGCTAGGGAGTCCTTGCAGTTGCTCCTGAGGATTCAGCAAAGTTTATTGTCTATTATTATTATTATTATTATTATTATTATTATTATTATTATTATTATTATTATTATTATTATTATTATTATTATTATTATACTGTCTTGGAGGAGCCGCCGCAGGCTATAGCGGTATGTGCTTACGTGACACCTCAGAGGCACAGGTACGAGACTCCATGCTGCTTGGTAGGTGGCGTGTGTGTCCGTGTGCTTCTTATGCCTACATTCAATTCGCAATTAAGTTGCGACAGACGGTGTACCATCATTGTTCCGCTCTAATGACCTGAAACGTGCGCCTCATAAGATCCTTGATTAACATAGGCTGTAGAAAATTCAAACACCTGTGGCGCATATCCGCATATCACAGGCGCAGCGCAACAAGTATTAGGCACACGTGATTGCAATGTCATAGGTCGTGACGCGCATGATGAGTATTTTATGTTAGTGATGTAAACATCAGGCAGTCGTGTTTGTCATAAGCTTACACTTTACCGTCCGGATATTGGAATATACCAGCTGAGAGACGACCAGGAGGATATAGATAGATAGATAGATAGATAGATAGATAGATAGATAGATAGATAGATAGATAGATAGATAGATAGATAGATAGATACGCTCAAAGTGGCTCAAGTTCAAAAAGAAATGTTTTCGCATTTAAAACTGTAGCGAGGTGCCGTTCTATTCGTTGCTGTCTGTCGCACAAGAACGGGACAACTACTTGAGCGCATGCTTATCGATATATCTCAGAGATAAATAGAACAGAGAACTCTTTCGCTTGCATGTGTTATTGCATGCAGATAAGACAGCCTCAATGTGCCGAAGTTTTGAAACAAGTGAGAACACAACACAATTTCCTGAAGCGCTGACTACCACATCACGAGGACTTGGGTTGAATCCGCATCATCTGCGGCTCTTCGGAAATAATATTCACGTACTCGAGAAGCAGGGCAAAAGCCGGCACACAGGAAACAAAGGGAAAAGCCAATGTGCGGTGGTTTGTCCCTCAAACTTTGTATCGTGCTCGTGCGTTGTTTCCCTAGAGACTTACGAACCAGCCAATACGACTGCATGCTTTGGCAGTTGGAGCTAAATTCTGCTTTCCCTCTCACTGCTCTCCTGTCTGCCCTGTCTGCCCAAATGCCGTAACATATATGACTACACATGCGATGTTCACAAGGTGCTGTTTCACCATCTGAAGAATGTGTTCCTTTTGTTTTGCTGTATGAGCCACATCCTTTTCTTTTTCTTTCACTTTATTTCAGATCGCACACAACCTCTCACTGGCAGGTGCATATACAGCGACTACGACACTTGTGCGGTCATCAATTTGTCCTTCCTGGGTCATGATCGTAAGTGCCTGCAAACCTACTGACGTGGTATTATTTTTGCGTCATTTTCAATGCGCTGCTCGCGCAATGTGCACAAGCCAAATCGCCAGCAACAAATCTGGTGTCACGTAAGCTGTTTTGTTGCGGTGTAACGTACCCATAATAACCAGTTTCATGAGACATATCAAAATCACGAAGCTTTTTTCCCGCTTCGCCATCGGCACCTTCTCCCACTATGAAGAGAACTCATCATTTTTGTATGCTGAACCCATGCCCAATGAGACCTGCAATACAGGACGTAAGGAAAACGTGATATGTCTTGTGGTTGATGTTTTCCTCACAATAGACAGCCAGTTTAACGTCACTTGATTTGCACTATGAATGTTCCCTACTATGTTGGAAAGAGGTTAAGTTGTGCTTGTATGCCATTCAGAAATTTCAAAGCTCACTCGCAAGAGACACGAAATGTTCGTGTCATCATCAGCCTGTCTACACCCACTGCAGGGCAAAGGCCTCTCCCATGGATCTCCAATTATCCGTGTCCTGTGCTAATTGTGCCCAATTTATCACCGCAAACTTCCTGGTCTCATCTGCCCACCTAACTTTCTGCCGCTCCCTGCCACGCTTGCCTTCTCTAGGAATCCACTCTGTTACCCTTAACGACCAACGGTTGTCTTGTCTTCGCATTACATGACCCGCCCACGCCCATTTCTTCCTAATTTCTTTTAATATGTCCCTAGCACGCGTTTGTTCCCTAACCCACTCCGCTCTCTTCTTGTACTTTAAGGTTACACCTACCATTCTTTGTTCCATAGCTCGCTGCGTCGTCCTCAATTTAAGCTGAACCCTCTTAGTTAGCCTCAAAGTTTCTGCCCCGTAGGCGAGTATGCTGGTGTATGGAGTGCTTTTTGCGAAGTATATAAGTTCCTGAGAGCAAACGTTTTGTAGAAGGTATGTAATGTTCAGGTGGCACGCGGCCAATAGTTCTCCAGCACCATTAGAAGTAGTGGGCCAATGTCAAGCAAAAAATAAGTTCGATTATCAACTTTCCTATTCCTAGTTACTATTAAATATCTTCCCACGTAAACTTTTGCTTGCTTTGATGAACTTGGCATATTTCTCATTTTTCTTTTATTTGCGGGTTGCTGTGAGGAGTAAAAAGTATTTAGCTTTATCTTTGGAATTCAAGCTACGTCATTCCATAATATTAAGCGGCTGTACGACAGTTTTTTTGGGTTCTAAATTGATTTCATTCGGAGAGATCGGAGGTGCCCACGAGCGACTCCTATTTAACAAAAAAGAAAAGAAGAAAGGAACTGCGCTTCTGCCATTTCAGAGCTGATTACTTATTTACCTTCCTTTAATCGTATTTGAGATGTTTTCAAATCAAATATGAAGACTGAATAGATAATCGCAAGAAACCACCAGCTGTTGTCGAAGGAGTATAAATGTTACGGTGCGAAGTAGTGCTGTCTGAAAGGCTAGTAGGGTAGACGTAATCGCCTCCAAAAGGACAAATGGAAATCAAGAATGGAAGAAACACGAGAATGATTGCACGAGACATGTAATAGCCAATAAGACTTTTTCCAAATACGCTTTCTCTTTTGAGCGGTTAAGATGTTCGCGGAATGTAAAATCTCTGGTAGTTACAAAGCCTTTTTGTGGATGTAAGGGTAAGGCGTTGCAAAATCCCCAAGTTTTCAGTGAGGTAAGCTCAGCATAATTCCTTGCATTGCTTTGAACAGAAAGGCCAACATATCAGTGCCGAGGGCAGCGATACAATATAATAAGCCGCACAAATTACTTGAAAATTACACTGCATAATAGAGTCTACATGTATTTCTACATGGACGCTGTAATCCTTTCATTAAAATCGCAGGATGCTGCCTACTTTTCATATTCTTGCATGAACACTACCTTGCGTATTTCACCTGGAGAACAAAGTTATTTAACAAAAGAAGCCACGTTTAAGCGGGTTTCGATGTACATCGCCAAATCTTTTGCGTTCTACTATCTTAACAGAATATGACATTACGCAGAAAATTAGTTGTGTGCTATCGTGCACGAGGCAAAAACGCGTCAGCGCAAGGTGACGTAAAGCATAATGCTCCGCAAAAGCAGATTCGCTGCTTTCATAGCTCTTGCATGGTGACGTCTGTATGACAAATCCTTCATGTATTTCGATAATCTGTCACCATTTTCTCACGGTGTCCTCTAAACTTCTCACCTGTTTTCTCGTCCTTGTTCCAGAGTGTATGCTGTGGGTCAAGCCCTCTGTTGTCCATCGTGTCCCTCGACGCTGCCGTAACACCTATAAGCAGAAGTGCCGCGTCCCAGCCAGATACCCTACGTACGACAGCAGGCTCTGTTAGGAGAACCAATAAAGGCACAGGGTTACTCAAGCTGATTATGTGTGTACTTGTAGGTATACCACGTGAAGTTCTCAGAATTCTTACAGTCGGCCAATATACCCCGCTCTACTATGTAAAGACACGCCCAGCGGCTCTCTTGAGAAACTGAAGGTATGCTTTCGAGCATGACCATTACCAAAAGATCTGTGCCTTGAACTAAAGAGATTGCTTATTAAGGCGAAAGCACTACATGTCTCAGGCCAACGTGACGTTGAAAAAATGATCACACACAAGTTTCATAAACATGTTATAGTTAATTTGCGGGGTGGTGTTTTGCTGCAATAGCATACAGGCAAACCACAACAACAGGACCCCTCAGACAAAGGTGCGAGTCTCTTCGTCACCGTCCGACGACACTTTGCCGCCAGTGAGAACACTTCCGAATATGACGATTAATTAAAAGAAAGGGCAAGGCCGGACAAGACAAGCAAATCAGCGGCGGCCGCTTCACGGCTCACTCGCTTCCCAATCTCCGCACACGGAACACAGTTCTATACACTCGCGATATGGAGCAGGGTTCTTTTCGAAAGCCGCTTACACAATCTGTAACAGTTACACAGGTAGGCCGATTATCCTGAAGTATAGATATCCCTTCGTCAACCCTGGGACCACTCCTCTTTCGCTTTCCCAAGCACTCCTTCAACCTAACCCTTTACAACCCCATGGCAGAGAGAGACAGACAGACAGACAGACAGACAGACAATGAACTTTAATTAATCCTGAGGAGCTACGTAAGGACTCCCTAGCGGGAGGCCGTTGTAACCGCTGGCCGCACCCACGTGGTGGCACCCGTCAAATAGATGACGGGCTACAGGCGTCAGCCTAAACCCACACTCATCCTCCCTAACCGTCGACCGGGATCCCTTGGGACGCGGCGGCGGTCAGGGCGAGACCGATGACTTGCCTTTGAGCATTTTCTTCTTCGTTGAGTAGCAAGGACTCCCAGGATTCTCTGCATCTATCTGGCTCATCAAAGCTAGGACAGCTCCAAACCATGTGGACTAAGTCCGCTCTACCATCGCAATGCCTACACCGAGGGCTATACACCGAGGGATGCCACTTGCTCAACAATTGTGGGTTCGGAAATACCCCTGTTTGTAACTTTCTCCACATAACTTCCTCGCTTTTTGAAAGGTTCTTATGCGCTCTCGGGTAAGTCTTACGCCCCAGCTTATAATGGTTAAGAATTTCGTTATAAGTGCTCAGTTCGTCAGCGGTATGTAGGGGTTCCTCGCTTGGGGATGTTGTCGAGACAGCACTGGAATCCGGGAAAGTGAGACCTCGGGCCAGCGCGTGCGTTTTCTCGTTCCCTCGCAAACCCTGATGAGCCGGTGTCCAGATTAGCGAAACCTGCTCCGCCGGGGGCTGTCCGACGGCTAATATGTGTACAGCTGCGGCGGAGATCCTGCCCGCATCAAAATTTCTGATTGCAGATTTTGAATCACTAACAATAACTCTCACATTCTTTTGAGTCAAGGCCAGTGCAATGGCGACTTCTTCCGCCTCCGTTGCTCCTAAACGTCTGACGCTGCAGCACGAGGCAGGGCCTCCGTTTTCGCGTGTAATTACGGCTGCGTATACTTTGCCTTACTTGTATTAGGCCGCGTCCGTGTAAATCACATCCTGGCTGCCTTCCAGGCTTTTCTGCTACGCCTCAGGTCTGTCCTTTCGCCTGCCCTCGCGATGCACCGGGTGCATATTCCTGGGCAACGGGAGTATTCTTAGCCTGTCCCTGACTCACGGTGGGACTTTGCCTGTCTGCTTGGAACACGCCTGGGGCTCGAACCCCAGCCGCTCCAGGATCCTTCTACCAGTCTGAGTGCGCAGCAGTCTCTGATATTGCGATACTGTCGCCACTTCAATGAGCTCGTCTAAGGTGTTGGACACCCCTAAACTTAGGATTTTGTTCGTTGATGTGTTTGGGGGAAGTCCGAGAGCCGTCTTGACCCCCTTCCTAATAATGATCTCGACCTTGTCTTTCTCTGCTCTGGTGAATTTCAGGTAGGGGGCTACATATTGCAACCCGGTATGCTATCACTAGGGCTCTTCCGACCAGCACTGCTACGGACGTCGCCGACTTCTTGTTGCGTGACGTTATACTACACCACGGTGCCCCTCGCCAACTGCTCACAGATCGTGGCCGCGCATTTTTGTCGCGAGTAATCGACGATCTCTTGCGATCCTCCTCCACGCAGCACAAGTTGACCACTTCCTACCATCCCCAGACAAATGGTCTCACCGAGCGCCTCAATCGTACCCTCACGGACATGCTTTCCATGTACGTTTCGTCTGACCACCGCGACTGGGACCTGGCCCTACCGTACGTCACTTTCGCCTATAATTCCTCACGCCATGACACCGCCGGTTATTCTCCATTTTATATGCTTTTCGGCCGTGAACCGACCTTACCACTGGACACCCTACTTCCGGATGTTACCGCGCCGCCTAGCGAATATGCTCGTGATGCCATCGCTCGTGCCGACCACGCGCGTCAAGTCGCCCGCTCGCGGTTGTGCGCCTCGCAAGCAAGCCAGAAGCGCCTTTATGACAGCCGCCATCGCGACGTTGCCTTCTCACCCGGTTCTTTAGTACTACTATGGTGTCCTTATCGCCGTGTTGGCTTGTCCGAAAAGCTGCTATCAAGATACACGGGTCCTTACCGCATCGTCCGCCAAGTAACGGACGTTACCTATGAGATTGTTCCCGTCTCCCCGACTCCGTCTACTGCAGCTCGTCCCACCGACATAGTTCACGTGACCAGACTGAAGCCTTACTACCTCCCGTCTGACGACCGAGTTTAAAGTGCGCCGAGACGGCGCTTCCACCACCGGGGGTAATGCTACGAAGCGACCATAGTATCTGGGTATGGCTCATACCATCGATGAAGAAGAAGACGAAGACGGGACTGGCTGATGCGCGGACTGTCCACCATCTTGGTTGTTGCCTGGTTAAAGCCTCCCTGTAAATACATTGTAAATAGCCGTCCTCTGTGTCTTTCTCGTAACAATATACAATCCTGCTAATTACGAAAGATTGCACTAACCTTAGGAGGTTCGCTTCCTTCATACCCGCATGTTTGTTTGCTATTCGCTTGAGTAATCGGCACGTCTGGCTGGTACTCGCTTCCAGTCGCTGGATGGTCTCGGCGTTTTTGCCGTTCGCTTGAATCCGCAAACCCAAGACCCTGATACTGTCGACAGTGCGAATAATGTTACCGTTTACTCTCAGCTCGATGCCGTGCCCCGCGCCCTGTCCCCTTCCCCGTCGCCGCGCCTGCGATGTTAGGAAAAGGACCTCCGACTTTTCCGCCGAGCACCTGAGGCCAATTGGCTCCAGATATTCCTCGATAGCTTTGATTGCCCTCTGCAGCGTCTCCTCGATGTGCCCGTCACTACCTCTGCTCATCCATAGCGTCAGATCGTCCGCGTAGGGCATATGGTTCAGTCCTTCTATGCCTGTCAGCTTCCTGGGGAGACCCATCATCGCGATGTTAAATAAGGTGGGCGACAGAATTGATCCCTGCGGCGTACCCTTGCTTCCCAGTTTAATACATTCCAATGACTGCCCTCCCAAGCTGATCGTTGCCGTTCTGTTCGTAAGAAAATCCTTTACATAATTGTAAGTCTTCGTGCCCACATTGAGAGCTCCCAGACTCTCCAATATGGCCGAATGCTTCACATTATCGAATGCTTTCGAAACATCTAATCCTACGACTACCCTGGTGTCTACAGTTTTGTTGTCTATCACCTGTTCTTTGAACTGGAGCATGACGTCGCATACCGATAGATGAGACCTAAAGCCAATCATGGTGTCGGGGTACAGTCCCTAATCTTCTAGAAATCTATTCAGCCTGCTCTGAATAGCATGTTCCATTAATTTGCCCACGCACGAAGTAAGTGAAATGGACCTGAGATGTTCAAAACTAGGTTTCTTTCCAGGCTTTGGAATGAAGACGAGGTTGGCATCCTTCCACGCCGGCGGAAGCTGCCCTCTGTCCCAACAGTCCTGCATGTACGCTGTCAGATTTCTGACCGACGCATCGTCCAGATTTCTGAGTATCTTACTGCTGATCCTATCCGGCCCTGCAGCCGTCTTCGTCCTCAAACAGTTTATTTCGGCCCCGACCTCACATACCGTGATCGGACTGTCAAGATCTGGGTTCTCTAAACCCGAATACTCGGGCAGGGACTCAGACCCTGTACAGCTGAGATATCTATCCCTGACCTCGGCGATGAGCTCATCGGTCGTTCCTTCGTATTTGTAAACGAGCTTATGTAGCTGCTGCCTAGCTTCTAGCTTGGATTTGTCCGGGTCTAGCAAGTGCCGCAGCAGATGCCAGGTCCTTCCACTACCAATTTGGTGGTCCATTTGGTCACAAATGCTGGTCCAGTTCTGCTTGGTGAGGGCTAAAGCATATTCTTCTATCAGCTTATTCAACGCAGCCAACTGCCTGCGGATATTTCTATCGCCTCCTTTTTGCGCGAGCCTCAAATTGAGCTCTTGCTTTTTGCGCCACAGGTTTATCATGTGTCTCTGGTCCCTACCCAGATCTTCACCCGTGTTGCACCATGTAGCCGAGAGCCTGCCTCCAACCAGAGTGAGGTCCGGCGTAGTGTCTTGCGAGATACTGTTACCCTGTCTAGTTGGCCTCAAGGGATCGGTCAAAAGAGTCAGACCGTTCTGCTGTATGCTATTCCATAATTCCCTCCCTTTAACCTGCGCAAACCTGTATCCCCACGCGGGGTGATGAGCGTTGAAGTCACCCACTACGAGGAGGGGGCTGTCCTTCGCGATCATCCTGACTTTGGCGAAGAGATCGTCAAAACCACAGTTACGCCTTTGCCTAGGGGAGCTGTACACGTTTACTACCAAAATATTTTTATCCTTCCGCTTACGAGGGACTAGCTCGATCAGTACATGATCCATCTGCATCGACCCTGTCTGGTGCTGCAACGCTGTGACGTTGCGTTTGACCAGAGTGACAACCTGAGTATTTTCCCATCGTCCCGCATACGATTTATAGCTAGCAAGCTTCGCGTTCTTTCCACATTCCTGTAACGCTATGACTTCCGGCTTATCCCCATTGGTCAGGAACGACTGAAGAACGGCTCGTTTGCGCGAGAAACCTCTACAGTTCCACTGCCAGATAGTGTTACGGTGCTGGGCCATCCTTAAACTTCTGAATTTCCTGGCATAGCCATTGCCATTGCCCGTCTCTGTTCGCGGCCTCAGCCCTGATTTGCTCATTCATCTGCTGAATCATACCATGAAGCAGCTTCATGTCTTGCTCAATCTTATCGAAACGTTGCTCGTAGTTGTTTACTGTTTCCACATCCTTCACCCGCTTCTTTTTAGGAGGAGGATCTGCACGTGGTGCTTCCGACATCGATTGTGATACTGCTTTCTCGCCCTTCTGCGCTTCCTCATCTATGCGCTTATTTAGCAAATTTATCTGCTCTCGGAGCTCTCTGTTTTGCTCCTGCATGTTATTGCATTGCACCTGCATGGTTCTTATCTGTTCCTGCATGAGCCTGTTCTGTTCCTTGAGAGCCTTTACTATTGCGGAATCCTGAGAGCCCTTGTCCACCCAACCCACCTGAGAGTTCGGTGGTGCACTTTTCTGTGAGTTCTTGGACTGTTGCTCGGGACGAGAAGCCTCTTCTCGCGTCGACGGTGTAAGCCTGGGGAACGATGCCGAGCGGTCCCTCGGCGTGCTCTTGGATCTGTCGCGAGCACCGTCATGACGGCTGCTTCGCACCTGTTGTGGTTTCTGCAACGCTGTTTTCGGCGCTTTCTCTTCTTCTGGTTCCGCTGCAAGCTTTGCCTCCCACTGTCGTTTCTTGACAATATATGGCGTGCGAAACAACATCGTACACTTCTTATCTCCAGTCAAATGTTCTTTGCCGCACAAACGACACTGTGGCACACACAGGTGGTCCTCCGGCGGTGATGACATACCACACCCTCGGCACTTGGCTTCTGGACTGTTGCAATATCGCGCGATCTCTGCTGACTGCCGCTGACCTCGCTCAAGCGGTATCCACGACGGCATAAACATGGACACTTTCGGCTTTCACCGACCACCCGCTGGGCTCTCAGGCACGCTCAGAGTGAGGTAGTTTCTTTTGTTAACCTTCTCGTGCCTAAGTGAAACTCCGCCTCCTCTATTTTGTTCTCGCATCGTCCGCACGTGGCGACACGGCAAATCCGAGGTCATCTGGGGCATTCTCCCCATCCATCACTCCAAACCCACCTGCACGCATCTCCCCATTCAACCTTTCAGTGGAATCGTCACGCCCTACACACAGCTGAGTCTTATAGACTGCAGTGAATTGGAGGAACCGCTCAAGTAGACCTCCCGCTTACTGCACAATTACGGCATGACCTTAACGCGTCGCATCATCCACGCCAACGTTCGGATGGCCGTACTTAACTGTCATAGTATGGCAAGTGAGTTCTGCGGAATTACGCAAGGTGGAAACACTGTTATGAAAGCGTAGATTAGCATCCAACCATTTGTAGCTCAAGGCTACATGGAAATCCGTACGGATTTCTCAGAAATGAAAGATCCTCAATTGACGAAAAATTTGTTCTGGTCTGGATTCAGAACCCAGAACTAGTGTCTGTCTGGGGCGCTCGCTATTACTATAGGGAAACTAGGAATCTCCTAAAGGGGCCCTGAACCACCTCTCGGGCTTGGTTTTGAAGATTTTTTTCAACTAGATTTGTTAGGAGCGAAGATATTGCGATCGGAAAACCTCCCCTTCCAGTTTTGTCTCAAGTTTGCGGAATCGAGCCCATAGAGACCTTGTGGGCGGCGTCGAAGAAGCTGCCCCTCCCACCGAGTTACGTCTTAAGGCTTCAACGTCGTATCATAGCGGATGATTGAAAGCGCGCGACTTCCGGAATGTGTTGGCAGTGTATATTTGTGGCCTCGTGCCCACAGCGCGCCTGAGCTCGGTCGCGTGCCCTCGCGGTCACTGCATTTTTTCGATCCTCGGAAGGTTTTTTTTTCGTTCATCGCACACATTTAGGCGCGGAGGTGTGCGCGCTCACTGTCTACTTGCCATGCTGCTTGTCGTCGATGTTGCTCATACGACAGCGTCACCATAAACTGCGCAACTACCACGCTGATCCACGTTGTTCTGCATAATGCTAAGTTAGTTAATGGCTGATTAGTGAATGTGGACGGGTTAATCTTGCCGTCTTCAAAGGAATGCCTTCTGAGCTCGAAAAAGTGGAACAACATGCCAGCGACGGTAAGGCGGTTGAATTAATTGAAAGTGTGAATACACCCTAATATGCACTAAGATTAGTTTTAACAGCGAAGCTGTTAGTCTCTCGGTGAAACTGGAAATCCACAGAAAACTCCGTTAGGCTATGTGATGCTAGTATTGCCATGCCGAGCGATTATCCTAGGAAGCCAATTTTGGCTTCTTAGGAGAATTAAGGTAGGACTAAATAAATACAATTCATTACAGCTAATTAAGGCTAATTAAGTAAGGCCTAGCAGTGCCAGGATTATTTAGGCGAAGCTTAAGTAATTCAAACCTAATTAAATTATGTCAGGCATGTCAAGCCTAATTAAGCTAAGGCCAAATAATCTGAGAGTAATTACGCCAAGACCATTTATTTAGAACTAATAAGACAGTGTTATTTATATTCAAACCTAATTAGGGTAAGGCTGGCTAAGCGAATATGTTAATATATTATTAATTATGTTATTAAGTAAGTTACAAAGCTTTAATGAGCCTAGTATAACTAAGGTAAGACTTGGCAGCTAAGCTTGGTGGTAGCCAAACCAGACCTAATTGGAACGCTACCAATTAAGCCAAGGCTAAATAAGCTGACACTAATGAAGTCATGATAACAAAGGTGAGAAGAACTAATTGTTGACTAATTAAGCTAGCGGTAAATAAGTAGGTCTAACTAGGTAAAGCTATATATGTGACACTTATCTAAGCTAATATATTTATGTCTAGCATAACTGAGCTCAGACTGAGTAGACAAGTTTATTAAGGCGGACTTAAATAACTTAAGCATTAATAAGGCATACTTAAATAGCACATGTCTCTTTAGGGTTAATGAGGCCAAGGCTGGTTAATCTAAGACTAATTAAGCCACGTCTAATAAGTTAAGGCTAGACTAAGGCTGAACTCAGAATTACTAAGTCTAATTCAGCCAAACATTAAAAACTTAATCCATTATAGTCCACACAAATCCACCTTAGACAACACTAATCCGCTGTAATCCTTCTTAATCATCCCTAATCTAATTTCATGCGGCATATCCAGCCTAATCTCACTTCATCTGCCGCAATCCGCTCTAATGTGCCACAGTCCATGTTCATGCACCTTCGTTTGTCTTAATCCACTGTAATGTGCCTCCATTAGCTCTAGTCTGTCCAAGTCCGGCCTAATATGTCCTAGTTACTAACCCACCTTATCCAAGAGTGATTATGGGTTCGACTTCAATCATGGTCTTGCGTTCGAGACCTAGAAAGTGGCACATCGCATTCCAATTTAGGTATAAGCCCAACTTCAATCACTGATCAATGATTGATTAAGGCTTGAGTCGTTAATCGTTTCTTACAGTCTGCTGGCATGCAGTTGTTGGCACCTTCGGAAACGATATTTATGCTGAAGTTCGCACCACACCGTTTTTGTCGACGCCTAGGTAGTCCAAGGACAACGCCCAATGGCATCTGTGAATATTGTGCAACAACAAATAGATTTTTACACATGTCCAAGCAACAATTTTGCCTAGGGGCTCACGACACAAAGAAAAGCGAACGCACGGAACTTGCGGGCTCTCGGTCAAAAAACGCTCGCTACGAAGGGACCGCACACGGGCGTGGCGGGTGCAAGTAGACTCGGTTAATAGATGTATCCCGTGGGCCAATAGCAGTGACTTATGTTCTATGACGAAATAGAGCATATAGAAGGAGAGTGAGAAGAAGCCTCACTCTCCTTCTATATGCTTCACAGCATTTGGCTGAGGTGTTCCTTACAGCACACAGTACCCACAAAATATGTTTTTTTCGCCAAGCGCGAGGAGTGCTTCAGCACCCATTGAAGAAGCTGAACTTAGTAACCTAAGAAAGAAACTTAGGAGATAGCTGACCAAGTCGCGCAACCGTCGCGTGCGATAAAAACGCTGACATAACCAAAGTAGATAAGAAGAGCTGAGTCGGTACCTGTGGAGTGGTCATTTGTTATCACCTAACCCGCGGACACTTGATCGTGCTGTCACCACTTCCACATCGCACCTTCGCCACTCTCTTCCATAATAGGCAGTAATCGTAGTCCCCTCTAGAAGGCAGGTTGTGCCTTAGTCAATCAGCCAGTAAAGCCACCCTGTAATCGTGATCACTGACCTAAAATTGATCACCATGGCTCGATTCGCTGTGGGGATATGTGCAATGTTGGCTCTTCTTGCGCCGCTAAAGATTGCTGGAAGTCAACGGGAGACTGTGGACGCGTTTAGGGTGAGTTTATTCTTCGTCTCGTGGAAAAGCTAGAAGGAAAATTACTTCGACATGAACGAGGAAATCTAGCACGAATGATGGAGAATGTATAGGTATTTTATGCTCCGCATGCTCCATCATGTTCAAGGCTGTGAGAAGTACCGATTGCTCAAAGAGCTCTACGGAATTCCGCAGGGTGGAGTTGGATTTATGATCCAGAAAATCAGCATCCGCCTGTTTGCAGCGCATAGCTACATGTAAATCCACATGTTGCCATATCTATACCCACGTGCTTCGAGTTGAACATAAGTTCACCCTCGCCCTGCCAACTATTGGCTTTCCGGTTAGCTCATGTGGTAGAGCGAGGCCGCGGACAAGCGTCAGTCACGAGTTTTACCCCAAAACCAGACTAACTTTTCTTCAACGAAGAAGGTTTAAGTTATGAGAAATCCGTATAGATTGCCTTGAACGTTTTTGTTGCAAGCAAGTGGATGGTAATTTTCCCTATTACAGAAGTGATAGCATGGCGAGTTCGTAGGTGTTCATAGTGGATTTTGTAGCTTTCAGATTGGACAGAGACGGTGCTCGGTAGTCCTCCCTAACTGTGGTCTGTCCACTGTGCTCGCTACAGAATTAGCTACTGAATGTACTAAAGGCTTTACCGGCAACTCAAGCACCGTTTTCTCTCGACGACCTTCTTGCAAATGTGTGATAATCACTAAAATGTTAAAGCCAACTCCCACGCCTGTAAATCTGAGTAAAGAGTCGAGCTGGCTTGCAAGCGCCACCGCCTGGAGAACGCACATGGAGCTTTTCTTCCTCTTCAATCTTTCATGTTTCATTCGTCATCTCTCTCTAAGTGTTCTTCTTCATTAGGTCATCACTCTTTCCTTTCTCTAGCACCTTTATTTGGAATCTCGTCCCTTCCCTCCTGTTGATTCCCACCCTTCAAAGGCGTAAGCACGAAAGTGTTCAGAAAAGTGAAAACCACAGAACGAGTCAGGAGCACCAACAGGGGAGCGTAACGGCTCGCCGTGTTTTGCTTTTGGTGATAGCGACTGACTAGTACATTTCCAGGGATGATTTCCCACCATTTGACTTCTTGCGAATGGGAACCTAGGGCATGAAAAAGCGAAAGAAAGAAAAAGGTCCCCAGGGCAAAAGCTACAAAACTGTAGCTTGAGTGCACCTGAGGCATCAGAGAATAATGACATACACAGCAGAGAAACAAAAACGCAGTCATCAATAAGAATTTATTAAACCATACATGCAGGTGTAATGTTACATGAAGCTAGAACTTTGCATGTTGCAACAAAAATGAAATATTCCACAGGTATAACATACACGCACCAACAAAAACGAGAAGCCTGTGCACTACAGCTTGTTTCTCCGCGTCATTTCTTGAATTCATACTTTGGAATAGTACACCTCATTCCATTACAACCGCTTTCATTGCTCATCAGGGTCATTCTGGGGCTTGGCCTCTGAAAGGCCTTTGATAACGTGGGCCACCACCATATTCTCAACTCCATCTCGCGCCTCAACCTTGGAGAGAAATTTCAGTTTTATTAGCTGCTTCCTCAAAGATAGAAGGGCCACCATCAAACTCGGTGACCTCAAATCAGGGCTTGACAAGCTTGGTCCAGTTTGACCATTGCCACGTGCGTGCTCGACATCGCCATGTGCGAGCTTTGCGACCGAGCTACAACACCTGGGCGGTATCGGAAGCGCGATTTATGCCGACGGTATCGACGTCTGGTGCACTGCCGTGGCGGTTTGGACGGACACGTCGAACGACTGCGCCATCGTTCGCGTTCGCGCCGTCGTTCGCAGTCGACTGTGCAGTTGCTCACATACAAGAAGTGGGGCTCACACTCTCGAGGTCAAAATCTGAACCGCTCCTGTATTGTCCTACTAAAACTGTCCCTAAAGCACGAGATTGGAAGCCCTTAGAACGTATAGAAATCAGACTACACACGGCGACTGGACAGAGGATCCTCAAGGTCGACTATATTCGGGTTTTAGCCATGATAATCGAGGCCGACAGGCACAACGGTCGCACAAACATGAGGCTCACCTCGCACGTGGAGGGGGTAATTAGACTTATCTCCAGGGTATCCAACAATAGAGAAGACAATGTGCTCAGGATTTATCACGCGTTTCCAGTGAGTCAAATAAATTACGTCGCGCCTATGCTCAAATGGCGAGCTCACGAGAGAACTAAACTAAACACGCTAATTCGCAAAAGTGTTATAGGGTCTTTGGGCTCCCGATGCGTACTGGCACCGAGCGCCCATCGAATCTAGGTGTTCACAATGTACCAGAGGAAGTCACCGAAGCGCAGCAGACGGCACAGCTTGCCAGGCTTTCGTTTACCATGGCGGGGCGAAAAGTCCTTGGAGGAGTTAACATCAATCCAATTTTTGCTCTGGAACGCAATACGCAGTTGCAATATCACACTAGATCTTGCATTAAGGTTTATCCTCTGCCGACAAACCTACACCCACAACACAATACATGTATAAAGTTGTATAGTTCCTCTGCACTCCTGGCACACGCACACACTCACGCCGGACGTCTGTCTTCGCGATGCCGCGCAATACGATCGTTCTGCTAACGACACCTCTTCGCTGTCGCCTTCTTTGACTCCAAAGGTATTTTCAGCCGCGTCAACCTTTACCTCGTCGCCCGGAAAGGCAAAGCAGCTAGCCCTAGTGCTAGCGCTCTTAGATCCAAGCAAAACGGAAGTCTACACTGACTCGAGGTCGGCATCTAGAGCGTTGGCCTTGGGGGCCGTCTGTAACAAAGTCCACCAAGACACTTGTAGGCAAAATACTTTCTTCTCACACCATCACCTAGCTTCCTGCCCACGTAGGGCCGAAAGTAGGGGGGCTTGTCGACGCCACCGAATGTGCCCATGCTTGCGCGGGAGGCCTCGCATTCCGCGCCGGGCTCTCCGAGGTCCGTGCCCCAGCTGGGGCCCCCGATGAGTATGGTCCGATAGTGGCGGCGACGGAACCCCCACGCCCCGCTTCACGGACACACTTTCTACCTATAACGAAATCACAAAGCATTGTCACACTGCGCACATCCCTTGCCCCACCGAAACTATCCACGTCCTCAATCCGTTACACTGGCGTTATTACAAACGCACTCGTATCCCAGCGTTTCCATCTATAGTTGTTTCGCCGAGGTCTACCCTTCGTGTCCCGACTGCGGCGGATGCAGCGATTTTAATCGAATGCTCTGGAAGTACCCCTCTTTATAGCACGACACTATTCAAGCGATCTCGCAAGAAGCCTTTCAATCACTGATCAAGAGTAACGACTAGTTACATCAGCTCGACGCAGTCCAGAACGCCCGCGATACAGCGCTGAGGCTTGGCCTTCCCGTCCCGACGTGGCCGCGCCCCACTGTCCTCCCTCAGTAAAAGGGACGGAGTGACTTCTTCAGGACCACAAAGTTTATTACCTACCTACCCATCCGTTAGAAGCTAAAGAACTTTCGCTCTCTTTGCAATGTTGTGTCACGTTGCTTACCAGTTCGTAGCCATGTAATTGGCCATGTTTGCGTATGTAACCTCTCTGCTTTGTTTTATTAATGTGCAGCCCTCTACGTTTTCTAATTTCTCCTGCTTGGTATTTTTATCTATATATCTGCGAAGAATTTCTTCAGTCACATTGACCGTATCTATCTATCTATCTATCTATCTATCTATCTATCTATCTATCTATCTATCTATCTATCTATCTATCTATCTATCTATCTATCTATCTATCTAGCCGCTTACGTCTCAGTGCTCCCCAGTTCGTCCCGTTCACTTGGTGAACTCCAAAGTTTGCATGACAGGGTGCAAATGTAGGACGAACATGAATCAATTATCTTTACATCACTAGCATCAGATAATCGTTGTGTAGGTAACGATTAAATAGAATGCAATCACGCGTTTACCAGTATAGTGCTACGCCCATGGTACGCCGGTATGACCCACCGGCGTTTGAACTTTATATAGCCCATGTTATTCACCGACCAAATAAAATACACATTCAAGACTTCATTATCAGGAACTTCAAAACAACAATTCAATTCAATTCAGTTTATTCCGACATCACAGGAGACATTACAAACGTCATAACAGTGATGCTGTGGGGCGAAAGCAAAAAGCCATTAAGGCTTGACGAAGGCACAGCGTTTCATGAAATTTCTGATTAAAACGTAGATATAGAAAGCACACATGGACGCAAGCACAATCGCTGAAGGTAACACAGAAGAGGTGTACGGGGCTAGGGGGGGGGGGGGGTAGGCATAAAAAGTTGTGCGGCCTTTAAGCTTCGCCTTAGGAGTTCAATGCGATATAGATGCGTGGCCCTATTCTTATCGCGCCCTTTCGCTTGCCATGCTCTTGAGTCGCCTAGACGCGTAATTGTTAGGACATAACACTTTTTATTGTATGCGTTTATTCCAGGAGTTGAGATTCTGAATTACTGCAATGTAATTGGAAATTACAAAGTGGCGATGCACCATCAAAAGTGTGGCCGCTGAAGAAGGCACCGCAGTTCGCCTGGCGCTTGTACAGAGCACAGAATTTCATAGAGCTCAGAAACATGGCTTCAATGAACGCCTACGCGCTTGCAAGCACAGGCGCAAGCACAGCCAACTAAGTGCGGCCGTCCTCCTGCGTGCTCCATCCTTGCGGCGCGGCGAAACACGGCGCCCTTAGGGTGCCTCAAAACGCAGTTCTCTGTACAGGGTAGCGACAACTTCCCGCCACATTGAATCACGCAAGTTGTGGCACTAACCTCTGCTGGCGTGCACAAACAGATTGTGGCATGTGTCTTGGTCTCGAACGAAGCGCTCGCACCAAACAGGCGTGAACTACGTCTCGAACGAAACACGGGCGCCAAACAGACGCCCAACTACCCGCAGCAACGCCATTCAAAATGGCGTTGCTGCGGGCATTGGTTGTCACCACCCTGTAGAGGGTAGGGTAGCGAATATCGAAGCGCCCTAAGTGCTGTGGAGCCTTTGCGCCGTCTCGCGGATGTTAGTCAAGCCTCTGCCATGCTGAAGTACCTCCGAAATCGACCTCCGAGATGTGCATATCGCCAACGGGGAATGGTGTGCATAAAAGGCTTGCCGTTAGTACCCGCAGCGTTGCTTGCGGCGTGGGCGTAGCGCATCGCGCTCCGGAGCGAGGGGTCGCACGTTCGATTCTCACTCGGTACAAAGGGTCGTTTTGTTTGCATAAACCTCGAATTTTCGTTCACGGACAACGGTGATTTTCTGCTCACAACCTAGGATGCCGGCGCCGACCTCGGAATTTTTGAGGAATGAGCTTAACGCTATGATGTTAAAAAGAAAACACGGGCCCGAGGTGCCAAGCCAACACGCTACCACTACACTACGCTTGCTCGTCCCACGTGGTTCATACACTAAATAAACGTATTGCATTAGGAGTAGTGATGATGGTGCTTTTGTAAGTTCAACTGCGCCTTTAATGCGTACATTCCGCTCTCCAAGCAATGTAGAAAGCACATAAGTTCTACTACGACTCTCCATGCACTCTGCCCCCAAGTACTAATTGACGGTTGTATTTGTCTTAGCTTTGTATCATGAAACATCGAAAGTGAAGTACCGTGACAATTCGAACACCGTTGATAATTCGAACACCGCCACACTAGGTTTACCGATGCTCTAGTTTAAGCGAGTGGCTACCGTAGTCTCGGAGGATAGAGATTAGAGGGGGTTTGTTGGTTCTGTACGTCACCAATAGGTGGCGCCACTTGAGTACGACAAAGAACGTTATACGATATGAGGCATACCATACGCCTCTGCGTATAGCGGGTTACAGGACACGCAAAAATTCCCTAATTCTAAAACTACCAACCTTGCGATAAGACGATCTTCGGTAAGCTAGAAACCCCACGAAGAGAAAGCATGAGTGGTCACGCTGATTTGAAGTTCGAGCACTAATGCGCGTGACGTCACAGTTCCTTGACGGCGCTATGGCCTGCATAACTACTCATTAGTAACAAACTTAG
Organism: Hyalomma asiaticum; assembly: GCA_013339685.2. Lineage (NCBI taxonomy): Eukaryota > Metazoa > Arthropoda > Arachnida > Ixodida > Ixodidae > Hyalomma > Hyalomma asiaticum. The sequence continues at coordinate 80,882,333 of CM023487.1, read as the reverse complement.
CCATGCATTGTGTTCTCAATAAGCCAGAGACGTAACATACATGTTTGGCTAGAGTACGAAAAAAGAAATAAAAAAAGGCCTTTTGGCGTCGCGAGCGTGAAGTTCGGGAACGAAGTTAAAAACTAAAATTTTGAGATTCAGTTTCTCTTTTATGGTTGAACATAGAATTGCAAAATTTAACGAGAGTTCACGAAATACATTCATTCTGAACCACTTGACATTTCTCTTTAACGTCCCTTTAAGCTTACACACACACACACACACACACACACACACACACACACACACACACACACACACATATATATATATATATATATATATATATATATATATATATATATAGCTTCGTGAAGTAGGTAGCTCGGTTGCCGCATGAATATAAGTGTGAGACGTAGAACTTCAATACTATTTCATTTACTGGTCGACGTTTCGTCAGAGCCTGACTTTATTGATGAAGGTAAAGCTCTGACCGAAACGTCGACGAATGAGTGGAATACTATTGAAACTGAAGTGCTACTGTCTGTCACAGTTCTATATAAATAAATATATATATATATATATATATATATATATATATATATATATATATATATATATATATATATATATATATATATATATATATATATATACTCACAATTTGCAGAACGACGTTCTATTCGTGAATCCGGCCTGATTGTCAAGCACTTGGTCAAAGCCCATTACCTTGCTGACTGCTTCGCATGGACCGACAAGGGTCTATGCGAATAGAAATGGCTCAAGGCTCGGGTATTTCACTGCGATTCCGCGGGCAGTGCACCCTCCTAGATGTAGGAAACATCAGAGGTTGTCTGTTCACGCGTGACGTGCGCGTGGTGTGTATGTGTGTGTGTGTGTGCGTGTGTGTGTGTGTGTGCGGCTGCTGCTTAGCTGGAAGTTACTGGTTACATCCTCGAAGCCGTGGCTCCATTTTCATAGCGCTAAATGTAGAAAAAGGAAGAAAGAAAGAAACGACCAATCAGAGGGAAATGAATAATTTGATAACCTTAGCAGCTGCATCAAGATTAACGATGAAAGAATAGCTCGCTCTTCCGATGGTTTTACGGCGTGGAACAGGCTTGAATATTTTTTATTAGCCGTAGAAGTGCGGGATTAAAACACCTGCCCTCACGTCTCAGAGTGTCATCGTCACTTTTCTTTTCCAGGCAATGAACTTCTTCAAAACTGGTGTGAGCATCTACACATCCATCAATGACCCAGCATTCAAATGCCTGACAACCAATCAAACGTCCTTTGATCTTGAAGCGAAGAAGGCCACTTACATATGGCACTTCAGAGGCTATGGAGGAACAGACAAGTAAGCATGACAACGACGATGATATTTGACGGTAACACAGCACCGGGCCTTGTCATTCAGATACCGGATAGGTGAACTTAGAAATGTGCGGTGTGTCACGCAGGCGTGTGCTGGTCATATTTTATTGTCACGAGCGTAGGGATATTTGCCAACACGAGTCAGCCATCAAGCATGGTAAGCAATCCGTCACTCTTACAGGAGAAGCAAAACCATTTATTCCAATAAGGTGTAAGCATTTCCATAATTAAATCCAGCTAAAATAGCCTAGCTAAAGAACAGGAATTTAAAATTATCAGTGAACCCTTTGAATGTGTACACGAATACGTATACTTGGACAGTTACTAAGAGGAACTCCTACCCATGAAAAATAAATTCTCTGTAGAATAAGGATGGGCTGGAGCGCATTCGCAAGGCATTACGAGATCATGACTGGGAACTTGCCGCCCTCGCTAAAGCGAGAAGTATTCAATCTGTAGTCTCCCAGTACTAACGTACGGTGCAGAAACGTGGAGGATAACGATAAAACTAGAGATGAACTAAGGAGCGCGCAACGTGCAACGGAAAGAAAAATGATTGCTGTAACGCTAAGAGATAAAAAAACGAGCGGAATGGATCAGAGAACAGAGAGGAGAAGCTGATATTATTGTATAAATTAAAAGGAAGAAGTGGACTTAGGCAGGACATATCATGATGAGGAAAGATGGACAGTAAGAACGACGGAATGGATGCCGAGAGAGGGAAAACGCAACAGAGGCAGGCAAAAGGTTAGATGGAACGATGAAATTAAAAAGTGTGCGGGCATAAAGTGAACCAACTCGCTCAGGATAGGGTGGATTGGAGATCGTTGGCAGAGGCCTTACGTCCTGCAGTGGACCTAAATCAGGTGAGGATCATGATGATGAAAAGTGGAGCTTCTTAACCTAGACGTTAGTACCGACAATTGACAAAATCCACCTGCATCTAGATAGAGTGCCTCTACACATTAATATATTTATTATCCCAATTTGAGAGCAGTGTGAAGGCGATGTTACGTAGTACCACAATAATTATGAAGCTTAATATGAGCATTGTTGCAATGTGCGGGCTTTTCTGTCTCAAACTGGGCGAGGCTTCGATAGCAAGATTATTTACGTTCCTTTTCTGCAGGCAGACCGTGACTTTTCATGTTCGTGAAGGAAAGACTCCCGACGAGGTTACCTATGTACTAAACAACGGTGAGTGCAATGTCATTTTGCTTGGCGTAGCCTTGTAACCAGAATTAAATATTAACCTGTCCATGTACGACAGTGCGTGATGAGCAGCGCATTCGCTTATTTGCTGCACTAAGTGAATCTTACAGAGGTGTCCAATGAACTTTCTTGAATCCGGTAAAAATCTTGCAAGAAACAAAAAATTAAACGCCACCTTAGTGTTCACTTAGGTGTCTTGAATGGATCTAGCACCTAAGGCTTAATGTAGTTTTGTTTGATTGAGGTTGACGTTCAGTTGAACTTGCTAAAATTGAGGCTAACGTTAGGTGGTCTGGATTATACCCCCATATGCAATGCGGATATGAGTCAAATATTATTTTTCTCTTTCTTTCTTTTCTTCTTACATGTGACTCATACCGGCATGGTCAATATGCTCCATGCAGTCCTTCATTTAATGAAATCCCATTCATTGCGCTTATGATTGAACGACCCTTTTCTATTCTTTAGATATGCTCCGCAATATTGAAGGTACACTATGCAATGAAGATTTTTACCGCACTTTGTGTATTGCACTGAGTGACGATTGATGTAGATAGGAGCCTACCGTCCTTCTGTAATGCCTTCAAAGGTGATGAAAGTACTGAATAACCAAAAAGTCAGTCATCCGCGGTGTTTTTGTAGCGACTGTATGTGAGATTTTAAAATTCTGCTGTGAGGTACGTGCCCAGCTTCGTGACACTTCCGTTGAGCACTTTTGGCGACTACCAGGTAGGAATGAACTTGCATAGGCAATGTCAATTTTTCAGTGGTTGTCATTTCTGACCCGATATTCTACATATCTGCGCCTCTTTTTCTGTAGTTCTGTGTTTCTTTACACAAGCACAAATTCGCTTTATTTCTTGTTATGTGACAGGTCGTCCTTCTTTTCTTATTTTCAGACACAACGCACGTATATACCGCTTCTTGCCTGTACACGGACTACTTGAACTGCGCTGTCAACAAAGTACCTTACGAAGGCCATGACCGTAAGGCTATTACCCGCTTCATTTGCATTTGTCTTTCGCTCTGTCCGCTTCAACGTGACAACTCATCTGTACGTAGCAATACTTTGTTACAACACCGCAAACATTTTTAAAAATAGCTGTGAGTGAGCTTTTCTAAGTGTTCTCGTGTACCCTCTCATTTAGAAGCGCCGCAAGCAAAGTTAACCCATTTTCCCGTGTTGGTGATTTAAAGTGCCACGAAATAAGAAAAAAAATCCGGGTAAACGGGCGACTGTACTAGCGCTCGGAAGGCCTCCTGAACAATACCCTGGATTTGGTGACAAAACACGTTCTAACGCTAGCGTAGGTTGCAATGAACCACTGAGAGAAATTCTGTAATTAGCATACATAAGTGGAGCATACATAAGTGGAGCCCCTTACAAAAGACCCGACTCTGTAGAGGAGATGATTTTCCTCACTGTCGTGGTAGCTGAGCTTACGCGTCATCAGAACAGATCGGTGCTGTTGGCCGACGGCTGACATAACGCCTTCACTACAATCACTTCGCTGCCACGCTCAGCAGCGCGCTTTTTTTTCATCGAAAGCACGGACCATGTTCCTGCTTCTCCTGTGTGGTATAGGCGCCTGGGCAGAATATTCGATGAAAATAGGCAAACATGGTATTTGTTAATATGTAAAGCTCACAGATTTCATTGGAGGATGTTTTTGTACGACGTCGCTGTCGACGCGTGTGGTACGGTCGAAATTCGCAATAAATATCGTTTGCAGCCAACAGAGGCACGCGAGCCATCACAAGGAATTAATTCGTACCAAGTTAGTAGTTGATTGACTAGTGATAGTAGACGAATTAATACCCTATGGGGCACGGCTGCTCGGCCTTCTAAGACTTGAAATAATGAACATGATAGCAGTTTTTTTAGAACTTCTTGCTGGCATAGTGCTTTCGCAAAAGTGATAGCACTCTGTTAACTAAAAATCTTGAAGGATGTAAATTAAGCCGAACTAGGACGGATTAAGAAGGATGAAGGTGCATTACGTCGGATTATGGTAATGGAGGCACATCAGGGTGGGTAAGGAAGAATTAAGCCGTATTAAGGCACATTAGGGTAGATTAAAGATGGATAAGGCTATTGGGGAACCATATAAATGCATTAGGACTGATTACAGCGGAATTCGCATAGACTAAGGCAGATTAATGTGGAATAAGAGAGATTAGGGTAGATTCTGTGCGATTAAGAAGGTTTACGGAATGTAAAGATCGACAACAAAAGATCAGTGCTACTCCGGGTGGATTAAGACCGACGTATGGAGCGAATTAGGGCTATGTGGGACTCATGCGGATTAGGGTGGTAAATCAAGGAGGTTTAAGCTGTGCGCCCCACGGCAGTCACATTCAACGTGAAAGCTGGAGGAAGTGTACAGCAGTGTTTCGCTTACGTTTCCCTTACGTTGTGCGCTATATATCTTATTCTATTTTGATGCTAAAGTGTGTATTTTTATTGGTATGTAGCTGTTCTGTAGTATTATTGGTATTGCCTTTTGTGAGCGCGATCTATGAATGACTCTTCTTCATCTCTGGACATCATCATCACCTGTATTTCTTCCTTATCTGTACATATCATCATCACCTGGACGGTCCGATCTTCGTCTTCGCAGCTCTTGATCGGCCAGATTAAACGGTCCCTTATAAGTGGTGGACGGTGCTTTTCGATCCTCAAGACCTCTAGCCCGTCTCACTGGAGCTCCGTTCAGGTCGCCGCATAGCCCTTCCTGCAATGCCTGCTGACGACAGTCAAGGCAGCTCTGATGCTGCCGCCGCCGCGCAGATTCCGCCATCCCTTGTGGCCATCCACAACCGCCATCGTGACCCACCCGACTTCGCTGGGCTGCGGGGTGATGACGTCGAGTACTGGCTCCAGAACTACAACCTTGTAAGCGACTTCAATAGGTGGGACAACGTCCAGAAGCTGCGAAATCTCCCCTTCTATTTGTCGGATGTCGCGAAAACCTGGTTTTGGAACCATCAGCCGGATATCCCCGACTGGGCGACGTTTTCACAACAACTTCGGCAGATCTTCGGCCGAACCCCCTATCGTTCGTACTACAGCCGATCACCATCTCCTCCTTATCCTACCGACACGCCTCTGAATTCACGAGAATCTCGCCACAGGTCACCCTCTCCGCGCCGACGTTCAGTGTCACCTCTTCGCAGCGCCACTCATGCTCCTAACAACCACCCGGAAAACTCCCCGATGCAGTTTTAGGAGGGAAAACTTGCATCCACCGGACAGCTTACAATTCCTCCAGAGCGACCGTCGAACTTGTTAGTATTTGCGGAAGGCCTGTCCGTCGAAGCTCTTGTTGACACTGGTGCCGCCATCTCGATTATACGTGCCGACTTGTGTTGCCGCCTTCGAAAAGTGATGACGCCTTATTGCGGCCCTTCTCTTCGTGGAGCGACCAACGCCGTCATTCGTCCAATTGCGCAGTGCACAGTTCGTGTTCACATTGACGGAATTCGCCATCACATTGTTTTTGCTGTGTTTCGCGAGTGTTCGCACGAGCTCATTTTAGGATGGGATTTTTTGTCTTCGGCGTCCGCTGCTATCTCTTGTCATGAGCGACTCGTACACCTTCATGCGACAAACTGCTCGCTTCCGTGCCACGACAACGCCTGCGCCTCGTCACCTCCTCCGATTACGTTCTTGGCCTTCTAGAGAAGAAATTATAGGTGTCAACTCTAGCGACATTATCGATGGTGACGTGCTCGTTGTTCCCTACGGTCAAGCTCTATCCCGAGGAATTCTTATTATGCCTGGCCTTATTCGCTTCTTCCAGGGCTCTGCATTCCTGACTGCTGTAAACCAGGGCGCCGAACCACTAATGCTACCCCGTGGATCAAGTCTTGCATGCGTTGCTGATGCTAAGCCACAGGCAATTGTAGCTCTTTCGACCGGCCTAGCGGAGTCAACGTTGCCGCCACCAACTACCTCTTCCTTACCACTATCGGCAACCATAAGCCCTTATCTGACGCCTGCACAGAGCCAACACCTTCTCGCCCTGTTGCAAAAACATCACTCTCTGTTCGACATCAACTCGGCGCCCCTCGGTATGACTACTACAGCGACTCATCGCATACAGACAGATGGCTCCCGCATGGTTCACCGGCAGCCATATCGTGTGTCCCACACAGAGAGCAAGATTATCGAGGAAAACGTATCAGACATGCTTCGACGAAACATCATACGACCTTCGAGTCCCTGGTCGTCCCCAGTCGTCCTAGTGCAGAAGAAAGACGGGTCCGTGCGTTTTTGTGTTGATTACCGTGCCTTAAACAAAATCACGCGCAAGGATGTTTACCCCTTGCCACGGATCGACGATGCACTAGATTCTTTACATGGCGCCGAGTATTTCTCCAGTCTTGACCATAGATCCGGCTATTGGCAAATACCCGTGTCAGAGTCCGACAAGGAGAAAACAGCCTTTGCCACGCCGGATGGGCTGTACGAGTTTAATGTAATGCCTTTCGGACTCTGTAATGCGCCTGCCACTTTCGAACGTATGATCGATACTGTCCTTCGTGGGTTAAAATGGAGGACCTGTCTATGCTACTTGGACGATATTGTAGTATTTTCGCCGAACACCTGGAGCGTCTCGAACAAGTGCTTTCCTGCCTCGCACGCGCTGGCCTACAGCTCAATACGAAGAAATGTACTTTTGCAAGCAAGTCCATAAAAGTGCTGGGGCACTTAGTCGATAAAGACGGCATTCGACCGGACCCTGAGAAACTTTCCGCCGTCCTCGAATCTCCCCGTCCTCGGCGCCAAAAAGATCTGCGCAGTTTTCTCGGAATGGCTTCCTACTTCCGGCGCTTCATACGCAACTTCGCTACGCTTGCATCTCCGCTCCATCAACTCCTCTCAAACAATGCACCATTCGTTTGGTCGGACGATTGTGAAGGTGCGTTCCTGAAACTGAAACACGCTCTAACGTCGGACCCCGTATTGTGCCACTTTGACCAAAGCGCAGCCACTATCCTTCATACTGACTGCTAGCAGTCATGGTCTGGGCGCTATTCTCTTGCAGCGTGTCAAAACCTCACGTGAACGAGTCGTCGCTTATGCGAGTCGCACGTTGACTGCTGCAGAGAAAAATTATACTATAACCGAACAGTAGTGCCTCGCTGTTGTTTGGGCCGTGCAGAAATTTCGCCCGTACCTCTACGGCAGCCACTTCACAGTCGTTACCGACCATAATGCGCTGTGCTGGCTGTCATCGCTTAAGAACTTATCGGGTCGCCTTGGTCGCTAGGTGATACGTTTGCAAGAGTATGACTTCGACTTAATCTACAGGTCCGGAAAGAACCACCAAAACGCCGACGCGCTTCCTCGCCACCCTTTGTCGAGCAATGATGACTCGGCATCACCTAGCTGTAGTAACGCGCCCTCCGGACTTTCACTATCGCCCTTGCCCGTCTCAGCGCTGGAGTGGCTGCAACCTGACCACCAATCTGCCCTCGTCTCCTACCGACGGCCTGATCCGTACTGTCGGACCATTGCAGAGCGCATGCAAGGGTCTTCTGCACCTCCAAACACCCGGCTTCCTCGTCAGCTCAAGCAGTTCAAGCTTCAAGATGGGGTCTTGCATCGCTATATCTATCACGTCGTTGGCAACAAGTGGGTCCCCGTCATACCGCGTTCTTTGCAACACGAGGTACTCGAAGCATTTCACGATGACGCGACGGCAGGTACCTCGGATTTCATAAGACGTACGACAGAATACGAAGTCGATGTACATGGCCCGGCCTGTCCTCCGCTGTCGCCAAGTGCGTCGCATCATGTCCTCTTTGTCAAAGCCGCAAACGACCTACGACTGCTCCCGCTGGTCTATTGCAACCTCTTCCCTGCCCCGCTTCGCCTTTCGAAGTCGTCGGAATAGACTTGTACGGTCCACTTCCCAAGACCTCAAACAGCAATCGTTGGAGTGTGACGGCCGTGGACCACCTGACACGCTATGAGGAGACAGCATGTCTCCAATCTGGTACCGCCGCTGAGATCGCCGATTTTTTTCTGTCTAATATCTTTCTACGACACGGAGTCCCGCGCGTTGTCCTCAGCGACCGCGGCAAGGCTTTCCTATGGTCTCTTCTTACCGAAGTTCTGCGTGCCACCAACACCGTGCACAAGACCACCTGGAGCTACCATCCTCAGACCAACGGCCTGACAGAGCGTTTTCATCGTACTCTATCAGACATGATTGCCATGTACATCCGCCCCGACCACACCAACTGCTGTTGTTGTTTTGTGGGGTTTCACGTCCCAAAAGCAGTTCTGATTATGAGAGATGCCGTAGTGGAGGGCTCCGGAAATTTCGGCCACCTGGGGTTCTTTAACGTGCACTGACATCGCACAGCACACGGGCCTCAACATTTCGCCTCCATCGAAATGCAGCCGCCGCGGCCGGGATTCGATCCCGCGACCCTCGGATCAGCAGCCGAGTACCTTAGCCACTAGACCACCGTGGCGGGGCCACAACAACTGCGACGCAATCCTGCCGTTCGTCACATTCGCCTACAATACGGCTGTACAACGTACCACCGGCTTTTCTCCATTTTTCCTCGTGTATGGCCGCTCGCCAAGTTTACTACTAGACGTATCGCTACTTACAGCAGCTCCTGCCCTCTCAGGGACTCCTTTTTCCGAACAGTTCTTGTCCCGTCTCGCGGATTGCCGTCATCGGGCTCGCATCAACACCAGCATCTCTCAGGAAGTTCGGAAAGAGCGCTACGATTCGATTCACCGCCCTGTGACTTTTTCCCCTGGAGATGAAGTTCTTCTATGGACACCTGTGCGTGTACCCGGCTTGTGCGAAAAATTTGCCACTCATTTTATTGGACCGTACGTGGTCATTGAAAAGAAATCCCCTGTTAACTACCGCGCATCGCCACACCGAATGCCGTCCGACCTCCGTTGCCGTGGCACCGAGATTGTTCATGTCGCTCGATTGAAGCCGTACACGCGCCGGGTTTCATGACAATGCGCGGCCGGGCGGCCGCTTCCACTGCGGGAAGGCATTAGTGCGAGCGCGATCTATGAATGACTCTTCATCATCTCTGGACATCATCATCACCTGTATTTCTTCCTCATCTCTACATATCATCATCACCTGGACGGTCCGATGTTCGTCTTCGCAGCTCGTGATCGGCCAGATTAAATGGTCCCTTATGCTTTAAATGTTATTATACAGATTTATCTTGCGTCTATGTGCTCTTGTGTTGAGTTTATTCATTCACTTATGCTTGTCTGTTCTAAGGCTGAAGACAAGGGTGAATGTAGTGGGTCAACGGCAACAGCGAGGGCGCTTTTCCCATCTCTATAATCCTCAACAGAAGACGGGCGATGAGGCTTTCTTTCTTTCTTTCTTTCTTTCTTTCTTTCTTTCTTTCTTTCTTTCTTTCTTTCTTTCTTTCTTTCTTTCTTTCTTTCTTTCTTTCTTTCTTTCTTTCTTTCTCTCTTTCTTTCTCTCTTTCTTTCTTTCTGTGTTGCCCTTCACATAATAATTGCAAAATATTAGTGGGAAAAGGCCAAGATTGGGTCAAGGATAGGAGTGGGTCGGCTTTTCCTGTTTGCGTGACAAGCGACATGGGACATTAGGGAGGTTTTGCTTGTCCGGGAAACCGCTATGGGTAAACCATTTGGCGTAGAGCTGAGTACCGGATGTAAACAGAGTATGCGCAAACATGGCCGACCACTTCAAGCGTGTGCTGTCCGCTTCGAATCCTTCAAGTGGTCGTGGCGCGTTCTGTAGCCCTCAAGTTACTAATTGACGGCTGCATTTGTCTTAGGTTCGCATCATGAAGCTTCGAGAGTAAAGTATCCGTGACAATTCCATGCCGTTTCTCAGCGCGACACACAAACTGTCAAGGTTTTAAGCTTAGCGAGTGGAGGCCGGAATCACGGAGGACGTAGATCATGCGGTTTTGTTTGTTCTGTTTATCACCAATAGTTAGTGCCACTTGACTATGACAAGCAACGCTACAGGCTATCCAATATCCGCTACGCCTTTGCGTAAACGAGTTGACCAGACGCGCTTAATGTCACTATTAAGAAGCCGACAGCCCCGGCCTCTAAAGCGCCTCGCGCTCAAGAATACTTACCTTCATTGCAACTACATTGTGTCTCAGCTTCTGCCTCCCACGAAGTGCCAACCAGACTGCACAGAATGGCCGAGGTCAGTGCTCGATGTCGCGAGCAGACGATGTTTGCTTGAACTTCTAAGGTTTCTTACTCTGCCGCCTCACGCGTCTGCTCTCTACAGATGCGAGCAATGATTTCCACGTCGATTCATTGTTACATTCCTACTTCTCTATTTCTCCTGCAGATTGTATGCTCTGGGTGAAACCAGATGTCGTGCATTCTGTGCCCCGCCACTGCGTGGACAACTACAAGCAGAAGTGTCCGACGAGGTACCCCACCTACGACAGCGACCACTGCAATGCTGACGAATAGATGGAGATGCCATGAAGCTTTTCCTTAGCCCTCCTATATGGATGCTCTGGAAACCTTCTTTTATGGCGGAAAATGGAGCGCCGGCCAATCTTTAAATCACAAACACAAATACGTTTCTATCCCGCTACAGCGGTCTTGTTCACAATGAAATTGTATGCTTTTTTTATTAAATTGCTTTTCCGCCATGAACTTTCCCGATCAGGCGAGTTTCCGTCGAACCCTGGCTTTGAAACCCTCTTTTAGCTTAGCAAGGAAGTTGGGGCCTGGCCGATGAGACAACCATATACATAAGGTCGGCACATACACGAGAAAGCAAATTCACCCACTAACGGTTTGCCCGTTCCGCGGTTGACACTAATTAGAGAAAGTGCCTCCTCATGGACGCACATGGACCCAATTCAAACTGGAATCATCAACATGGTAAGCGGTCCACAGAGTGGTATCACAAAATAAGTTATTATTGCGCTACGAGCCATATATACCATGGACCCTACATATGCTGATAACTTTGTAGACTAACGAAAATGAGGCGGCATGGTAGCGAAGAAGCAGAAAAAAAAACAAGTGGATTTGTTCCCTCTGTCATTGCAATTGGTATAACACGAAAGTGAAACCTGTCTTCGCACATAAGCAGCAATATGCTTTGAACAAATGTAAACGATCTAGGGCAATAATGCACCCTACTACGGGAGAGCTGTTCCAGCCATTTTAGAAACAAAACGAATCGAAGGGCGGGAGGTGGGTTGGATGTTCTGCACATAGTGGTGAACCTCTTGCATGCACACATCAGCTGCACCTCCACACTGCACAGGGATCCTCAACGGTTGGACACAAGCGAAACCTCTTGAACGACTCACATATTTCCTGAGACGCTGCACTGCGCCATGCGTAAACCTGCCATAAACCAGGAGCTTTCGCAAACGTTGAAACCATAGACATAACCCTTTTTCCCAATGATGAAACCTTGCAAGTGAAAGTGAAATGTTTGTCAGCGGATCGTTTTGTGATCGATTGATTGATTGATTTTGGTTCGGTTAGGAAAGGACGCTAATTTCTGCAGCCCATGTAGGGAGCACGGCTAAGCGTCCATGGGGGTGGGGGAAAGGGAGTGAAAGAGATAGAGAGGAGAGAAAGGCCGTAGTGGAGGGCTCCGGAAATTTAGACCAACTGGGGTTCTTTAACGTGCACTGACAACGCACAGTACACGGGCCTCGGGCATTTTCGTTTTGTGAGCGCACACTTCGCTGTGCTAAAGGCGCACCATTTGCTTGTAGGCGAGCGTCTTAGCGTTCCTGGAGTAGAGCGCATCGCAACGCAACTTGCCGCACAAGACAAATTATGTAGCGTCCGTGGTTGAAGCAACGCGCCGGCAGACTGAGAAGGACGCCGAAGCCTGCGCGGCGATCGAGGCACCGAGAAAACTGAAGCGCTAACTGCCGGCGCGCATATTAACACGGCAATTTACGACTTTGCTTCATCGTTCCTAGGTGGCAGTACCACCTCTTGGAACCAAGAGTGCGATGAAATGGAGGCTATATTAATATGGGAACAATTTTACTTGTGAAATATTTTTGTTTTAACCAGGCATAGATTAGCTATTGCGTCGAATTGTGTGGCCCTGCTTGTGCTTCCGCACCTGATTTCAGGTTGGGGCACTTTCTATTTTTCGAAACATTTACACCTTTGGGAAGTAACTCCTCGGATATTATTCGCTCTTTCACATCATTACTAAGGAGCTATCTGTTTTGCATTGGCTACCATGTAGCCACGTCGTTATACTTATAGATATTCGCCATATTGCACTATGTTATCCTTCCTATAAGTATAACGACGTGGCTACATGGTAGCCAATGCAAAACAGATAGCTCCTTAATTACTTGCATTCCACAAACAAAAATCGCAATTCTTCACACGGATCTCAAAGATCGCGTTAGTTGTGCCGCAACATTCACTTGCAGTGCCCTGTAGTGAGCTCACGCCCACCACATGCACGGTATTCTAGTCACTGTATTGCACATTCTTATTTGGTCAATCATATATGAAGTTAGATTGGATATGACAGGAACAAAATTTCACACGTACACATAAGCAGCACGAGTGTATCAATATGTAAATTCAAGAAATATGCCTAGGGCCCAGCGCTTCAGCATTCCTTTCCATATTACACTTTTGGCAATTAAAAAAAAAAGAAAATACGGAACAGTTCAGGCTTTTTAGCAAGAATACGCCCATTTTTCGAATAGATTGAAGGATTGCAAACTCGTTGTGAAAGATAACCTTATTATGTGACACATAAAGCACCCTTTTGTTTTGGTGTTATATTGAAAAGAGGCGCACCGCCAACGTCGGAATTGGGCAAAAACTGGTGAAAAGGACAAATTACATCTGTAAACTGCACATATAAGAAAGCTTTCTGGAATCAAAGTAACCTTAATGGTAAAAGTGACATTTTACTATTCGAAGTGAAAGTGAAAGCAACGTGATTCCAATGATGAAAAACATTGGAATCACGTTAAAGCAAAACATGTAGCTGCAGCTGATAATAATATCAATGATAGTAGTTTTGTTTCAGCAAACGTATATGAACTTTCGGCGGACCATGTGTCAGTGAAGTAATCCTGTAGTATTTGTATACTTGGGAACCAGCACATACACATGTTGTGCATTAGCCACACATTAATAATTAATTATGTGAACAACAAATATGAAGCCAGAACTATATATAGCTAAAAATTAAATTGAAGGAGAAATCTACTGATTTGATCAATACTTTCTTTAGAGCATATGGTTCCATCAATGCCAAGTCATAATTTCTCCCACATCAACCAAGTAACTTGCCGAGCGCAGTGAAGGAAGAAGAAGAAGTCCAAGAAGTCGCCATGAATGCTGGTGATCGCCGTCGCTATCAAAGCCACACTCAACAGCTCTTCACGTTCGCCGCCGTCATCGCGAGCAAGAACGGCATCTTCACTCTACCTCGGCTCCTCTTCATCCACGGCGGGGCGCCGTTCGTGATCGCCTACACGACGCTCACGGTGAGCGTGGTCATCCCCGTGATGCAACTGGAGAGCGTGCTCGGCCAGTTCACGGGAGCCGGGAACATCGGAATTTTCGACACTGTGCCTGGCATGCGGGGCCTGGGCTACACGATGACCTTCTACTTCACGCTCGGCATGGCCATCTTCGTGACCGAGTGCTCCTACTCGACTGTGTTCCTGTCCAGCCTGATGCGATCTCCTCTACCGTGGTCCGACTGCAGTCACGCCAGCCCGTCAGACTCGTGCTACGTGCCCAAAAGGAAGATGGTGTTGTGCAGCAGCGTGCAGGAACACATGCTGCAGCGCTACCAACACTCGCGCGAGATGCAGGGGATGCCGGTCACTGACGGCGCGACCACCGTGTTCGTCCCCGAGTCCGTCTACAACAACTTCAGCGTAGTCGACTGCGTCAACGGGACGCAGAGTGCTACGCGGCTCTTCTTCGACTCCAGGGTTCTGCGAATCTCTCCGGACAGCAGCGACTTGGTTCACCCGGAGATCGCCATCACGATGGCGGTTCTATGGCTGGCCGTGTTCGTCGCAACCAGAAACGGTCTGCAGAACGCCGGGTACGCAGTGTACGCTGTCGCTTCCCTGACCATCACTACGCTGGTGCTGATGCTGGTGAATTCCTTAGCACTAAAGCACAGCGATCGCGGAGTGGATCTGCTAGTCAAGGCACCGTTGTCAGGCGTCATCAGCTACGAGGTATGGCGAGACGCGCTGAAGGTGTCCATAAGCAACATCGGCATCTTCGGCGGCGGTTTTTTGAGCGTCGCACGCTTCAATATATTCAAGACGAAGATAGGAACATTGTCGACCATCGTAGCCTTAATGCAACTGATATCTTCGCTTATCTACGGTCTCCTCTTCTTTGCGCACGTAGGCTTTCTCTCTTCTGTTAGGGACACGGACATCGAGCGGGTGTTGGATGGCGCAGACATGGAACACGTAATAATGCCGGAGACCCTCACTATCCTAGATACGACGCGGTTTTGGTGTACAGTGTACTTTACGTGGCTGTTGACCAACGCGTTCGGATACATGATGGTAGGTCCCGAAGTTGTCCTCGAAGCTGTAGTGTTCGAGTTTCCGGACGTGGCGAGGTATCGCAGCGAGCTCCGCCTTGCTGTCTGCTTCAGCTTTTACCTTCTTGGACTCGGTCTCACTACCACTTCCGGACCGTATATAATCAAGCTGCTGCTACCTGACGTCGAGATTATCGCAGCTCTGTCCCTTTTGTTGCAAGTACTCATTACTGTACGCATCTACGGTCTCCATCGAATCATGGTGGACTACTATGCTATGACGGGTCACTATCCTAATCTAATGACACGGTTATCCTGGAGCTTTGGAGTACCCATTCAACTTACCATGCTGCTGGTGGTCGAAGTGATGGAGCCATTTCCTGATGAGTACAGAGCCATCAAGTTTAGCAAATTTGCTAATATATTCAGAATATGGATCATCGTCGTCGCGTTCAGCTTCATCCCGACGTACCTGTTCGCTCTTCTCACGGTACACCCGTGGGAGAAGGTGATGGCGCCGGCAACGACGTGGTTACCCGAAGACAAGGCGGCCAACCGCGAGTACCGAGCTCTGATGAGAGAATTCGGCTACGCTTCGAGGATGGGACGCATCTCCAGCAATGTTCTCGACCAACCGAGTCTGGCTACGAGCGGTCAAGCTAGCGTCGCCGGAGTGAGTCGCGGCGACACGGTAACCGTGGCGGAGACGATCGACCCGCGCGAGATGGTGGGCACCACGGAGCGCTCGGTCACGTTCGCCCCGGACGTGATGACGACGCCACGCTGCAGCGAGAACTTCAACGAACTGCTCGAGCAGCAGTTCGGACTGCGGTCCTCACGAATCCCGTCTCGAGAGCTGAGCACCGAACAGGGCCTGCTGGACGACGCTTCTTCGAGCATTCAAATTAAGGTGCCGGGGTACGCGACAAACATCGACGCAGTGCCGGCAACGGTCTTTGCCAAGGAGGACGCCGAAGAGATTCGAAAGCTCATCGGTGACGTCGACACGGCTCTGGGCAATTATACTCCAAGCGAGGCCGGTTTGGTCGATAAAATAGCTTCAGGAGAGTTTGAAACAAAAAGGATTCTGGCGGAATCGCCACTTCCAAAGAAAACGAGGGCAACGAAGGAAAAGACGTTTACAAGACGAGGTACTGCGGCCGTTCTGACACCTTCGATGGCACCAGACCATGACGTCGAGCTTGTGATGGATGCGGCAGAAAAAAGAGACGGTAACGAAAGCTCTGTCCTGCAGCCACCTTCGTCGGAGCCGCCAGTGAAATCACAGGAAGGCGACGTGAAGTCCGCCAGAGAAGCAACGATGCAAAAAAAGCAAAAGGAGAGCGCCAATGCCCTACAGCTTCCACTCGCCACTCCACCGAACCGGAAAGAATGTGAGGGCACGCCTTCGGGCGCCTGTAGTGCCCGTAGCAAGGCGGGTAGCAGGCAAGCTTCTCCAGCGGCTGTTGAGCCGACGACACTTGTTCTGCAATCTTCTCAAGGAGGCGTGAAGAATTCAGACGACCAGGCTGTGAATTCCGGCAACGACAGTCAGTCTCTTTCTGAGAAACATGCGCAACATTCGTCGAACAGGGAAAAGTTCGGGAACAAGAAAAGGAAGCACAAGCAGGGATCCCCTTTACGGTCTTCCAAGAAAAGGGGGTTAAGGCAGCTATCGAAGTCGAAAAAGTCAGCCGCCAGGAAACGGAAGTCGTCCGAGTTTGAAAGCGTAAACGCCGATCAGGGCAAGGAGAGTGCTGAGGAGACGCCGAAAGGAAGTGCTAAAGAAAGCCCTAGTTTGCTTAGCGCTGCGGGAACCGCCAAGAACACGAATAAAGCCAATAAGTAGTCTCGCTTTCGGCATTGCTCTTCATGCACCTCAGCACGGTTTGCTCTTAACGGAATGAACTTAATCACAAATTGAGTAAAACGTGGTTCTGGTTACATTGCTACGATAGTGATTGGCGCCTTCGTGCACTCAGTTATTCTGTATTGCTATCACTTTCTCGTAGAAACAGTTTTATCATCGTATAATATGAAAACCTATTCTTCAAGAAAGCCCACGGTATCGTTTTTTGCAGAGAATATAGAATACCTAGATGCATAACACGTCCGATACGTGCTCCAGCGACTCCTCATTGTCTTATAACGCAGGGTTATGACGCCAATAGCTAAATATGGACAGTTGATGCGCGCGGTTATGGCACTAGCTGCTAGTGGCCACATCAGACTGTAGCAAATGCTTGCCATTCGTGACCATGCGGAACTTGGTGATATCAATGCCAAGAAGTTTGTCACAGTTGTAGCGAAAGAAAAAAAAAGCCCTGAAATCTCGCGTGTCCATGGAGTTGATGTGTACCAAATGTGGCGCGAAATAGTACGTAAAATGAAATGACTAATATGGCTGATCAGTCTAGCATCAATAACCCGACAACCTTGTAAGTTACGGAATAATTAACGACGATAAACTTCGGTGTGGCTCACACCCGGATTCATTATTTTATTTTTATTTTTATTTACGGTATACTGCGGTTACGAAGGACCATGCAGGTGGGGAAATACATAGGTGGCAAATTTACATGCACCTATGTATGGTATACGTTTCGATGTGACACAAAGTCTCGCAGTCTAGCACCGAAACTTCACTTAAGAGAACATTAAGGACGCCTACACATCGTTCTTAGTTGCAGCAGCTTCGCCATTCGTAGAAGTACGCCTTATCGTACCGGGCAACGGAAGCCTGGTCGAAGGTCAAGAAGTTTGTTAATAATTTGTCGATGTCCTAGTGCAAAAATTAGCCTTTTCATGCGCGCAAAGATGCCTGTAAATGAAGAGTTGTTTTCTCAGACATCGCATACTCGGTCGAAATTTCGCAATGTCAAATGTCGGGATCTTCACATTAAAGCTCTTATCATTAGGCAAGACCGACACCTCCCAGATAGCAAAAACAGGCTACATTGGCTACACAGCTCCTACGAGAGCTGGTAAAGGAGGCGTATTTCGTTTTATTTATTACACCCGAAGGCATTACGTAAGGGGGCATACACAGGTTTCGAAACGGCCCAATAAATTTAATCAGTAATAAACCAAACAAAAAAATGAGCACAAGCAAATTTAGAATAAACGTAGAACCGGGTAGTACAAGGACACTTAATCACACGCTCTGATAGCCCCATATTGTTTGAGCAAATGGCGGGTTAGTTCTTTACGAAATTTTCCTTGATGTGAGCTGGAAGCAATGGCGTTAGGAAGAATGTTACACAAGGTTATTGTGTGTGAGAAGGAAAATGCGTCCAGCGCCGCTGTACGAACACTTATGCGTGCGTGTGTGAGCTAATCCTCCAGGATGATCTTCCAGGTGGCACAAGAAGCATACGCCTTGTATGTGGCTTATAAAAGACGCAATGAATAAATCAATCAGTCAAAGTTTACTTAACGTGCCCAGGAACAACTGTAAGGTCCTTGTACTGGCGCACGAAAAAAAAATAACAAGAAGCAATAAAATAAGGAGACTCTACAGAAAAAATACTAAGAAAAACAACAATGGTCAACATTCACAATAAAATATCAGGGATAAAATTGCACATATACAACAATGCGCAGCCGAAACAAGAAAAAGAATGTCAGCAGTGTACGACACTATGTTAGTACAGTGCGAAGCTCGGAGCACAACAGCGACTGGGAGCTGTGAAAAACATCGAGCTCTAAAATGTAAGCATTGTAAAGACGTTGTATTCTGTCAAAGGTCGAACGTTCACAGAGGCAGGCGGTTACATGAAAATCAAAAGGACAGAAAGTTGAGCGAGTTGGTAAGGGTCCATAGTCAAAAGAAGAGGCGTGCAAGACACGGACACAAGGGGAGAAGTGAACAACACGAACGCCGACTAACAACTGATGCACAGCACAGAGGCGAAAAAGAAAGACACACAGCTTATCTGCGCCATGCTCGGAATGGTAGCGCCACTTGTCAAACGGTTACACGTGCCGGTCTACGCGATAGACAACTGCTAAGGCATTCTATCTCCTCTCTGTTTAAGCTAATCGACGGCTGACTCATGCACGCACTTCCACTATTACTGATATGCCAGGCCTTGATAGCTTTGATAGCTTGGCTTTGATAGCTTGATTATTAGAAATACACAGATCTAAGATGTTTGTTTGTTTTTCTGGGGTTTAACGTCCCAAAACCAGTTCTGATTATCAGAGACGCCGTAGTGGAGGGCTCCGGAAATTTCGACCACCTGGGGTTCTTTAACGTACACTGACATCGCACAGCACACGGGCCTCAACATTTCGCCTCCATCGAAATGCAGCCGCCGCGGCCCAGATCTAAGATGTTACCAGCAGGAATCGGCGATACTATTATGTTGCTGTAGGGAATTAAAAGCGAGAAAATCTAACAATACACTGCACTTGTTCTCTAAGAAATGATGATAATGAGAAAAATTAAGTATGGTCCAGTCAATTCCAGGTGTGTTAAAATCGCCATGTACAAGAAGTCTGTGCTTATTATGTGAAATTACCACATCTTCAATAGAAGAGATGATTTGATTAAAAGCGATAGGTGAAACGCTAGGTGATACATAGCAACAACCAATCAACAATTTTTCACAGGGCTCAAGACTAACTTCGACCGAAATCGATTCAGAAATTGTTTCCATGTCCTTGCGTCTAACAGATCTTAGAGAACTGTCTATCGTCGTCAATACACCTCCACCTTTTTGTTTAGTTGCACAGAAGTCCCGATCACTGCGGAAGGTGGTGTAGTTTTACGGAAGATAGTCACATGAAGGCATTTCACTGCACAGCCACGTTTCAGAAATCACAATAAGGTCAAAAGAAGACGAAGCAATATTAGAAAAGAATTCACGCGTCTTATTGCGAAGACCCACGAGCGTTCTGATAAAATATATCCAAATTACACGGCACCGTTGCTTCGCGGGTGCGTACTTTGAGGGATGGAGCATGTCATCGTGGAGAATCCCACGGAATGGCTTGCATCCGCACGGCCACATTGACGGGTCATTCAGACATTTCAATGTATCTTCGTCAGCTGTAACATAGAATGGAGAGTAAGAAGGATATTTTGTTTTGAGCCGCCGGCAGGAAATGGCAGAAAGGTCAACAGATTCATAATCAAAAGAAGAGGCGTGCAGGACACGGACACAAGGAGAGCAGTGAACAACACGAACGCCGCTAACAACTGATGCACAGGCACAGAGGCGGAAAAGAAAGAAGACGCACAGCTTATCTGCGCATGCTCGGAATGGTAGCGCCACCTGTCAATCGGTTACACGTGCCGGTCTTCGCGATAGACAACTCCTAAGGCTTTCTATCTCCTCTCTGTTTAAGCTAATCGACGGCTGACTCACGCATGCACTTCCACTAATACTGATATGCCAGGCCTCAACCAATAAACGCGTATCTTCGTTCTTATGCCATTACAGGATCTCGGTTTTGTCTAACTCGGGCATGCAGCTACAGACCTGGCTCACTGCTGGTTCACTGCGCTCCTTGTGTCCGTGTCCTGCACGCCTCTTCTTTTGATTATGGACTGTTACCAACTCGCTCAACTTTCTGTCCTTTTGATCAACAGATTCAGTGTGTTTCTTGAGATCAGCAGATACAGTGTCAGGGCTGAACTTGGACGCAGATATAGCCCTCTGCCGCTGGGGTCGTTGAACCATTAACAATGTGGGCGATTCCATGCCTCGAGTAGATACATGTGTTTTTCTTTTCCTTTCAGTCTTTGCACTCACTGTGACAATGGCCGAAGAGGTTTCCGTACGATCAACAGCACGTAGCTTCGAATCACGCTGAAAACCTGGTGGGGGCGTTTAGGTGTTATGAGTCGTATCCGAGGTCACGGGGGTGTCGGAGTTCACGGAAAAATCACACTGAACAGCCGTTGGAGACTTTGCAGGACGCTCCCCTAGCTTGGGGGCGACGCGGCGTGTCAGCTCATCGCGCAGAAAACGAACCTCACCACGAAGGGAGGCGACGATACGGACCTGCTGCTCAGCTACGCGGGAATGTTCCTTTCGCACGCGCTCATTAGCCTCCCGCAGCTGCGAGACCTCGTCACTCAGGAACGAAATCCCTTCCAGCGCGTCGACGAGCAGGCGGCGAAGACCGGCTACCTCACCGCCAAGGTCACCCGAAGGGGCGAGAGGTGCACTGGTTGGGGAACAACGTGGCTGCAGGGAACACGCCGCCGTCGCGCATGCCTCCGTATCGTCGTTAGGCTTGCCACCGTGTTGGGCCGAATCGCACAAATTGCAGGAAAATGAACGCGATCCGGACTTCAACAGCTGCAGCTGCTCATCCGGCCAAGTCACATACTTCGCGTGCACACGTTTTTCGCAAATTTCACAGCGGAAAAAGTGCTGCTTACCGAAAAAAGGGCACAAGCAGAGCACGCACGCATATCGGCTGGGCGCCATGCATGGCGCCCAGCCGAGGTGGTGATGATGATGATAATAATAATAATAATAATAATAATAATAATATTAATAATAATAATAATAATAATAATAATAATAATAATAATAATAATAATAATAATAATAATAATAATAATAATAAATTGGCAGATCCCACGTGCAGTGGGAGTCAAGGAAATGCGAAGCACGCATAAGGAACGTAAAATGGATTTCCATTGTTGTCTCGCTACACCGAGTTTAGTACATATGAAGTTAACGAAACAGCCGCAAGAGCACCATGACTGTGGCATGTAAACCATGCCGCTCATACACGTATGTCATGATTCTCACGTTATGACTTGTCATTTACGTTCGTTATGCAGTCCTGTTGTGCCAAACCAAATTTCGTATAGGCTCCGTGCAGTCGAGTTTTCCATGTGCGACATCAGCGCCAGAATGCACTGCCTGGCGGAGAGAAGAAGCAAAATTAGGCAGACTGTGACAGGGAAATACGCGAACGCGATGCGCGTCTCCAACTCTACAGCAGCAGCGACCGCCAATCCCACCTTCTTTCGTTTTATTTCCTCTGAGACGCGCGCTCCAAACTTGCGACAAACTGTTCCAAAGGGCAACGCCGCCAGCGTTCGTGTGGTTCGCAGCACGCCCGGAAAGCAGCGAAGAAACGCGTGCGCGACTGAGCCGTCCGACGAGAGCTACGTAGCGCCCTGTGGTCAGTAGACGGAGTCATCCCATTAACGAAACGGCAGTATAGCGCCAGGACCATGGCATGTATGTAAATCATGCCGGTCATGACACGCGTGTCATGATTCTAATGTTATGACCTGTCATTTTGCGTTCGTCATGCTGTCGTGCTGTGCCATGGCAATTTTGGTATACATCCCATTAACGAAACGCCTGGCATGTAAATCATGCCGCCCATGACATGCATGTTATGCTTTTCATGTTATGACCTGTCATTTATGTTCGTCATGCAGTCATATTGTTGCATACCAGTTTCCCTACACATCCCACTAACGAAACGGCAAAGAGAGCACAAAGACCGTGGCATGTAAATCATGTCGCTCATGACATGCATGTCATCATTTTCATGTTATGATCTGTCGTTTACGTTCATGATGCAGTCATCTTGTGGTATGCCAATTTTCGTAAACATGCCGTTAACGAAACGCGTGGCGTGTAAATCATGTCGCCCATGACATGCATATCATGATTGTCATGTTGTGACCTGTCAGTCATGTTCGCTATGCAGTCATGTCGTGTCATACCAATTTCCGTATACATCCCATGAACGAAACGGCCAGGAGAGCACCAAGACCGTCCGTCGCATGTAAATCATGTCACTCATGACATGCCTGTACAGATTTTCATGTTGTGACCTGTCATTTATGTTCGCCGTGCAGTCATATTGTGCCATACCGATTTTGGTATACACCCCATTAACGAGATGGCCAGGAGAGCACCAAGACTGTGACATGCAAATCATGCCGCTCATGACAAGCGTGTCATGATTTTCATGTTATGACCTGCCATTTATGTTCGTCAGGCAGTCATGTTGTGCCATACCAATTTTCGCATACATTCCATTAGCGAAACGGCCAGGAGAGCCCTAAGACCGTGGCATGTAAATCATGCCGCTCATGACATGCATATCATGATTGTCATGTTATGACCTGTCATTTGTGTTCGTCATGTAGTCATGATCGCTCATGATATGCATGTCACGATTTTGATCTTATGACCTGTCATTCATGTTCGTCATGTAGTCATGATGTGGCATACCAATTTTCGTAAACATCCGATTAGCGAAACGGCCAGGAGAGCAGAAAATCGTAGGCGGCTAGATAGATAGATAGATAGATAGATAGATAGATAGATAGATAGATAGATACGCTCAAACTCGCCGAAGTTCGCTAAGAAATGCTTCGCATTTAATAATAATAATAATAATAATAATAATAATAATAATAATAATAATCGAAAGTTTATTTAACGTGCCCAGGAACAACCGTAAGGTCTTTGTACTGGCGCACGCAAAAGAAATGAGAAGAAACAATAGGGATGCTCTACAGAAGATCATACTAATAAAATCAACAAAGGCCAACATTCATAATAAAATATCGATTTTGATTGATTTTGTGGTGTTTAACGTCCCAAAACCAGCTCTGATTATGAGAGACGCCGTAGTGGAGGTCTCCGGAAATTTTGACCACCTGGGGTTCTTTAACGTGCACTGACATCGCACAGCACACGGGCCTCAACATTTCGCCTCCATCGAAATGCAGCCGCCGCGGCCGGGATTCGATCCCGCGACCCTCGGATCAGCAGCCGAGTACCATAGCCACTAGACCACCGTGGCGGGGTTCATAATAAAATATCAGGGATACGAAAACGCTATAAAGCTTCACATATCGAACTACGCACCAGCAGCATAAAGAGGAAAAATCTCAACAGTATACGACACTATGTTAAAACGGCGCAAAGCTCCGAGCAGAACAGCGACTGGGAGGCCTGAAAACCATCCAGGTCTAAAAAGTAAGAATACGTTGTATCCTGTCAATGGTCGAGTGTTCACACAGGCAGGCGGTTACACGAAAAGGTCTATCCTCTTTGGTAAGCTTACGTGGAATTCGAAAATGAACACAGTTGAACAGTACAGGGCAGGATTTGATACCACGCACAAGCTTGAACAAATCGTTCTCAATCAGTCATCATGAATAACCACTCATCTAATCCTCTTCCTCTAACATCAGTTGTCCCACAAGGCTCGGTTCTCGCCCCTCTTTTGTTTTTCATTTATATTAACGACCTCCCACTGCATGTATATTGCCATATTCGAACGTTTGTTGACGACTGCGTTATCTACCGCCGAATAACTTACACTACTGATCAAGAAGCCCTTCAACAGGATCTTAACCACATCCAACAATGGTGTGAAAACTGGCTCATGACCCTTAACAATAGCAAATGCAACCTCCTTTCCATTACCCGTCGACACAATACTCATGCATTCCAGTACAATATCGCTAACGAATCCGTAGAGTCCGTATCGTCCTTCAAATACTTAGGCATTTCATTATCTAATGACTTAACATGGAATGCACATGTCACTAACGTGATATCATCAGCGAACAAATCACTGGGATTTCTTAAACGTCATCCTCGCCTCGCCCCACAACACGTTATGATTTCTCGCTCACAAGTCACTCGTTCGCCTCAAACTAGAATACGCATCTGTCATATGGAACCGGAACCATGTTAACTGCATAAACGATCTAGAAGCAGTGAAAACCGCGTTACAACCGTTCATCCATTCTTCTTATTCGCACGAAATCAGTGTTTCAGCGTTGCAAACTAAATCTGCGATATCGCCTCTCTCAGTTCGCCGTCGCATAGCCACTCTATTACTGCACCACAAGTTATATAACTCATCGCTTGATCGAGCACCTTACGTCATGCCAGCATCGTACATTTCTCCCCGCACCAGCCACACCCTTCACTTTTTTTAGGGGCGAAGCTCCTTAAGGCGTGGGTCGTTCGTCCCTTGTAGTCGTAACCACCTCGTTCTAAGATTGCGCTCGATAGCTGGCGCTCGCCCTCGGCGCGTTCCTCCCGGCGCGCGAGCTCTCTCACTCTTCCATCTGCTGTCTTGTGTGAGAGAGACAGAAAGAGAGAGAGAGAGAGCGAAAGACTGTCCGTTTCTAACGATGATGATGGGTTTGTGCTAGCGCGTTACGGCGCGTGTAAGAAGCTGGTGTAAGACGCTGTGGCCTCTCCGCCTTATACTCTTTCAGCAGTCATGTGATGGCGTCGGCAAACGCGGTGCCCGTTCCGGCCTGTGTAAGGGGCTGCGTAAGACGCTGTGACCTCTCCCCCCTTACTAGAGTGTACTGCATGATTCTAACGCGTTTGTGCTAGCGTCCCCTTAAACGCGAGATCCCAGCGTTCGAATAGAGTGTTTCTCACGTCTTTACATGATGATCGACTGGGCGAATTACACGGAAGATTAACGGTTTACCGGTGATTCACTCCGGAGCTTCGCCCACTCATCATCATTCACCCCGTGGATATGCTGTGAATTTTTTTGTCTATGGGTACGAACTGTTACTTTTTCAGCTTCCTTCTTTCCACGTGCAGCTAAAGATTGGAACGGCCTTCCCCAATATATCGTTGACGTCACCTGTGCATCATCATTCGCTGAAAATTTAAATAACCTTTTCTGCATATAAACACATTTGGCATTGCTATTCATGTTTTCCTGACCCCACCCCTTAATGTAATACCACCATGTGGGGTCTTTAAGGAAATAAAATGAAATGAAAGGAAATAACAGATCAACGCGTTTTGCTCCGGCAGTGATAGTGATCCAACAGTGTCAACTGCAACGATCAAGGCCCTTTCTAGCGAACCGATGGCTATAAATGTTCAGGAATTTTCTCTCTGGACTCACTCAGTGGCGTTGCTGCTGGAATTAGAAATGTCATTCCAGATCGCAGATGCCTACTCAAGGTGAGGAAGACATGTCGCGGTGAACAATTTGCGGAAGGGCATAGCCCAACGGAATTCTCTAGACATTCTGCAAACAGCCTAGAGTACGAAGACCCCGTAAAGCAACACGCTTAGCGTGAGCAGAAAGGTGTAAGGTGCTATAAAAAGAAACACCTAGGTCATTGATCTCACAAACCTTACACAAGGACACAGAATTGACGGAATATGCGAATGACACACTAGATGTTTTTCGACTGACAATCATGCCCTTAGTTTCTTAAATACTTAGAGGTTATTGCTTCTACACCATTCAGAGAAAGACACAAATCGGAGCGCAGCAAGCGACAATCGATAACTGAATTAATTTCCTTAAATATTTTTATATCATGGCCTTACAAAAGGAAAGAAGAATTCCGAATTGCAGAATAAGCGTTTTTAACATAAATTAAAAAGAGGAGTGGGCCCAGTACCGACTCTTGGGGAACCCCCCTAGTAGCTTTGTACAAAGAAGACGTTTGTCGACATATAGCAACGCAACATGGCCTATCAACAAGATAACCATGTAGGATGTTCACAATGAAGAATCAACATTGAAGTGCGCAAGTTTATCCACAAGCAACGAATGGATGACAACGTGAAAATTTTGCTAAGGTCACAGTAATAATAATAATAATAATAATAATAATAATAATAATAATAATAATAATAATAATAATAATAATAATAATAATAATGAAACAGGGCGTTTAGGCAAGGGTCTTGCTTGTGAAGATTGAGCGAAAACAGCTGCGACTAAGCCTTGGCAATCGCGGAGCCAGCACGCGCGTTGGGCTGCCCAAACGTCTTCTTCCTCCGCGAGTAGCGCACCCTGTCTGTCCTAGTATAGCGTCCACATTCTCCACTGCAATAATAATAATAATAATAATAATAATAATAATAATAATAATAATAATAATAATAATAATAATAATAATAATAATAATAATAATGTTGCACTTTATGAACTTAAGTTGATAGAGCTTTTTCTTCGCAGAAGTGTGACATGCCTAAGCGTTTGACGCGGACTGAAAAATGAAGAAATGCAGAAAGTAAAGGAAAGGAAACAAGCCGCTTTTGTGGGAACTCCTTGGAGTCCTCGGAAAGGCAGCAGGTGCCAGGAACCCTAAGCCAGGTCGATGGCTTCGAGTTGTCAAGCATGTTCAACAGCCATGAATATATAAAAAAAATTCCCACACTCTATGCGCACAACGCAGTAAAACATAAGGCGAACCGCAGTGTCCAGGTCAACTGCGTGTAAGAACTTACGAGGAGTGCACTTGACGGGACAACCACTTCTACAATGTTAAACGGGTGTCCGACACAGACACTCTTCCTTTTTATACTTGAATAGGAAGCAATCGGGGGCTAGCGCAATGTGTTAACAATAAAATCGTACAAAGAAAAGAGAAAGAAAAATCGGGCTTTGTGTCTTTGACTGTGATGCCTAATTGCGTCCAAAGATATTCAACGTTTGCACCAACCCGCATTGATGTGATAGGATGTGTTGCATGATGAGTGAGTGATGGTGACGACGGAGATTAAAGTCTATCGAGTTGACCTATACTATTTAAGTATGTAAATAAAAAGTCCATCGCACGTCTCTGTTGTGTGGGGCAAGCTAGAGGGCCTAAAACACATTGAGGCGATAAAGCGAGCTGCGTAATTGACTGCATGCAATGTTCATAGAGCGCACGCTCATCATTGTACGCTCGGCACTCAAACAAAATATGCTCTAGGGTTTCAGTAGAGCCACAGTTGCTGCAGTATGGGCTTGTCTCCTGATGGAAGCGGTACCGTAGATCGTTGGAATATGCAATGTCCAGCCGTAGTCGATGATACAATGTTTCCAGATGCCGAGGGATGTTGGAGTGTAATTTTGATTTGAGATCTGGGTCGACTGAGTATAAGAAAGGGTGATGATGTGTCGGTAACTTCCATAGCCGGTTTCTTTCTTCGTAGGCGAATCGTTTAGCCATTTGGGAAGCATCAGATTTGGTGAAATAGATTCGTTTATAGTTTTGATATCGCAGACCGTTACGTGCTGCTTTGTCGGCTTTTTCGTTGGGCAGAATGCCGCAGTGAGCTGGTATCCACTGAAATGTAATGCAGTGTCCTGCAGTAAAAGCCAGGTGATGTAAATAGGCAATGTCGGCAGAAACGGGTTGATGATTGGTTTTCTTCAGGTGGTTGTACAATGTTTGCAGCGCTCCTTTGGAGTCGGTAAAAATTGCCCATCGGCCGGGCTTTTGGCGCACGATATACTGGATAGCTTCCTTAATGCCATGAAGTTCCGCTGTCATGGAAGATGTTTTCCGCTGCAGCCGATAGGAACGCATTTCTCCTGTTGAAGGCACATAAAGGCCACAGGAAGAAGCTTCTCGAGTCGTTGAAGCATCAGTGTAAATATGCGTGTGATGGGGATATTTCTCGGCTAAGTAGAGGAGAGTAGCTTGCAACAGCGCGACCTGTGGCAGGCGCCTCTTTGCTTCGTTTATGCCAGCGCTTTTGATCACATGCATATCGCATACGAACACACCTCAACGGAGTCGAGAACCTTGGAAGGGCTCCTTCTTTACGTGACTGCCGTACCAGATATCGCGATTCCTTAAGCCCTTTCGCGGTGGCCCCGATATCAATACAGTCGGCTCTTTCCACGCTTATTTGTATGCACTCCCGATATGTTCAGGCGTATGTCCGCCGTAAACGACATGAAATACGGCCAATTGCGTTGTCCGCCTCTGATGTCACGTGCCAAAGAGTAGGGGGAAAGCTGATTTGTCAGTGAGAAAAAAAAAGTAATGCAGCCGATACGCGGGATGAGCTGGACAAACCATAAAGGAAGAGAAAGGCAATTAATTTGACATAAAAAATTGTAATACTGAAATGACCGGTTAGAAGCAGTTCCTCCACTACTGTACGTGTTCCCAGACACGGTACAGTTTAAAACAGGGAATGTCGCGGGAGCCACCGTTTCGACAAGCGGGCTTGTCTTCGTCAGGGCGGTGCCCTTCGCCGCCCTGAAGAAGACAAGTCCGCTTGTCGAAACGTTGGCTCCCGCGACATTCCCTGTTTTAAATCGTACCTTGCGATTTGTTCATCGATTCAAGCACCCATCTTCCCCTGAGCTTCTCTTCTAGTTTGGATTTCAGACACGGTACAGGAAGAGATGAGGAGTAGCAGGCCGCAGAAGAACCTTACACCCATGTGGCCCTGAGAGCATGAAATGTGGGCATCGCTATGCTTCGCTGTGTAGACTACAAGCGCTGCTGACACGTGATGCACTCTGCCATTATATAAGGCAGTAATTTCCCCCCTCCCCCCCCTCCGAGTTTAAGAAAGCGCTGTCCACGGAACCTCTCTAGGGTACTGTAAGGTATAGTAATGTACGCAATACGTAGGTTATGCAATCGCCGCTACTGCTAATGATATATATATATATATATATTGACACGTGCGGTTGTTTTGTTTATGTGGAAACCGTTATCACCTCCCAGTGACACGCGCGCTCATTTTGATTGTTTGCGGGGAGCGCTGTTATCCCTTTGTGTTACGCGGAACGTAGGCCGCGTTTATCTTGCGTGCCACTTCTGGAACCGTGTCGACCATTCTTGTAACTTGCAGCTTGACGCGCACATTTCAGTGACTTCTGGAACTCCAGAGATAATGCGAGAACGCGTTATGACGCGTGTATAAAAGCCGACGCATTACGCCGCTTCTCAGCCTTTTCGTCGACCGACGACTGTTCACGCCGCTGTTGCTGTGAATTGTGATTGGCCTTGTTTTGCTGGGCACAAGTTCGCCCAATAAACAGTTCGCCTGACATCACCTTGAGTCCTGCGTGCTTCGTCTCAAGTGCTGCGTGTGTCACAACCACGTGACAATATATATATATATATATATATATATATATATATAAGCTAGAAATGTGTTTTTCAAATTAAAAAGAAGTCAAACTTTTACTTGTCGGAACCCCCATGGCATCATTTGTTGGAAGAAGCGAGCGCGACTTTCAGCTGTACTTGACAAAAAGAAGCGCAAATTCCCTGTTACGTGCCATGTAATGCAATATGTGGAGCATAATGTTCGCAGGAGTCCCCGGTAGTGGTGGGCGTGGTCGTCTGACAACGTTCAAAAAGTCTTGCGGGGCCCAGTAGTAATTTTGGTGAGGTCGCACATCTGTGCCTCACTTATCATGCGCAGCTACGCACTGTAGGTCGGCGTTTGGCACTTGCAGAACGTGCTACGGCTCTCGAAGTAATCTCCCTGAAAGGAACTACGTCGAGTTTGTCAAGTATACTAATTTGCTTCTGTGATATAGACCCTTGGCCTGTGATACGGCATTGGCGATGCACGGTCTCTTCTTGTGTGACTACGCTTGCACACCGTGTGCATGCCAGCAACAACTGATTTAGGTGAGCTGAACAAGCACGCAGTAAGGGAAGCCTAACCGGTACGAATATCAGGGGAAATGCCACGTGATAGGGCTTTTTATCATTTACGTATCCAAGCATAAGCACAAGTACTGAGGGACATGTCGGAAGCAAAGGTGTATCGTAAGTCAACCCGTACCTAAAAAACAACAAAGAAACACAGCGTGCATAAACATCGCTTATACAAGAACGCTTTGACGCATTTATAGCCTAATTCCTCGACAAGCTGCATTTGCGGAAAGATATTCGCCTTTCCTGCAAACTACAAGCGCTGAACAGCATACCAGTTTCTTCGCTGAAAACTTCAGTCTGTACCGACGTAACGGTGGCGTGTTGCATCGAATAAGCAATTTGATTCAACGCGCCTACATAATACGCATTCACATCCAGGACACTATCTTAAATGAATCAGGCACCTCACCTCACACTCTTGCAAACAGAGTCGTGTTCAGTGACCTGCTCTGTTTTACATGCTGGTAGGCTTGGGAGAAAAAGCCGACGAAGAAAGTATACGGTGACGTCAACCTGCAAGAAGGTGCCAGCTGAAATTCAAGGAATAGGATCGACGAACAAGGGCGTGATCGGAGATCTTTGTTCGGAACATATCGTGTTCGCTTGCTGCAACGTCACGAATTGGGGGCGCGGCTCTCGTTGTGGGCGCTGCGGATTTGGCGCGACTGAGTGCGGCGCAGACTACCAGGATTGGTCACACTACTTTGAGCAAATATAGTTTTATGATATCGTGCCCATAAAATCTGCGAGAGGGGCAGGGTGAGAGCAACCAATGGTGAAGAGGCGTACATAAAAAAATGTGACGAGCAGATTTTGGCTTAGACGATATAAAACAAAACTAAACGTTTCTCGACTTCAAATAAGTAAGATTGCTTTAAGAGGAGGATATTTGTTTTTTTTGTGAGCGAAAATGCGTGACGTGCGGAGAAAATGTGGTCATGTAAAAACGTGGCCGCGCCCCGCTTCTTACGAGGCAAGCATAACCACGGCAATGACATGCAGTGAAAAGCGAACAGAACTGGCCGCGTTCGCAAACAGCGATCTGAGATCGCACCCGAAATCACATGTGTTCGTCCTTATGATTTGCTTAAGTGGTGCGAAGTGACTTATGGGCAGTTAATTGATGAACGAAATTCTGTCAGATGCTAAAGACGCTGATGACAGCACGAAATACTTCCTGAAAAGTGCGACCAAGACACTTATTTGGTGGACGCTGCTGGCAGTTCTCTTGCGCACCGGAAAATGCTTTCCAGAAAAGGGTCAATGAACTATGTCCGAACAAAGAGTCGATAGCATTTGAACTTGGTGGGCGCACGTGACGCATGTGTCAAGGTTTGTCCTCGGAAAGTAATCTCCCAGCTGACTCCATACGAACAAAGAACGAGTTCTGAGAAATTGAGTCACCCGCCGCGGTGATCCAGTGGCTATGGCATTCGACAGCTCATCCGAAGGTCGCGTGATCGAATGACAGCCGCGGCGACCGCATTTTCTATGGAGGCGAAATTCTAGAGGCCCGTGTTCTGAGCGATGTCAGTAAAACTTAAAGAACCCCCTTTTATCGAAATTTCCATGGACCTCCACTTCGGCGTCAATCATAATCACATCGCGCTTTAGGACGTCAAACAGTAGAAATTCCTATTATTATTACTTATAGAGAAACCAAACTTGGTGGATCGGGTAACTCGGGAAGTAGGCGACGGCGGTGCCGTATGCTCAAGCAGCGCAAGGTAAACTTGGTGTCCCAATTGGACTCTGTTGATACGTAGCGGCTGTCTTCTGCCTTTTCTTGAAACTTCAACGACCAAGAACGCATGACATCGAAGGAGGCTGATTCATATCCTAGTTGCACCACTATAAGCTCTTGGCAGATTTTATTTTGCAGTAACCATAATGCGCATGAAGTTGATAAATAACAATTGAGGAAAATTAACATCACGCGTGACGGCCAGTAGAGGATAAGCACCCACATTCCTAAATTATAGTTAGTCCAGTGGCCATTAGAAGAGCCGCTGTGTGTTATTAAGGACTGGCGAAAGATGAAACGATTTCTAGCACAAGAAACGCAGATAGAAAACAAGACATATGCGACGTAATAAGAGCTCATATCTCCTTTCTTCGCGCTAGACATCGTTCCTGATGTACAAGAAGCAGACCCACATCTCCACGAGTTAGAAGGGGAGCTTTCTCCATACTCATAAGCAACAAAATAAACCGCCAAATCAACTCTAAGGCACAAGGCAATGTAGGACACGGGAAAAATATTTTCATGTGCCGTCTTTTCTGTATTTTTCCGCGCTCTAAGTTTTTGTAAACCATTCACCCGCTACGCCGTCAAATGACCTTTCAAATAGAATTTTATTTTTATTGTGCATCGCTTAATGCATTTAATTGTTAGCTGCTGCTTCTTGAACCGAACACAATTACACATTTGTCTTACGTAGATTGCAGTATCCCCCCTGCGCTTCAGCTTCTTAAGTAAACATCAAAAACCGAATTTCAGTCGCAAGCATTCATTTGGCAGTAACACACCGCCAGTTATATCGGGCGCCCATCCTCGTAAGCCCTGAGTTACAGTACCTCAGATAAGCAAAACTAAGAGGCCAATACTCACTTTTCTTGTCAGGTGAACATCGTATTGAGCCACGTCATTTGATATCACTTGATTTGTTTTAAATGCGAAGCATTTCTTAGCGAACTTCGGCGAGTTTGAGCGTATCTATCTATCTATCTATCTATCTATCTATCTATCTATCTATCTATCTATCTATCTATCTATCTATCTATCTATCTATCTATCTATCTATCTAGCCGCCTACGATTTTGTGCTCTCCTGGCCGTTTCGCTAATCGGATGTTTACAAAAATTGGCATGCCACAATATGACTGCATGGCGAACATAAATGAGAGGTCGTAACATGAAAATCATGACATGCATGTCATGAGTGGCATGATTTACATGCCACGGTCTTAGTGCTCTCCTGACCGTTTCGCTAACAGGATGTATACGAAAATTGGTATGCCACAACATGACTGCATGGCGAACATGACTGACAGGTCACAACATGAAAATCATGATATGCATGTCGTGGGCGACATGATTTACATGCCACGCGTTTTGCTAACAGGATGTATGTGAAAATTGGCATGCCACAAGATGACTGCATCACGAACCTAAATGACAGGTCATAACATGAAAATCATGACATGCATGTCATGAGCGACATGATTTACATGCCACGGTCTTCGTGCTCTCTTGGCCGTTTCGTTAGTGGGATGTGTAGGAAAATTGGTATGCAACATTATGACTGCATGACGAACATGACTGACAGGTCACAACATGAAAATCATAACATGCATGTCATGGGTGGCATGATTTACATGCCAGGCGTTTCGTTAATTGGATGCATACCAAAATTGCGGCGTCGCCCTTTAGAACAGTTTTCCGCAGGTTTGGAGCGCGCGTCTCAAAGGAAATAAAACGAAAGAAGGTGGGACGGGCGGTCGCTGCTGCTATAGAGTTGGAGACGCGCATCGCGTTCGCGTATTTTCCTGTCACAGTCTGCCCAATTTTGCTTCTTCTCTCCGCCAGGCAGTGTATTCTAGCGCTGGTGTCGCACATGGAAAACTGGACTGCAGGGACCCTATACGAAAATTGGTTTGGCACAACATGATTGCATGACGATCATCAATGACAGGTCATAACATGAAAATCGTGACATGCATGTCATTAGCGGCACAATCTGCATGCCACTCGTTTCCTTAAAGGGATGTTTACCAAAATGACTATGGCACAACACGACTGCATGACGAACGTAAATGACAAGTCACAACGTTAGAATCATGACATGCGTGTATGAGCGGCATGGTTTACATGCTACAGTCTTGGTGCTCTTGCGGCCGTTTCGTTAACTTCATATGTATCAAACTCGCTATATCGAGACAACAATGCCAATCCATTTTACGTTCCTTATGCGTGCTTCGCATTCACTTGATTCCCACTGCACGTGGGATCTGCCAATTTTTTTTTTCTTGATTGATCTCAACACATGTGGTCGAAGGCGAAGGGAAAAGCCATTTCAGAATGGCTTGAGGGAGTCCTTCGCCGCAGTATAGGCAAGGACATCCACTGAGTACAAGCATTTTCGTAACACTGTTAATACATACACTTTTGCTGCGCCACGGTGGTCTACTGGTTATGGCACTCGGCTGCACATCCGAAGGACGCGGGATCGAATCCCGGCCGCGGCGGCTGCATTTCGATGGAGGCCAAATGTTGAGCCCCGTGTGCTGTGCGATGTCAGTGCACGTTAAGGAACCCCAGGTGGTCGAAATTTCCGGAGACCTCCACTACGGCGTCTCTCATAATCAGAGCTGGTTTTGGGACGTTAAACGCCACAAATCAAATCAGATCAATACATACACTTTGCAAAAGATCCTTTTAAGCAATACATCCAGTTTCAACAAACCACCAAGATATACACCCATTGTTTGTTACCCTACGCAGAACGTCCTGCATTTGCATGCATCATGTTCACATCAGCGTGATGCACGAACACAACACTTCATCACTCCTATATGGTGTTCCATTAGTGGCCTTTTAAATGTACAATTATATAAAGAAAAGCAATTTTAGACAAAGAGCTTAAGCTATGAAGAAACCATAATTTACAAGGCGATTATCAATTTGTTCATTCTTGAAATCATTGAGTAAACGCCGAAGATTGTTACAAGCTTACAAGCGGTTTGCCCACCGTAACCATTTCGACAGTGCGGAACATTGCATGTCTATGTCTATGTTGCTCGCATATTATATGATACTTCTTTCGGAAGCAACTTTTCAAATACCACCAAAGAGAATCATGGTGCTCGCAATGTAGGCGATGTTCACAGCGCTATCTCTAGACGTATATGTTTCAGCTGCTGGTATCCTTTGCGTGAAAGCAATAAGTGCTTTCAATTCTGCTTCGTCATCTTCATTTTTGGCAGGGGTGTGCGGGCATTCGAATAATTCGAATATTCGTGTAATATAATCCTTTCTATTTATTCTTCGTATTCCATCGAAAATTATTTGTTTTAAATGTTCGAATACTCGAAATGATAGGAATAATTAGAAAGACAGAATATGTGATCCAGTATACGCTACGCGTATACGCGTATACGCGTATACGCTAGGTGTAATAGAGGGTTGACAGCCGCCAAACATAAGCGCGCCTACTTATGACATTTCTCGCCGCCAACATGCACTATAAAAATAAGCATATCTTCAACAACGTGAACGGCAATACTGTTTGCGCTCACGCAACCTTTTCTCGCCGCCAACATGCACTATCACAATAAGCATATCTTCAACAACGTGAACGGCAATACTGTTTGCGCTCATGCAAGCTTGATGGCGTACCGCACGCCTTTAACGGGCAGCCAATTTGTCCCACTACATTGCTGAGGACCTCTTCGGCATGCTTTACAGTGGAATGGCCATGTGGAACAAAGAGCGTGCATCCATAATATTGATAGCCCTTATTATTTGTATTCGGCTGCGTCATGTTGTGATATTTCAGAATTGACGTTACGATTTTACAAGCTGTCCTATACAGCGTGTTCATGGTATTAATATAATTCGCTTTTACGATATATTACTGAATAACTTACGAATGACATTAACCCTATAATATATATATCATATATATGACGCTGTTGACAGTTTCATTTTGTTATAGTTTGCTTTTTGAACATACTAACGTGCGAAATGCAGTATCATTAAATAGTTAATGGGAAAACTAGCACGCGGCCATGTGCGGCACAAAGGTACAAGGAAATACACACGGATATCCCAGAAATTAAAGCCTCTGAGCTGATGAAAACTTCGTCTTTGTCCGGGGTTCTAACCTGGAATGTGAGGCGAGCTTGCTCTGCCAAGTGAGCTAATCAGGAGTTTAAGCAGTTTAAGTGCCAGTGCGAGGGTTTCGTCATCATTTCTTTACCACCCCAATTTCCGCGAAACTCATTTTTCATGTCACTACTGAAAGCGCAATTCTGTTTCGATATTTCATATCCGATATTGGATTTGATATTCAGGGCTACGTATGCGTAATCGATTCTTATTCATAAAATTGTGGCATTTGCATACTTGTAATTTTTAGGAATTGTATTTCAAAATTGTTACCTTAAGCGACGGGAGGCAAGTGGACAAGCTCACAGGTCCACTGGACATAAGTGCGGGAGCGCCGCAGATAACGATTTGCCGAGACTCGCGGAAAAGGAATCGTGAAACGAGATGCTATCTTCAAAAAAAAAAAAAAAAGAAAACAAAGAGTGGGAAGGAGCATTGACCTCTGTTTCTCGCTGAGACGAGAGGTTGCTCACTCGTTGCCGGTCACCTCAGCTTTTCCACCTTCCTGCCACTACGCAAGCAAAATTGAATAGCTGGCCCGTCCGGTTTTAGCTGACGCAATGGTACACGGTTCGGAGCGGCAGCAATCTCGCTGTGTGGGAGGGTTTCACCGGTGACGTCTAGTGTTTCAGGACTCCGCTAGCACGTCTCACTCGACCCGGGTTAGAAAAATAAGCGTGGCGCATGATCGTTGGGACTTTGTTTCTTCGTGAAACAACGTTTGTGTGCTAGCCTTTCTTTAGGTGTCTGCTCTAGCGTCATTACAAAAGGCGCGGAGTCTAGACTCTTGGCGTCCCCCCCTCCCCCTTCTCTCTCTCTCTCTTCGGTCGGACGACTTGAGGCACACTTTCCGCCCAGAGAAGCCACTACATTCTGTACTAGACTAGCACCGACGAGTGTTGAGCTGCTCTTCGAAAATGGTTTGGGTAAAACTTGCTTTCTGCTTGCTCCCATGTGCGCTGGCAACAGCAAGTCGGCCAGTGAATGGCAATAGCGACACAACAGACAGCGTGAGGGTGAGTCGGCTATGTGCGGGTTTGTCGGTAACCCGGGCTTCAATGTATATAGGCTAGTAGAATGCGAAATTACGACACGCATTCTTCTTCCTTATAACAACCTCATAATGTCCCCACCTACAGTAATAGAAATCAGTTTCGTAATGTTTTCATCCTTGCAAGCAAATTGGCTTAGCAATTCTGTCAATGCTGTAGTTGTCAAGATAATTTATGAGCGTGGATTAATTATGGACCGCCTAATCGGAAGCATCGTTGTGGTCAAGTGCAGAAAATGAAGCTACGGGAGCCTCCGTCTATTCCAACAAGCTTCGATTTCGTCTCGCTTATTGAAATGAAAGAACGTGTTCCTATCACAAAGTGGTGGCGGTCCTATAAACTCTTGCAGGCGGGAAGTATTGAAAAGAAATGTTTTTTTTAAATGCCTGCATGTCGGGGGGCCAGCTAAAGCTGCTTTACAATTTGTGGTTCGCCGATACCAGCGTACTTTTTTCCCCTCTCGTTGAACCTTGTTTCAATCTCCCTGAAAATGTGGTTACCGAAAAGGGCAATCGCTTTTAGTGGCTGCACACCGGCTGCGTGCAGCTTATTTCTCGAAGTAGTTCGAGCGTGTCGTAAGAAAACATGGCAGTTCACGCACACGCACACCAGAGAAGAGTACCCGCGAGTACCCGCAATAAAGCAAATCAAGATGCAGTCCTCATGTGATTTATTTTGCAAAGTATACATTCATAACTCAGCCAGTAAAACACCGAATACACTCGGCTTCGTTAGACGTGATTTACACTTGATTGATTTTGGGGGTTTTACGTCCCAAAACCAGCTTTCATTCGGAGAGACGCCGTGGTGGAGGGCTTCAGAAATTTTGACCACCTGGGGTTCTTCAAACTGCACTGACATCGCACATCACACGGGGCTAAAACATGCCACCTCCACCGAGACGCAGGCGCCGCGGTTTGGTTTTTTTGTCCCGCGACCTTTGAATCAGCATCCGACTGCCATAGCCACTAGACCTCCGTGGCGGGGTGATTTGCACTTGGTGAAGTCTCCCCTTAAGCTATTGGCCTACACCGCGCCTGTTCGTTGAAATGTAGAATACGCATTTATTGTTCTGAATTTGCATAAGGAATATCTTTTCAACCATCTCTTAATGACATAATGAAAACTAAGACATAAATTAGAGGACGCCTAAGCTTCGCCTTTGAGAGAAGGCGATAGGTCGGCGAGCGACACGTGGACGCACGTACCTACTTAAGCGAATACCGCCTCTCAATGGATGGTGCT
The DNA here is from genome assembly GCA_013339685.2 of Hyalomma asiaticum. Classification (NCBI taxonomy): domain Eukaryota; kingdom Metazoa; phylum Arthropoda; class Arachnida; order Ixodida; family Ixodidae; genus Hyalomma; species Hyalomma asiaticum. Next base: position 80,843,631 of record CM023487.1, on the reverse strand, counting down.
GCCCGGGAGCGCCGATGTTTCTATAATAGAAATACGCGAAAATGAACTTGTACTTGATTTTGCTTGTGACATAATTATGTGTTTTCGCGTATAATCATTTACAGTCCGTGCTATCATGTTTGTAGGCTGTAGTTAAGCTACACTTGACAATTTCCCTGGCGGATCTTACTTTGAAAAATTCATTTTTTTTCTCACTAACGCATCTGCGCTTTGGCGCGTTAGGGTGGTTCATGATTGTTTCTTTTTCTTTCTCTGTTTTGTCATGGACGTCTGGATCTACACCGTACAGCGAAGCCTGGTTTCTTACGACTTGGGGTCCTTAAGGCTAGCGCGTTAAAACAGCAAATTGAATCACAAAATGCTTTTGTAGCTAAAGTGTTACAGATATCAAGGAACGACTGTCATCGCCATCTCTTCAAGACGCATAGTGCTGGCGCTGTTATCAAATCGCTTTATCACTGTAAATCCCTGCCCGGTAAGTCTCACGTCAGTGTACCTGATCCTGTTCTCAGCGCTCCGATCGTCCATTTCAACCCTTTCTGCCAAGCACTAATCACTATGGTCGTCATTCATGTGTTCTTATGGCAGTTAGTGCGCCTGTTTATCACAATTTTTGGTTAATGAATGGAAGAGTTGCCGAAATGTGGTAGTATTTCTCTGTAGCATCTAGTTCTTTATGTATAATATATCTCAAGAAAATGTGTCAGCACATCTTACCAGTGCCTTTTTTTGCCCGTCCATCGTTGTAACTTGCTTGGCACCGATCTCTTGCCCGAATGGGTCTTTAGAGTATATGAATTAAAAATTAAAAGTACTTAAATTTAGTTTCCTAGCCAACTAAAGGCCTAAAAATAAACGCTACCCAAGTTATATCTAACTTGCACATAAACAATTTCTTGTCGGTTAACGCATTTTTTAGATCAGGCTGTAAAATGTATTTAGAATGGGAGTCGGTTAACGACGTTTTATGCTGCTCGAATGACGGGTCGTTTTACTAGTCCTCACCTCCTCGTCTCCATCGTCCCCTTAGTGGCAGTCTTCTCTCTAGATTTCATGGCACACTGATCATGAGTTGCATCTGAATGCCACAGAGGAAGACTGCTCTAAGTTGAACAAAATTGACGCAGCAATGCGGAGAGTTTCAGCGGCCACAAATTTGCGTCTGTGGCTTAGAACGAATGTAGTTGGCTCAATGGTAAATATTTAGCGTCCTTCCACTCTGTGAAGAAAGGAGACCAGTGAGACTGTGGTGGTGGAATTTGCGCGCGGCCAATCGTACTAACGTACCTTGGTTGTCTTGGTTGCCTTCCATAGACGAATGAATACAAGACAGCCAAGAACATTTTGATTCCCAATCCAGGGAAGCCGTCTCACAAGGACAGAGTCCGACCGTCTCGCTCACTTGCTGCGTGGCAAGGTGCTGGAGCACGTCCTGCTCAACAGATGGGAGGACACCTCGAACGAGAAGGCCAGTACCTGGCCACGGTGATCGGCTTCAAACAGCACCTGAGCTCTGCGCGGCCCTCCCCTCCGAATAATGGCAACCCCGAAAAAGACGTCAGCCATCGTCGGGGCGCGCGTGCGCCAACTGCAGGCAAAAAAGAGCCAGGCCTGCGCGGAACCGCAGGACAGTGACAGCATAAGCTGGAGGAGCGATGTTCTTAGAGGTCATTTTAAACGCTTGGGGAAGCTAGTTCAAGTAGAGATGGTTGGTAGGTATCACCTGCTCCATAACTTATCATTTAGCCAAGTAAGAAACTACCCACTATGTCATTATTACTGTGGTATTGTAACGTGCAAATCTGTATAACTCCACATCTTAGAGAGTCTCATGGTGTCGTTTTCCCGAGAACGAACCGAGCTCTCGGCCCGGCGTCGACGTTGAGCTGCGGTTTGGGCTTCTCTCCGCACAGCTGTCTGCTGTGCCCGACGTTGCCTTGCTGCAGCCGCGCGCGTAGCTCTGCGGTTTGCTTCGTCAGCAGCGGTCCGCACCTTGCCGAAGAGCCAAGTCAGGTTGCTGTCGGGGCTGCACACGTCGCCTGCCGCGTGACGCATGGCACGATACGACAATACTGCTTCAAAGGGCAGCGCTTCCTAATAATGATGACGGAAAAGTTGAAGAAGATTGCTTCGTAATGATGATGTTGATGATGCCTCTGTAATTGCTGCAGAGCTACGAAGCATGCAACCCCTGCGTTCTTTCAAATGATCCCTCGAACTCTTTATGCAATCCACTTTCCGCGACGTGTAATGGCGTATTATTATTCTGCCACGTAACATTACATTTGTTAAGGCGATTCCTCCGCAGACGTTATACTTGTTTAGGTCTTTTAGCGATGATCTTTCAAGCACAGGTGTAGCTCAGTGGTAGAATGCTGGACTGCCACGCAGAGGGCGTGGGCTGCAATCCACGCAGAGGACGAGGTCGAATACTCCTCAGTCCTCGTTATATTTTTCTGAAATTTGCGCGACAGTGGTTACGGACACCGGCGGCGGCGGCGGCGGACAACTACGGCGCAAGAAGGGCCCTTGTTGTGATCTCATAACAGCTTACGCTGTAAAATGAAGTTGGTCCCAACGCAACCCAAGGACGACGCGACTCGACAGGCGCTCGCACTTTTGGTCAAAGCCTCAGCCATATAAATACCAATTAAACACTTTGTGTCTATCGTTCCCATGTGTTTCTTAGGACGATATGTTTGTGCGAAGGCCTATGACTAATGGCGCAATCCTACACGTATACTTTATTCTTCCCCACCCTGTTTTTCTCCCTCTCTCAGCTTTTGTATGCCCCAGTGTAGCCTAGCCAACCGGACGCGTTTCTGGTTAACTTCCCTGGCTTTCTCTTTTGTTCGTTTAAGAGGGGCACACCTTTAAGTATTTCATTAGTATATTATTTGCATAATTCGCACTTGATTAGGATTAAGTCTAGTCCCTCAATGCGTTTTTGGTTCACTTTAGTCCCACTGATTTCAAATATATTCACGTGTTAATTTGTGTGTGACCTACTGCTCCACGCAATGCACTGTCTCAAATAGGCCCACCATTGAAACACTGCTCTTCAAGATGCGGTTTTATGCGCAGGCACAATCGTCCAGGACCTGGCCACATACAGCTTTGCTATAATGACAGTTTAGCATATGAGGGGACGCGGAGCGCGTATCTATTCTCCACGAAGGACGACATCTGACTGAATTTGTCAGTCTTGTCGTTGTCGGACATGTTAACAGTAATTTTTCTTTCCTACAACTCCTGCAACTGTGCTCTCTCTATTTCGTCTTTTTCGATCGCAGATGTTCGCTACCTTTCCCCACGCCGTCGCCATATTCACGAATCATAACGACACGTCACTGAAATGCCTTAGCGCCACGAGAAGGAATTTTAACCCACGGCAGAAGACGGTTACCTACGTTTGGCACTTGAAGAACCACACTGGTTACGAGAGGTGGGTCAATGGAAGCGTCAGAAAACGTCAACACAATCTTTTTTTTTTTCTCTAACAAATAATCCATCGTTCGTACACTAAGTCCGCAAGTCTGACGTATCGGGCACAAAGGCATGATATGACTATTAGGCAAACTTCTCAGGTGTTTCGGACCCTTGGGGTTCGTTAGCGTGCAGTCACAGCTTGCATCTAAAGTGGTACGGGCGCTTCAGAGGCACCCAAGAAAATGCTCTCTGCGAATTATGGAAAGTGCCACAAAGCAATGCATGTGCGACTGCCGTTACAAATTTTCAGGTGTGTTACTGAAGGGTCATTGAAGCTCTGTACCATGTTCTGTAGAGCTATCTCATTGCCTTGACATTGTTGGTGTTGGGAATACCAGCATGTTATAAATGCGCAACGGTGGTATGAAATGAGAAGAATTTCTTAACGAACATCAGTATGTTTTCCCCATATCTATCTATCTATCTATCTATCTATCTATCTATCTATCTATCTATCTATCTATCTATCTATCTATCTATCTATCTATCTATCAGTGCTGTCCTGGTCGTCTCCCTCTTGTGGTATGACCCAAATTGCCCTCGTAAGGCATCAGTGTGAGAAACGTGAATAAGTGATCTGAACACAACTAAAGAATCTGCGGATACCACCCTTTTTGGAAATAGGTGTCATGCCAAGCAGTCAGCGAGCAATTTTCCTATCGCGAATTGTTTGGCATTAGCCGAGCGTTACGATTAGGATGAACGTCTCTGTCCAAAGTGAATGACTGGATATGTGCTTAACGTGGGCGAGCCAGGAAGGTCGGCAGCAGCGCGGTGCCTGAATGGCAACTCATGGTACGACCCAACGTTCACATTCACGCTAGTGCACAGACTCTGTTTTGTCGAAAAGAAGTACAAGCTACGGTGCGCTGACGTGCGCATCATAAGCATCGTCCGCTGATGTATTCTATTGGGATGAAGCAAGCTGTAGAAAAGCATGCCGAGTGATTGTAAAACAATTACTTGTTTTTAAATGCGGAGCATTTCTTAGTCGCACGATGTCGCGCTTCGGCGTCGGCGGCGCCGTCAACACCCCCACTGCGCATGCTCGGCTCGTCTCGCGCCTGCCCACCGGGCGTTCAGCAAGCCGAGCATGCGCAGTGGGGGCGCGGACCTCTCCCCCGTTCTCCTCTCCCTCGAACGCGGGCGGTGTGTATATAAGCGGCGCGCGTTCGGAATTCAATCCATCACTCGGGCAGCGCGACGCTTCTGCGAAACGGCAACGCCGAGCTGCGGATTCCGAACTTCGTGCACGAGAAGCAGCGGCGAAACGTCAGCAGCGAGCTTTAAGACCCCAGGTACGTGAGCGAGAAGCGGCGTGCAAACGTCGTCAACGAGACGCGGCTCCGGACGCTGCTCGTGGACGCAGGCGCCCACCTTGGTGCCGTCCAATACAACGACGGCACCAAGCAATAAAGACACACTCCTTGCCATCGCTTCTCCTTCATTCAATAAATAAGAATAATAAAGACGAAACAACAATTAAGGATTCCCAAACCACACCCAATTACGCAACATTCACGCGATACCCCCACCATTCTGCGACGCATTTACTCGAGTTCCCCAGGTGGGAAGATGCGGGCGGCATTTTTCGCATTGCTACGGGAGCTGCTAACAAGCACTAGAAGCGCAACTATGTCACAAATGTTGCACAATCATTGCAACTGTTGGTGCAATGCGTTCATTTACTGTATGTACCGTGCGGAAGGAGCCGCCGCAGCCTAGTGGTAGCATGATTATTTGGCACCTCGGACGCCTGGGTTCGATTCCTGCCCAAGTACCGCTTCTTAAGTTGCCTGTGGAGATAACAGGGCATTCGTCTGCGTAAGCAAGCTTGTTATGTCTTCAGTGCAATCGAAAGCTACGTCAAACGGTGTTTTCCTCTTTCTATGCGTGTTATAATAATTAAATGTCTCTTTTAGTAGGTCCTTGCTTCGCGTAGGTTGCTCAAATTATAACACCTGTGGCGCAGAGCAGCGCCACAGAGGCCAAGCAGTGCGGGTGTGAGCCAAACGTAATTGCATTAATAAAGGCGAAACCTATTTTCGTGACCTTCCGTGACTTTGACCGTATATCTATCTATCTAGCCCCTAGTTCTCGGTGCGCTCTGTGTTGTCTCTTTCATCTTGTATACACCGGCACTTGTATGGTGGGGTATAAACGTACGACAAATATGAATGATTAATGTTTACGTCGATATCATGGTATAATTGTCATGTGCATCACGATCAACGATACTGCTATCATGTGTGGCTTATAACCATAATGATTGGCCCCTGGTCTGCGGGTATGTGCCACGGGTGTTTGAATTTCATACAGCCCAACAGCCCATGTCAATAAAGAGCATACTAAAATGGACGGGAAGCTGACCATTGGAACACAACCAGCACACAGGCGAAGAAGAAGTAATCTTCGAAGGCAACCTGCCAAACGGTAGGGGGGTAAGAATGGAACGCAGGCTCCCGATGTGCCATGCAAGCACGCTACCACTAGTGCACTGTGACTGGTCTCACATGGTGTATATTGTAAATGAACCTACTGTACAAGGAGTTCTAGTGATGGCTCTTGTGTAACATCAGCTGCGCATCTAGTCTGTGTTAAGCGCTATCAAAGAAATGTAATAAACAATAAATTTGCTCTAATATTATCCGCCATGTTCTTGTCTAACTTTACTAGATCCAGTAGTAATATATCAAGGTGTGACACTTAAGATACACACATCAGCGCACTGTATCGGGAATTTTTCTTCGGCAAAACAGACATCTGTGCTGTGCGCTTAGGTGAGTACCAGCTTTACGTCGTGCCATGAGCTACCATTCGGTCGCCACAGTGTTGTCATCGTTCCCGGTTAGCTCACCTTAAGCGTGCACCCGTTCATTCGCCGTGCACAAAGGCTTTGATCGTACTCGTGATACTTGGCTGAATGACAAACAGTTCGTCATGAGCGGTTTCCTCGCCGAGTGCTTCCAAGAATGCGTCGAATCTGCAGGATTTGTCGTTAATCGCTACGTATATGAGAAGTAAATAATGTGGGTGGTAAGTAAGTACCAGTCAAATAAATGCATTACGAATATAAATCGTTGATATTCGTCATACATTTATACCCTCGCATCGAGATTTTGGTGCAAACCACGTGAGAGAGACAACCACGAGATCACCGAGACATAGGCGGCTAGATAGATAGATAGATAGATAGATAGATAGATAGATAGATAGATAGATAGATAGATAGATAGATAGATAGATAGATAGATAGATAGATAGATAGGCACGCTCAAAGGGACTTAAGTGCACCAAGAAATGGATCGCATTTAATAAAACTATTTCATAAGCAGTTATGGAGGCACTGCTCTAGCGTGAGTTGCGGTTATAGTGTCTGTTTACCCCTTTCATGGAACAATGCACATGTTTTTCTGCTAACACTCATCAAGATTTTGCCTAGCTTTTCTCTGCACTGTCGGAATAGCCCAGCAAATGACGCTTATCATACGGACACATATCGGAGCCGTAGTGCGCCGTTCTGTTCTTTACGAACACATCCCCACTTGAGGGATGGCCCGCGTTGCTCAGTACCATCAGCTACCCTTCAGTCGCCGGTGCTGTGGACGTTTGTGGTAAACATGCATTACGCGTTAATCTACTCAATGTGCACAAACACGTTCATTGTGTTCGCTACACTGGGTTAAATAACCAAGATTCTGGCATAGCCAATTTTCTCCGTGAGTGCACAGCATGACATCCATTACCACAATGCGTGGGATAGGCCATATTTCTCACTGCATTATTGCTTGCATTTTATCGTTAATTGTCAGTAGTAGGCGGCAGCGTGTAATTTTGAGAAGCTTTGATGCTGCAGATGCACGTGCGTCTAACCACATATATACTTTAACTAGCTATATGTTTCATCTGTTGCAGAAGAGACGTTGTCCTTGACGTAGATTTCTCGGAAACTCCTGGCGAAGGCACATTTTTTGTGAACTATGGTAAGGCTCTTCTTTTTCTCTCCCCATTAGTGGATATAGGTGGACAGCACATCTCAACGACACGTACTTTTAACGAACTATTGTACTTCTACGTGAGCATCTGCAACTGTAGAAATTTGCGTCTTACATTTGGGTACAGGCCTGTAGCCAGGAATTTTTTTTCGCCGGGGGCCACTTGCTGAAGGCCTTGCTATTTCAGAAAATGTTATATTTCCATAACTTTCGGTAAAAATCGCAGTATGTGCATTGACTTTTTAAATGCAACGGTAGCATTATGCTTAAAATTTATTTTATTAGCACTACACTGCGTTATCTACACTACCCCTAACCAAAATTTCGGAAGGGGAACATGGGCATGTGCCCTTAGGGCACCAACCCTGGATACGCGCTTGTTTGGGTAACTAGCATAAAGCCCGTGCCCAGCAGCATGAATGCTTCAAGATAGAACTTCTAAGTAATACAATGCCAGTCAACGAAATAGTTCAGGTGTCGATTCTCCTGCATACAATTTACACGCTGAAGCATCCTGTATTGAGTAGTTTGCCGTCAGAATGCAGGTGTCATTCATAACACCGAATATGTGCTGCAGTTGTCTAAGTTGCTCAGACCTCAAGAACCATTGTCGGTACAAGTATGGTTCTTCCAATAAACTTACACTGAAATAGGATTTTTCCTCCCCTTTTCTCTTTTCGTTATACTTTGATGAAACTCGAGCAGTGTCATATCTCATACGACATATCTCACCACCTTGTCCACTATGTCCTGAGCTTTATTTTGTTTGTATCGTCCCCACGCCAGTTAATCTGTTGGCTTACGGTGATATAGCTTCGATATCACCGTAAGCCCGGTCGTCTTCTAAGCAAGAAATGTTGTTTGAGTTACTTTCTGGCCAAAGAAAAAAAAAACAATAAAACCAGCTATTGAGTGCTACGTACTAGCCTGTACAAACGCACTCAAAAGATATAGAAAGATATTGTATTAAAAGAAAGATAGAAAGAATGATGCAGCAGACAAATTGGGCATGCTAAATAAACGTGCCATTGGCGCTGAACATCACAGGAACAATTTTAGGCTATTATTTGAAGGAGTAAAATAAGTTGAAGAGGGGATGAACGAAATGCAGTGTGAATTAATATCCGTCGAGAAAAAAAAATGAATCATTTCGGAAGTCGGTGCTATAGGACCAACTTAAATATTTACGGCCTTAGAGAACCGCACAACGATAGCCCTGAAATGCACCAGGAGGCTGTGAATGACATTCTTGAAGGTAAGCTAGGTATAACAACAACGATTGTCAAGAGACGCCATAAGGCTTGGTCAGGTAAATGAAAATAGAAAGAGACCCGAAAATAGAAAGAGCCACGTCAACTTGTATTGCTGAAGTGACACGGAGAATGTACGTGGTAAACTAAAGCAAAATAGAAGATGGCGGAACAAGTGCGGCCCTCCGTTACTGCATGCACCAAATGTATACTACAGGCTTGTGACTAAGCAAAGTGCCGAATTGAATGTAAGTCTTTTGGCCTGTGATCCACATACCGCCGTCCTAACAAAAACGTGGTTATAACGAGATATTAAATTCGTTCCACGTGGCTAAGGCGTGTACGGCTCCCCCGTTGCATTTCTTGATTAAAAAAATAACTGCCCCGTTGCTCAAATAAAGCCAGACGATCGTGTTAGTTTTAGGTGGAAATTTTAATTTGCCGCGTGTCAATTGCTCCTCTTTCACGTTGGGACACCCTAACTAAAAAAATGGTGTAAAAAGTGATTGATCTGGTTCTTTCTTTCATAGGGCACTAACTGTCAACGAATTCACCAGAGCTCAGGGAAGCCCTACTTCGATAGCACACCTTTTTTCTTTAGCGGGAACATCTCTGCTCAAGCAAGCTGAGAGGTCCTTCCTGGAATGTCTCATCATCAGGCCATGAAATTTACACCTTCGTATATTTTCCTAGGAAACATTACAAAAGGGTCCTTGTTTCTAACTTTTATGCACGGATAACACTTATATATTCGACTCACTTTCATTGAAACACAACTCCTTCTCAAAAGGTTATGCTGACTTTCTTTACGGAAGCAATTTAAGGACCTTATAAATGAGAACCATATGTTTCGTAGATTGCAAAGAAATGGTATGGTGAAAAAAACCTTGGATTTCTCGGGGGATGTTCCACCTTAGAAGACGGCTCAAACGGTTAAAGAAAAACTGTGCCCTCCAACATCGATTATTTGATGTTTCCGCTCAAGTGAGGTATTGGCCGACAAGTAATCTATTACGGACAGCGCCTACCAATTTCATGCCGTCGGCTCCTGAGAGGTTCAGGAGTTCATTTTTTTTCCAAAGCACTTCTATCTATGGCCTATTTGAAATAGGTAGTATAGAAACTATAGTTGGATACAACTCAAGTCTGCAATGAAGCCCTTCCCACGCCCTCATAACCCCCAGACACTATACCTCGTGAAGCTTCAAAAAGTTTCTTCTTTGAACTTTCCATGTTAGAAAAGTAAATCCTGGGTGGCAAAAATAATGCATAGGTGAATAAATTTTTATATCTTAATTCGTTTATTAGAACGGAACTAGGAAGGGATAATTCTTTACTGAACGGAAATCAACGCTTGCAATGCGAAAACCCGGTGTGCCTCAAGTTCCGACACCCGATTTTTTCAACCCAGTTCATTGATGTATCACACCTAAAACGAGCTTGCAAGCGAAAAGAACTGTAACCGCGGGCCTTCGCCGATGGAAACGCTGAGACTGCATATTTTTGTCCCTGCTCCTCGAGCACATCATAGCTTGTACCAATGAAAGCACTCGAGAACAGTACATGCTCCGCAGGTGCCAAAGGCATGAACACGGTACCATTTTGAAAAGGTCGCATGGCGACTTTTTCGTTTGCTTCTGTGATTGGCTGAGGGAGTAACATCGATGCGCGAAGTCCGTCGGCTCTTCTTGCCAATTGCTGTTTTCTTAAACTGTGTCCTTGTCACAGTCTCCACGATTGCGCGAGGCAATCACCGAGGCGTGGCAATGGGGGGTGAGGTCGATTGATGCCCGGCAGAGCCGGTAAGCAAACGCAGTGACTGAGACGGAGGCGCGTCAACGGAACGAAACAAAAATTTATAAGATCAACACGACAAACAATACAAAAGAATGAGAACACTTGGAAAGAGTTTAAGTTACAAATTAATAGACAGCGAAGCAACGGAACATATTTAGAGAAGTTACGGATGGGAGCCAAAACGCTCGCTTACACAGATTATGACGAGAGTCCAAGGATTGGCAGGCGGAAATAAGAGTTCATAGTCTGAAGGAACATACAGTTGACCGGGGAATGCGGCGACCCTCCATCCACGAAGACGACGGCCGAAGAGCGCGGCCCTCGAAGATGATCTCTTCCGGGGCTGCAGGTGCGTTGTCTCGGGATGCGGGGAGGCGGCTGAGAGTTCCTCGGGAGACTCGCGGCGGACTCTTTCCCTCCGTTTCGCGGTCTGCCCCAGGCGGGCGGCAGAGCGCGTTATATAGCTTTCGGGAGAGGGTTGAGCGGCGCTTGTGATCACCGGCTCACTCAGTGTCGCAGCCCAAAGCACCACACACACACAAAAGCGCCGCAGGTAGTCCACACACAAAACGGATGAGCACGTAGGCATGTCACTCTCACACTGCATGGCCGCCATCTTGGCGTCACGAAAAATAACCAACAACCAAAAGAAAGGCCAAGTTCTGGCCATGCATGGGGTGACCTTGAAGCGGCAAAAAATAAAACACAACCAAAACAAGATGCACGTACGCCAACAACTTCAGTATTGCTAAGGGTCGTACCGAAGGCGAGAAGCAGCTACAGATATACAAAACGAAGCTCAAGGCTTTGGCTTTAGTAGAGGACACCTTGAGCTGTGAAAAGCAAAAGAGAGGCAAAACATGCGGCACGTAGGCCCCTGCTTGTGGGCTGCGAAGTTAGGTTAACTACAACGCGATTCAGCGAGTACGTATGCATGCTCGTGCACTGACCAAAATAAGGTTCGGACTTGACAAACCTTCGTAACAGAGCGGACGCAGCAACTTTATACAAAATATAAGAATAATCAGGCATGCCGCCAACTCTGTGACACGGCCCCCCACTTTCGGAATATTATAACATAATATTCTACACTCACAGGAGGCGGCGCGCAGGCCTGTACAAAAAATAAGGATAAAGCATACACAGGACACATGAGCTAACTAAGGTCATTCATTTCATTTCGACACATTACGAACATCGTATATGAATGTCTATACACTGCGAAGGAATACCATGCAAAGTTTACAGCCGACTCAGGTAATCCGCTCCTACGTTTTCGCTGCCTCTGATATGTTCAACGCTGAACTGGTATTCATGGACTATCACGCTCCAACACAACACGGGGCTATTTAGCTGCTTTGCTTTTTGGATGTAACTAAGTGGTTGATGGTCCGTTTGCACTAGATGAAGGCCACACCATACAAATAGGTAGACAACTTTTGCACCCCCCAGATTAAGGCTAAGCACTCTCTCTCTCAATGGTGCTGCAAGCGGCTTCTCTGGGGAGTAGCTTCCTGCTAGCGTACGCCACCGGATGGAGCGTGCCGAAATGACAACCCGAAGTTGCTTTTTCTTCTCCACCTCCAGTTCTTCCGAAAGCTTGTGAACGTCTCGCTCGTTTCAGACTGTTTCAATGCTGCAACCGGACTCGCCCCATCGCCTTCCGTCTCCGTGACGCCGCAACTAGCAATACAAACATTTTCTGCTGGCCTATTCTCCCGCTCTTCGGGCGGTTTGAGCAAGTTGGCATGAAACACCTTTCTGCCCTTTGGAATTGGTCGCTGGCAGATATCGCAAGAGGCGACAAATCTCTTCACGTCCGCAGTGATCCCTGGCCAGAAGAACTTCTCCAAAATTCGGTATTTTGTCTTTTGTGCGCCCAGATGTCCTGCCATTATTCCCTCGTGGGCCGCTGTCAGTACTTCAGAGCGGCGGTACTTTGGGACGACGAGCTGACGCGCTACCTGCCCACTTTTCTCCGTGTACATTCGGTAGAGTAGCCCATTTTCACGCTTGAATTCAATTTTGCTCACCCCATTTCTGCAAGTCAGTTCCTTGCCAATCTGGGAAAAGCATGGCTTGAGCGTCTCGTCCTCTTCCTGTTCGTCTGCATAATCCTTCTCCTGTGGTTGGGATGCGAAGTCTGGGGCTTTGAGTGTTTGGAACTTCTGGGGTTGCTTCCTCGCCTTGGCGCAGGTGACATCTGCCGCAGCAGCTTCTCCCTTGGCACGCTCGTCGTCGACTGCCCGTTCATCTGCCTCTTTCGGGTTATCCGGTGCTCTCGCGCCTTCAATATTCCCGATGATCAGGTCGTAGAGCGGGTCCGACATGCATAGCGCCGTAATCGCCCCGGTAAAGTACGGGGTATCGATCTCAACCTGAGCCTCGGGCAGCATCTTCACAGTTCCATCTACCAGATAAACTGGACTCTTCTCACCCGTGAGGTGGTCGTCGCGGATGAGCTCTCTCCTCACGATCACCGTATTGCACCCGCTGTCGCGCACACCGAAATAGTTTCTGACCCTCTAACGTTCCAGTCACCACAGGCTGTCTGTCTACTAGAGAACTTCAGGCGCGTCGTCATTACCGCATTCAACGAAGGACCACCGTAACGCCGGGGAGTTTCCCTCCATTTCATTTGATACGCAGTACTCTTATTTACATGATAATGTCTTGTAGCTCGACGTAAATTGTTGTTTCGCTAAAAAATCTTAGAACAAACATCGATGCAGCTTTTGAGGCCATATAGAAGCTGTTCGGCTTGACAAACAAGTTCCAAAAATGCATTCTCCACGTGATGTGTGAAATTGAAGCCATGGATGGATTTAAATAAATCCGACATACCGAAAGATACATATGCTTATAAATAGGCCCACTTTGAATAAATTAGTTGTCAGATTTTTGAATACTACAGCTATTTCATGACTCACTGAGGAAATTCGGTAATTTAGGTAGTGTTTGTATCTTTAATACGTTAGTAAGTGCTGCTTTTGTAAATGACGGCGTATGCAGTTAAGAAGTAACAAAAAGGAGTCCAAGGCCCCGCCGCGGTGGTCTAGTGGATATGGTATTCGGCTGCTGATCCGAGGGTCGCGGGATCGAATCCCGTCCGCGGCTGCTGCATTTCGATGGAGGCGAAATGTTGAGGCCCGTGTGCGGTGCGATGTCAGAGCACGTTAAAGAACCCCAGGTGGTCAAAATTTCCGGAGACCTCCACTACGGCGTCTATCATAATCCTTGAGTGGTTTTCGGAGGTTAAGCCCCAGAAATCATGAAAAGCGAGACGTCACCTCCCCCCCCCCCCCCTTTTTTTTGTGCGCACGTGCAGAAAGAGCCTTCCATAGCTTCCTTTCGTTGCACAAGTTAATTTACTTCTTTTTTATTACGTTATGCCGGACATTGAGTGCTAAGCGCCGTAAGAGGGAAAGAGCGTTTATCGCCAGCGACGTGAGAGCATTGGCCAACTGCTATTGTAAGCTCCTCAATAGCCGAAACGAAATTTTCCGTGTGTGCGCGAACTTCAGACGCCTCTGACATACCCGATTGCTGTTTAGCCATCGCCATGCCGAAAGCGCTGAAGCCGAATTTTTCCGCCACCGAAATCTTTGCGCTTTTGACAGTGTCACAAAATAAACCGTGGATGCTTCGTCGTACCTAAGTCATGCGACAACTGAGGTAAACCTTGTAGCATATAAGACTAGAGTATTGCCATTGCTGGAATACGCATGTCCGATATGGAAACAACACACACGCAGAAACATTGCTAAATGTGAACGCGTTCAAAATAGGGCTTTACAATTTGTTTTTAACTCATTCAAACGAACGCAGTCGGTAACGGCGTTGAAAGAGCTGCGCAAGCATCGATTCCTAATGTGCAGGAAAGAATGCGCTTCAACAGCCTGAATGTTTCCTTTCCAGATATTGTATGGGAAATATGAAACCGAAATAGCCAAAACATTAATTATTGACACATCACTTTCACGCAGTGGCCCCAGACATTACGTACAGCCTTTGAGACACAACACACTTTCTTTTAAAAACTTCTTTATTGTGTAGGCTATCGATGCGTGCAGCAGGTTACCGCACGATGTTGCAACGTTCAATGAGGTTAAAATCCTTGAAAGGGCTTTGCTGAGCGATTTTACCGATTGTACTTAATGTCGTTTAATAGTGTCGGAATAGCAATTTATATATTCGAAAGCATTGTCTTGTTGAGTGTTCTGCTGAACAAGTTGATATGTGTGTCGTTAAATAGCACCTCGTGCACTTATTTCATTACATTTCTTTCTGAATTTTTATGGTTTTTATAAGTTCCGTGAAAGAAACTACAAGCTCTTTGCATTTTTTATTAACAACTGCATTTGTGCCTAATATTGAAACTCCTGTTTTGGCCTGTACGCCATAGAGTGTCAATAAATAAAATAAATAAAATAACAAATGCACAACAGAACGTATCCGTGTGTTATTTCAGGTTCCGCACATTAGCCGCTAACGCAAGCAAAGTGACGGTGTGGAAGGGCACAAAGGCAAAGCGTAGCGCAGTCGACAATTATGTTACCTGTTGCACTGCTTCCACATGGTCTCTGCCTCTTCAAAAGACTTCGAAGTGTCAACACAGCACCTACGCACACGCCTAGGTCGTATCTTTCTAAACACGGAGTTATCCTTGAAGTAACGCGCCCAAACACAGTCGATGCGAAACGGCGAACGCCACAAAAACAAACGACCACAAAGCAAGGCAAACGAACTGACCGGTCTTCAAACACACATGCAGGCTTCCTAAATGTGAGTCCACGGCGGCACACTGACCGCGGTTCCCTGTTCACGAGCACAAAGGCAGAGGCTTCAACAGTATTCACCGCTCAAATAGAGACACTGGCGATGGTTTTCACAAAACTTTCACGCACCGGAAAAGCGACGGCATTAACACACATCCCATGGAATCGTAGAGGAGCTCAAGCAAGAAACGTTACCACGAAACAACACCCACATACTGTGTTTACGTCGCCATGATGCTCTTTTCGCCTTAAGAGAGCTCTTAAAAAATACTTCCGTGTTCTTTGCGGTGATATGAAAAATTCTCTTATGTGCGAGGGGGATAATGTGACGACCACCACAGAAGTGCGCGGTGAAAGAAGTGAGTGACATCATTTTAGTGACGTCATAAAATGGCCTGCTGTAGAGAGTTGCCTCGTTCTAACCAATCACATGCTTGGCCTCTCGCTCAAACCGTCGTCTGCTGTCGTCGTCTGCTACGATATTTATGATGCCTGGCGTAGGCTTGGGTGTGATGCACGGCATATCACTACGCGATAACTTTGGTTAGGTTAACATTCCAGCCACAATACGCACCTCAAGGGACGAAGCGGCCTTTTGCTGAGACTCTGACGTCCAATTAAAAAGAAACTAATTGTCAAATGCGCGAGTGCAGTCGAGGTGACATTGCACTGCATTAGCACAGGCTTTCGCGTGCATTTTAGGCGCTTGCATTCCGTCCTAAGTATTTGCCATAGCGAAACCTTTTCATTTTCTTTTACGGACAGTGAATGTCTATTAAACTCAATTTATTTCTCAGTTTATGCGCAAAATCACACATATCTTGTATGTGCGGATATGTTGAAGCAATATGTTTTCAGTAAATCAGCCTATAATGTACAGCGGAAGCTGCATTTGGGTGAGCGTTCCTATTGGGAATAATAAAGACCACTGCAGCTAGAGAAGCTGTAAACGACATAAGGAGTTCGTGAATGGCTGACTGGAGCCTACTGTTCAACTTCCATTCCAATAGTGTGCGACAGAATTTTGTCCGTTCCCTTATGGTGGTACATGTGCGACCAATGCTGCAACGGCAACACAGCTTGTACGCCTTATTGGGAGACGCAACAAAAACAAGCTAAAAAATATTGACCATACACCGCACCGATTTTGGCATCAAGCACCATTCACGCAACTCTTCATTCTTCATCCAATCGCAAGCATTTGCATGCATAAGTTATTTTGCTGCAAATACCCAATAGGCACCTCTAATAACTCCAACAACAAGCTTACTGGACAAGTGCTAGTGGCAAGATTGTCCAATGCGTAAAAGAGAATTGCAACAGCAACCTCAAGGCTGTGAGCCTTGTACATACGCGAAAATCATAGCCAATAATATATGGCATTTTTTACAATTACGCAAAAAAGGTTCAAGTTCCACACGATGCAATTTTCTCTAACTGATCTGATTGCACTATCTTAAATCGAAAATATAGCATTTTCGAACTTCGCTGAAGTTTCGTAAAATATCAATGCTCTCAATGGATTAATGTTTAAAACGCTCAGGTTATCAATTAGTCTTCTGCCTACTCGCAAATATAAACAATACGTTTCTATCATGCTCACAGCGCTAACAGGGTTCCGGTTGGCTCTAGTGTTTCTCAGGGCTCTGTGTTCGCACCGCTCCTGTTTCTCTTATTTATAAACGATATCTCGCATGATGTACCTTTAAAGGTTAGACTAAATGCAGATGACTGCATTCTTTACTAAGTAACTGAAAGCCAGTAAGGTCGAAATTACTTGAACAAGGCATTTCAAATATTATTCGTTGGTTATTCTTGTATATTCAAACTCTTCCATCTCAGACGAGCTCTAAAGCATTCCATTCCTGCCCTTTGCCCTATAGTATACAAGACACACCTTGACAATAACGCCTTTCACGGCTCGTAATAACCTTTTCAAGTGCTCGTTTTTTTTCCAAGGACAATCACAGATTGGAACAAACTTCCAAATGAAATTCTTTCCTTACCATCCTTCAAACGTTTCGCGCACACCTCCAGTTGCGATTATTATTAAATTCGGTGCTATGTTTCTTTTTCATACTCTTGCTTGCTTACTGCCTACTACTGTATCGCGTCGCCAGAAAGTATGACCTTGTTTGCTTGCCAGCTTGTAGAACCCATTTCAATATCCCAACTATTCTAAAACATTATTTTGAGTGGTTGTATTTATATATTTATTTATTTTATAGTGTGCGTACATCACCGTAATGACATTACATAGGCAGGAACAACACAAGACTGTTAAGAAATAGACAAATATTTTCATTAGAGTATACTCTGAAAAATACCACAAGAACAATCGTTATCGCATCTCATAAAGAAAAACAAACATATGTTAATTAGTTTTAAGACATTTATAAGCAGCTGCTTTATATGAGAGCCACTAGGGAGTGAGTAAAGAACAAAATGTCTTATTATCAGTGACATTCAGTGAAATCATTTGGGAAAGTGTACCACTTTCTTATTGTTTTGTGTAAAAATGAGTGGTAACGAGGGTTTGTTCTGCAGTTATAGGCTAATATTATTTTCTTGTTATCCCAGCGAAAAGACGTGTAACCTGGATCCAGAAGATCGTTGTAGCGATTGACGACTGTGTCACTAGTGTATATTCGGTGCATTAGTTTGAGCGTTAGTCAATATATATATAAATAAATATCTGGGCCCGTATTCACAAAGATAACTAACGACAAAAATATTCGCAAGAGAAAATTTCAGCCAATCTTCATGCCGGACATATCATTATAGAAGCCGGCCAGCCAATCGCAAGATGCACTTACGAAAGAGAAGTTTTGTGAATTTGGGCCCTGGAGAGGATGCTGCCATTTTATTGCGCTCAAATATTTCCACTTGTGGTTTGTTTCTTCTGTTTGCAGATAAGACGCGCCCTCACAAGGCCCTATACCACTATTCGGATTACGCCACTTGCTCGGTGATCACTATGGCCTATGGAGGGAAAGATCGTAAGGCTTTTATACCTCGATTTCCTAGCCTTTACGTATTACCTCAAAAGACCAAGAAATGAGGATAGTGGGGAATTGTCACAATAATTTCGCTTTACGAGCTGTTGGTTTCCCCGTACCGCCACTGGATATTGGCACCTATTTACAGTGAGCATTTAATAAGGAAACAAGAACATGAAGGATCCCTTTTTCTCTTTCAGTCAATCGCACGCGACCAAACAAGAATCAATAGCATTCAATGCAATAGAAAATGTACAGTCTCTTTATTTAAATATATATTTTTGGCAAGGTCTCGCGATGCCAATGGAAATTTCTTAATAAAAAGGGCAGCAAAGAAAAACAATACAACTCAACCAACAAAACGTAAAAACAAAACGTGACAAGGCGAAAAGACATCATGCGCCCTCCGTCGGCAATTTATTTTATCCCAATTTAATGCATGTCTTAGCTTGTCGTTTCGCCTTTAAGTAAGGACGAGCGAGTAATATCCACCTGACCTTTCTTCGTGGTTATAGTGACGATGGTGGTGTAGCAGCTGTCGGTAGTGGCCTATAATACACATCCGGCAGTTTTTCCGCCTGTGCCTCTAATGAGTCGTTATTGGAGGGTCTGTACCATACCATGGAATATGAATACTATTTCACTTTGGTCCTTCCTGTTCGATTAGTTCTACTTGTCAAGGCAGAATTGACCAATCAGGAAGGGCCAACGCAGAATGGCACTCGTATCGAGTTGTGCGATCCAGGACCGCAAGGATGTGTTGACAGGTGTCTATCAGATTTGTCGCTCGTGGAAAGACGAACACTGCGAGCTTCCATTTCTCTTGTTGTGTCGGCCCTATTCTTTCCAGCTGGGCGGGATAACGATAATGTATTCCAATGCATGCACTTTGATGCAGCCCTCTTTGAGCTGCGGCCAAGCGTTTCACACCCCTAAAGACGAATAATTAGAGACAAAGCGATGATAAGAACACTCTGTCATCCCCATTTACTCCATAGCACAGTCATCGTTAATCTCACGGCGTCACTGAATTCGTACTATAGTGGTTGGACCATGCTGACATGCCCCATTGCCTGTCTGAAGGCCGTTGTGACGCCCTTAGCATTCTTCACAGCCCATTGCAATTAATGTTATCAATGCAAGCGCTGCAAGAAGCAGCCGTAAGATTAGGGGCTGCTGAAGCACACTAGTTTGAGCCATAAAGAGTGATATGCCCATTGAAGGAGCCCTTAACCCATACATTATTCGCCGAGTTTCGCAACGAAACGGGTTCTTAGTATTGTGTTGAGGTAAATGCAAAAAGAATTTTCGAGATTCATGCAGGAAAAAGGAAGTTATTCAATTGACTAATTTAATATAAGAGCTAGACGATAGATTTGGCTTCCCCTCTCACATTTTACTCACCCAATGACGTGTCATGCTGCTTCCAATTACAACGTTGTTTACATATTGCGGAAGAGGAAACGTGCTCCCCAATGTGGCCTTCCCACACAGAAACGACCTGTGACGCACAACGCTCCGTCTCTCACTTACACGCAAAATAAAATTTGTGATGTACAAATTCTTGCCTTTTAGTAGTTTTAGCAAGCATAAAAGATGTCTGCATTTTAAAATTGACTATAATCAGGACATTGTAGCACGTGCGATGCGTATTTTTATTCCCAAATTTTCTCGGCCAACTAAAACCGACGGCGTAGCCAGCACAGAACCGTCACATCCACTACAGGAAAGTGTTGGTGTACGACGCTGCTGTCGGCGGGGAAGCCAACTTCACATACAAATTAAAATATAATGTGCTTTGACTTCGCCAGTTTCACTGGTGCTACAGCCATGATTTATAGTCTCAAGCGCACGTACAATAAAAGCAACCTACGTACGTTGCCGTTTAGCGGTCGTTTCATTTCATTTCCATTTCCTTGAACACCCCCGAAGGGATAAGGAGTGGATTTTCGTACAATATAGTAACGTCACAATGATTTATCAGGAAATACAATCGATATGCTATGAATGAAGCCAATACGTACATCCGAGAGCTAAGAACAACGCGGCGTCAGCTCACTTTACTCTACGACCCAGTAGTTGTCAGCGCGATTAAGCCACTCTAAGAAAATAATAGTCATGCCGACACACTGATTGTATGTCCTCTATCCAGGCAAGCGGGCCCGGCACTGCCCCGCTTTCGATCCTCTTCAGGCTAATAACGTTAACGAATCCACTGGGAGGAAGTCTCGTAAGCTACAGTCGGCTGAAGCAGTCCTGTAGCCGTTATCAAACACTGCGCGCTACTCAAAGACAATTAATACAGCCAAGTGGTAGCGTTGTCAGCAGATTTCACATCTGATGCCACTGGTTACTTATGCGCTGAGCGGACAGCTAGAAATTTCTGCGCCGGAGCTTACATGTTTTTTGTCGAAGCAAATGTATGGTTGTTTCGTGCGCATGGGATTTTCCATGCAGTGGTCATGTTCCGCTTCGCCAGTTCCGACAAATAACACATTGACGCATTGCATGAACACATCGGACGTTAGCCTAGGTACGCGGATTCGTCGAACAGTCAGCCTCGTAATTTCACTCCGGATTAAATGAATGCACAGTGGAACAAACACAAAAGACATTTGTTCGCAGCAGAATCCTGTTTTCAGACGGAATGCAGCGTCACCAATTCTCGTTGTCGCTGTTGTTCGGCTGACTACTGCTCCACGAAAACAAGAGCAGTGGCACACATGGTGTCTTCTGAGCTTCTGGTAATTTGTCAGGCGTAATACAGCGCCAAAACTGGTATCGTAATTCCTTACGACGAGTGCAGATGCGTACAGTAGACGAGAAACGCTGAAGTTTGAAGCGCGACAGGCCAGTGTTCTCCAACATGTCGACCACCGGGAACATTGGCCTGTCCCGCTCATGACGTCAGTCTAGACAGCGCATTCATTGGACCATGCCTGTGTTTATCCGCCTTTCATCTGCCAAAAATTCAGGGGAAATTCCCCATTCGGGCAAACGGAGGCAAGCGATCAAGGTGTGGGCTTTGATCTACTTGTACATTTCTTTGTCTATCTCCCTCACTCACATTGCTCCGGAAAGACTGAAATGCACGCGTCAGGGCCCTGAGCACCCCAGCCATAAACAAGGAGCGTTCGCAAACGGCGACACCTTGAAGTGAAACCGAACGGGTTATCAGTGGATCCTTTAGTGAAGACACAGCCCATTGCAGCGAGAGGCGCATCATTCGCTTGTCGACGGCTGTCCTTGCCTTCCTAGCGCAGTGCACTTTCCCTGGAACGCGCGGTCACTATGCTCCCTTGCCCCTAACTTCTACAGCGATCGAGGGGCAGACTACCAGCGCTTACTACCGCCGCCCATACGCATCACAATATGTTTCGCTCTTTCGTTCTTAGATGGCGCTCACACCGCAGCGAACCTAAGCGAACCAAGAGCGCAGTAGAAGGGAAGCGATATTAATGAAAGACTAACGTTGTTTTCTGAGCGCTGTAGTTCCATCCACTAAACACATTTTCTTTAACGTAATTTCAATTAGATCTAACTTGCAAAGTGGTATAATAAAGATGTAAAGCGGGACCTTCCCTACATGACCGAGATCGGTGGAGGTTCAAGCTTTTTTCGCCGCATCGCGGGTGACCGTGAGTTCGAGTCCCAACGGATGATGCTTTTTCATTTTAAATGTGTAATAATTTTTTCAGACACTTCTGTTACTGAAGTGCGTCACTGATTTCTTGGTGGACTACGGCATGGAACACTTCCGTGCTAAAAAAGGATACCCACGAACTTAGATTTCGGCGCTAGTTAAAGAAAATCAAGATCGTCCAAATTACTGCGGTGCCCTAAACAACGCGGGGTGCCTCCTAACCATATGCGGCTTTGGCCCATGAGAATCAATCAATTACATTGAGCAGAAAACCGCGAGCGAGTCACGGGCTTGCGCCTCACTTGTTGCACCAGCTGTGCGAGTCGGTTTTTCGGTCATAGCTAGAAGGGCACCGACAAATATCAGGCAAAAGACAAGCCTTCACTTGAAAAGCCGCTACTCTCTAAAGCTGTACCCGCTATAGCTCGCCGGTATAAGCAACCAAAGTTGCCCACTGGACTTGTTCATTCATTCGTCCTTGGAGGGGTGTGTCTTACATCCCACGCCGCACAAGCAAGACAGTTTTGCTTTGGTCACACGCAGGAACTATTTTCGCACTGCGTAGTCCCCCGATCGCACCTGCGTACAAGGCGCAGAGGACGTGAGCATTTCACAGGCGATGCTGCACATTCTTGGGGTATATCCTCAATATTCGCCCGAGGGAAGGCAATTTGAATATGTGGTATATGCTTTGCACTCGTCCCTTTTTTTGTTAACGGAAAAAGATCTTCGGTTTCTCAAATTTAAATTTGCTGCGCAATAGAAGCGCGGTAAGGTGTCAAAAGGGAAATGAAGGACACCACAGGAAAGAGCGCCGACTCTTTGGCGTTTAGAAACTGCTGGTCATATCTAGTGCACTTTCAAATCGGTATTCAACCTTCCGTGTGAAACAGGCTTAGATACTTCTTTCTTATGCATATGCTTTGTGTTAATTGCCGTGTGTTGTGCATCCATAGTGCACAGCAGCGCACTATAGGACGTGTGAATACAGAGAATCATTGTTTATTTTATTTTATTTTCAATACTGCCAGTCTCTTTCCGAGACCATAGCAGGTGGGCATACAGGTTGGACATGCAAGTGCAACAAAACAAAAGGAGGAATTCAGTGCAGTGATCAAGAGTTATACAATGTAATTTTCGTAATAATAATGGACAATCATTATGCAAACATACATATGGAAATCATATACAGAAATATAAAAGAATCAATATACAAATATACAATATACAATACGGACGTAATATAGATATATTACAGAAAGTATACATGAAATGAAGTGCTACACAGGCAAGTTACAGCAAACCAGAAAACACTCTGTACTGAGCACTTGGCGGGGCGGGTAGCGCTATTGTATTAATCAGGTGATACTTTCTACTTTTGAGACAAAGTCAGATAACGAATTCGCGTTAGTAACCGAGGCATCCAGACAGATACATTCCCTGACAGAACGCGGTAAAAAAGAATGCTTGAAAGTGTCATTGTGGCAACAGTACTCTTTTAGTGTGTGCGAATGTTTGCGCCGGGTTACGCGAGACTCTGATGGACAGATGTACAATGAAGTGTCAATTTTATAATGGTTGTGAAGTAGCTGGAAAAGAAATTTCAGGCGCGCTTGAAATGTGCATAAAAGAATTTTTTTCGGCTCACCAATAAATTCTGAAGAAATGAAACGGAAAACGTTAGGCCACACGCTGCCTGCACCACCGAGGTAGGCGGGGCAAATATTGCGCTTTGTATCATACTAGTAGGCATCTCTCAATCCTTGTCTCTCTTGGCTAATTTATAAATAAGGCTGGAGCCACAATCTCCAGACCATCCTCGTAAAGGCGATCACCTTGCATGTGCCCAAATACCCGTAGGTTGTGTGTTCGGTTCGTGAGGGCGATGCACTCTTTTTATGGACATACTCCCGAAAAAAAAGATACCTGCATAACGCGCCCTTTTCTCTGTTTTCCTGCAGATTGCACACTGTGGGTAAAAAGGGAACAGGTTCTCTACGTTCCTCAGCACTGCTTGGAGAAATACAACGAGATCTGTCCTGTCGGAGTGCCTCTGTTCGACAGGAACACTTGCAGAGACGATGACGACTGATGACACCTCGCCAAGTGTCTTCTGAGCCTAAAACGTGTCCTTCAGGCGCTGCTGGTCAGAGTAGCCAGATAAAGAGATCTTGTCTTAAGGAGCTGTGGGAAGACAGAAAGAGAATAAACATTTATTCACTATTCCTTAAAACTAAAGTGGGCATGGCTCTTTGTACAATGCTCCGCTGGCTATATCGGCTCGCCGAGCCTGATCTAGGGTTGCCCTTTTGCTTCTCAAAGCCTTCTCCGAGAGTGCAACCCCGTGCCGAGTGTGGTAATGTACGATGGTGACAGCGCCGAGTTGCCGAAGCGCAGAGCGATGTATATTTGTGTTCAACGTAGCCAGTGCCAGTATTCTTGCGAATTATGGCCAATCATCTAGATAATGGGAGAGTTGTATCTTAGATATTATGTGTAGTTTATGAGCTGGTCCGCGTAAATCTGTGTAGGGTGTCTGTTTACCCGCAGTCGGCGCTAGTCCTTAGACTGCCCTCTGTCCAACTTCTGACGAGGAGACATTGAGGGCGGTGCATTATTAAAGCCACATCAAGTTAATGCCAGTCGATGTATCGGTGGCGCTGATCGCTGCAACCATAAGTAGTGTAGTACCAACCGCATTTCCTATTTTCAACGCAGCTCTCCGAATGTCCGCCATTTGTTCCTCTGTTGCGATAGTATGCCATTTTATGACTGAGAATTTTTTAAAATGACACCACCCCGGGATAATACTCGCCTTCCCCTACTCCGTATTTACTTCCTGATTATACATACAATCGTTCTTAATATATGTGCTTTACCTGCACTACGCATCACGTGACCGGTACAATTCTCCTTTTTTTCTTAAAATTAAAATGGAAAGAGGAAGACGCAAGACCAGCACCTTTTCCTTGGGCCGGCTGTCGAACCTTTCTACCTCGTAGGACTCGACCTTCTCGGTCCTTTTCCCGCATCGGCATCCGCGAACAAGTGGATT
This sequence comes from Hyalomma asiaticum, assembly GCA_013339685.2. Taxonomy (NCBI): domain Eukaryota; kingdom Metazoa; phylum Arthropoda; class Arachnida; order Ixodida; family Ixodidae; genus Hyalomma; species Hyalomma asiaticum. The sequence continues at coordinate 80,818,625 of CM023487.1, read as the reverse complement.
GCTGTCGCGAACGACTACGCTACGCGATACGTCATCACACGCGCTCTTCCCATCAGCTGCGCTACGGATGTCGCTGACTTTCTTCTTCATGACATCATTTTGCAACACGGTGCTCCTCGGCAGCTTCGTACCGCTCAAGGCCGGTATTTTTTGTCCCGCGTCATTCAGGAGTTCACTTCTGCTCCACAAAAGACAAGGTGAAAACAGCCTACCACCCTCAAACGAATGGCCTTACGGAGCGTCTGAACCGCACTCTCACTGACATGCTAGCCATGTGTGTTTCCGCAGATCATCGCGACTGGGACGCAGCCTCGCCCTACGTTACTCTTGTCTGCAACTCTTCAAGGCATGACACTCGCCGGTTATTCTCCGTTTTACTTATTCTGCGGCCCCGAGCCTTCACTGCCTCTTGACACGCTGCTTCCCGTCTCCATTTACCCTGTTACGTACATTCGTGACGCCATAGCACGAGCCGCCGAAGCATGTGAAGTCGCCCTTGAACGCCTCGCCATGTCTCAAGTCGCTCAGAAAGACCTGTATGACTGCCGCCACAGCGACGTTTCTTATTCTCCCGGGTCCCTCGTACTTTTATGGTCCCTATCTCGCCGCGTCGGACTCTTGGAAAAGCTGTTATCCCGCTACGATGGCCCCTATAAGGTCTTACGCAAGGTCACTCACCTCGCGTATGATATTGAACGAGTCGTCGACCCAGCTCAATCTACGAGACCACCTTATACAACTGTAAACGTCGCGCGACTGAAGCCCTATATGCCTGCCACCTCTATGCTGCCGTGGCACGCGCCGAGTCGGCGCTTTTACGCCTGGGGGTAGTCTCACAAGATAGCAGAGGGGCTTACTCTGCAGTGTTGGGAGGAAAGTAGCAGAGGGGCTTACTCTGTACGCAGGACAAAAGGATGAAGGCAATGAAGTGTTTGGAAATGACTCTTGCCTGCCATTAGTGTTGGCTGGCATTCCGCCTTTTGCATGTCTGTGTGGCGGCCTCTCGCGGACACTGCACGAAACAATCTGTACGGCGTCGCGCCAAACCTGTCGTGCGCTACCGCAGTGTTTCTCTATGGCACAACGTGATGGGGCAGTGACACGCACAGTGATCGTTGCGGTTTCTTTCGATTTGAAACGCTGTACGAATTTCTGGGAGGCCTCTCCGGCATGGTGAACACTTACAGCGAAAAGAGCAGGCCATGAGAAAGCCTTGGGTGTCTAAAAACGTCGCAAAATGCCGCCCGAACGGGAAAGGCACGGATGCTAGCAGACGCCGCCAGCTTCCCGCGTGGTCACTTGAGGGGTGGAATCCGGTTTGTTTGAGACCGCGCGCGTAAAAGAAAAAGAGGTGGGGGGTGAGTTCTGGTGAAAGCGTACGCACCTGCCCCTGTCACGCTGTCTACATGCTCGAAAGACCCCAGGATCGCTTTTGCTGACTTTTTGTGTTTTGTTATTTGTTGTTTTGTTGCTTTTCTCTACGTCCCCATTCCGGTTTCTCCCTTCGAAAATGAACCAGTCGTCTTGGTGCGCTCGGTTGAGGTGTCCTCAGTGAGCGACAGTTACCGTGCACTCTTCTGGTGCGCTGAAAGTGAATGAACGTGTCGTGCCTTTTTTGAACTCTCCGAAGTTTCTCTCCGATTAAGCCTACAGGGAGATAGCTAGAGCTCAATCCGCGTAAGGTTTGCTGCCAGTAGTGCTTGTTCAAGTCACGGAGCACCAGCATACCTGGCCGGAGTCACGAACGGATGTACAACGAGGCCAGGGTCAATGAAAACTCTAAGCGAATTGCATGTGAAGGAATTCATGGCAGCAACGAACGAGGAATGTTCGGGGATGAGGTGTGTGTGCGTGATCCAGTGTTTAGTGAGTTGAACTCCACGTCAACTCACGGACTTATGTGAAGTATTCGTCCTCCATCATCGGATACAACAGGAAGCGTGCTGGAATAACACCTCTATCTTGCAGGGTACGATTTCGTTATTGGGTTGATCCGAGTGACCATGTGCATTGCCGGATGTCTGTTTTTTGCCTATCCCTGTCGTTCTTACATAAATACTGTTGATTACGGAAGCACGGAGCAATGGTTTCACTGAACTACAAGTTCCGATGTGTTCTTCGCGCGTTCTTCACGGCTAATGCCGTGTCATATACGCGACATTTGCCTGCCTGCACCGTACGATGATGTGAGAGAACTTCATGTTACCAAAAATGTGTGTCTGGATGGCGTACCGGCCCAGCTGGCGGCGAGTATCATTACTTTCGGTAAAGGGTATAATGTCTGTTTTTTGCCTATCCCTGTCGTTCTTACATAAATACTGTTTGATTACGGAAGCACGGAGCAATGGTTTCACTGAACTACAAGTTCCGATGTGTTCTTCGCGCGTTCTTCACGGCTAATGCCGTGTCATATACGCGACATTTGCCTGCCTGCACCGTACGATGATGTGAGAGAACTTCATGTTACCAAAAATGTGTGTCTGGATGGCGTACCGGCCCAGCTGGCGGCGAGTATCATTACTTTCGGTAAAGGGTACAGCGTTCCGCACTGCGCGCCGCTTGCGTCGTCTGCTACGATGCCGTACGGGTCGTTCGCGCCGGATTCGGCGCATGCGCACTCGGACCATGCAAAAGGCGGATTGGCCGTGTACATATTGCAAATACACGTATCCCACTAACAATGTGGTCCAACTTAGCTTGCAACATACAAAAGAACGCGGTCGCACGCTGCTGACGTCCTAGCAGGATGCTACTTGGACTAGACCATGTAGGCAGTATAGAAAACTGTAGCCAGGAGAATAGAAGAGTGTGGAGATTGAACACTGTTCCACTTGGGGATTTCGGAAAAACAATTCCGGTGTAGCACACCTTATGTTAGGGAAGATAGAACACACGAATACATGAATAAGCGAAAGATATATGCGAATGGTGCTATACTGCGTGTGTTCAGTGTACGCGTACAGAGAACGAGCACACGCGCATGTTAGCGCCAAGTGCATGCGCGGTGTGTCCTCTCTAGTAATGTGTTGCGGGAATTGCACCCGATAAATTTTGCATAGATCGAGTGGTTATTAATGAATACCTTGACGAAAAGAGAAACGAGCTTTGCTTTTTCATTCTGCACATACGTAGTGACAAGTATAATTGTGCTAAATAACTCTAGGAACTGAGTTCGTCCCTTAAGAAACTGGAGCATTGAAGGTAAACGCTGGAAACAAAGGGATATAATTTGTGGTGTGCGGATATTGGAATGTTCTCAGTATTCGTGGAATATTACGTTTCAATCTACTTGCATTTCATGGGAACGAGGGGTAACCGAAAAGTTCGAATACAGAAAGGCATTTTATTTATTGACACTGCAATTCCTATTCCGGTGTTTTAGCAGAGTATGACGATGTACAATTCATTGAAGGTACAGGCTAATGGAAAACAACTGGGCCCGTATTCACAAAAACAACTTACGACAAAAATGCTGGTAAGAGAAAATTTCAGCCAATCCTGATGCTGGACATATCATTACAGAAGCCCGCTGACCAATGGCAAAAAGCACTTACGAAAGAGAAGTTTTGTGAATTCGGCCCCTGAAAAGTATATATATATATATATTTGACAATTACCTATAAGAATAATAATTGCAGTAGAAACTACCTGAAGTAATGTAAGAATGTGCTTCAGTAGTAAAACTAATTTGATATCTGGGGTTTTACGCCCCAAACCCGCGATTTGCTTATGAAAGGCGCCGTAGTGGAAGGCTCCAGAAATTCCGACCAGCTGGGGATCTTTAGCGTGCACTGACATACCTACAAAAAGCATTGATTAAATGGTAAAAAGAAAGGCGGAGACAAAGGAGAAAAAAAGGCAGATAACTCTAAAAAATAAGCGAAACTAGCAGAGCAGCTCAGGGTAAGATGGAAACTCGATTTAATGAACAGATCACTAAAGAATTACGCCATATCGACGAAGTGAACGGTGATGAGTGGGCGAAGATCCGGAGGTAACGTGGTAAGCCGAGAATCCTCCGCACATTTTGCCCACTCGGTCATCATACAAAGACACGACACAGCTGGTGTGGTGTGGTTATAGATACAGCCTATACATAATGCTTTATTACATACATATTCCCGCTGTAGAACGGCGACGGTATTGGCGCGGGACTGCTTGTTTCTGATGGTTGAGATTGTGAACAGGTTGTTGTCGAACAAAAAGCGGTCGCATACCTTGCAGCTGTGGTCGAAACTGCGATATAGCAAATGGCGCTTAAAGCGCGCATCGGCGCCACCAACCTCAGGTAGCGAGCGCTGCAGCCGCTTTGCAAGCCCTCCGCTCCGCCGCCGCCTTGTCTTCTTCGGTGTTCATAGTAGCAGGATAGCATTACCGAAGCGCCTTGAGCGACGACCAGCGAAAGAGAAAGGAAGCGCGCCAAGAGCGAGCGCTATGTATAGGCGCGGCCCTCCAGCGGTCTCCTACCAAACTAGAGCACCCGCCGAGATTTGAGCGAGCGTGGCTATGACGGCACGACGCGGGGCAAGCGTCGACCCGAAGGAGCTTCGCCCCGAAACGATTTAGAGCAGGGAATTTCGCGGGAGCCAACGTTTCGAGAAGTGGACTTGTCTTCTTTAGGAAGGCGACTGCCTTCTCGAGTGTTCGTTTCTATACACCATTGCATGCTCTCCCCCGTCCACAGAAGGATAGGAAGAAAGAGCGAAACGTGTGAACAACAGCAAAAAAAAAAAAACTCCGCCCAGCTAAAAAATAATGTAATGCAATCACAAACATGAGAAAACAAAAACATCCATGCATATCCACGGAGTGAATGATGATGAGTGGGCGAAGCTCCGAAGGTTCATCGATAAAAACCGTGAATATTACGTGAATCTTGCCCAGTACATCATCAAAGACGTGACAAACACTGTGTGTCGCCATGTAGCGCTCTCCTATCACACTAGAGCACGCAGCGAGCGCCTCCGCGCCATCTAGTGATCAATTCACGTGCTAGCTAAGCAGCACAGCAGCGCTCGGACGGACGGACGGACGGACAGCCAGACAGACAGACTCCCATGCTACCCGTTTCCATACATCTGAATGAAGCGAGCACCGCGGCGCCATCAGGCCATCTAGTGAGCACTTCGTAAAAAATACAGGTGGCTACATACTATGTACGGAGGAGGGAACGACCCACGCTCTAAGGAGCTTCGCCCCTAAAAATAATTGTGGAAGTATGCGCTACGTTGCGTAAAGCTTACGGCACATTGAAGACAGTCCATCCTCATATCTGGCCATAAAGGGAAAGTACAGTCAACCAGAAATCTACCTATGTGAAACACCAACTCCTTCATCGCAATTCCGAAGTTTATGGATTATTGATCGTTTATTGATTAGCTGCGGATCGCCTATCGCTTAGTAGAGACATACTCGAGGGCAAATTGGACACCACCTAGTCATTTCCGGCAAATTCAGCAATTAATTGATTATTATTCAATTATAGATGAGCTATTGGATAGGTATTGATCGGCTGTCATAGGGTATCGACATGCTACATGGTTTACACTGGCCCCGAGAAGTCATCCTCGGATTTCCAAGATTTTTGGGGCGAGGAACCTTAGGGCCGAGCCTTGTGCCCTCCTCCCTCGTCATAGTTGTCCGTAGCTCTCGTTTCCATGGAGTCCGCTAAGGGCGCTGGGGTGTAGTGAGAGAGAGAGCGAACAGCGCGCGTTGGCTACGGAAACGCTCTTTCTGCAATGAACGCTTTACGAGCTCGCAAGGAACGATAACGCGCCCTCGCCTGCGAGAGCAGGGTCTGCTAGCGCCCTCGCCTATAACGCGCCCTTGCCCTCGCCTGCAGCGTCTGCTAGCGAGTTTCTTCATTGAAAAAACCGACTACTCGCGCTGCTCAACCCTTCAACAGCCACCCCGTATAGACACTGGATTATGACCTGCAATGCAATGCCGGTGGGAGATTTCTCTTGTGCGTAGTTGAAACAAGGATTCGCCGCGTGCGCATTAACTAAAATTATTCTGGAACTCGGGGCGATCTACGACGTGGGAGCGCAGGAACCTCATAAATACGAGGAGCATAAATGACAACGCGTGTGTAAATATACACACGCGTTGTTACTCATTTACATGCAAGAGTGGCCAATGTCATGGGTGATTTACGACAAGTCTGAATGATCCCCAGCGCTTTGCCCACTCGTGATGGTTCACTTCGTTGAGATGCATGAATTTTTTTTATTATGGATTGATTATTGATGAGATATCTCTCTCTTACCATTGGTCTATCCCATGGCATCGACACGCTTCAGGGCTAACCTAGGAACCGTGAAGTCCTTCCAGGCATTTTCTAGGTATATAATTATTGGTCAATTATTGAACCCCTATCAACTATCTATCAATTGGCTATCAGTTAGCTAGGATTTAGCTATCACGTAACATTTATAGATTCTCTAAGGCTAATCTAGGCACTGCTTTGTCCCTCCAGGCTTTCCCTAAGATTTATCAGTTATTAATTTCGAGTAGGGATTAGCAATCAATCAGCTATCACGTGCTATCAATGACTAGGTTAAGCATATCTAGTTACTTAAACATGCGAAGCTTTGCGATGTGGAGTAGCTGCGATGTGGAGTATACTTAAACCGTTCCTCGACTTAGAGCGTCATCACGCAGGAGCAGTCCAGGCAGCCAAAGCAAACGAACGGGCTTTAACGAAGTGCTTATTTTATGCAGGTACGTTCTGTTCATGTCGCTACCTATTAAGTAATTATTGACCTAGGCTGCCGGACTGCTCCCTACTGTGTGCGAATTATGGCTGAAAAGGCTCCTACGACCGTTAGAGAGCTTGCCAAGGCCTTGGCAACTTGACTAGTAAGCTTGACGCTAAATATTATGAAATCAAACACGACCTAATGACCTTGACGAGAACAGAGCTGGACCCTGTAAAACAAGCAATGGACTTCAACAATAACTTTGAGGCATTTAGAGCAGAACTGCAAACGCTAAAGAGCGAAATAGCCGAAGTACAGGACGACAATAAGGAAATAAAAACGACAACTTGCGTTATACGAACGAACTGCGAGGTATTAAGTAAGAGTTAATTGAAATGCAGCAATACAGTCGTAAGACCAACCTGGAAATAAAAGGAATACCTTTAGCTCGAGAAGAAAATCTATCTGCTACAATGAAAGCAATTTCACCTTACACTGGCTCCGAAATTTCTGAGTCTGATATCGAAATAATTCATCGCGTCCCTTCGAAGGACAAAGAAAAACCCAACATCATAGTGAAATTCCACTCTCGCAAAGTAAGGGACAGGGTTTTGAGAGCGGCAAAAAAGCAGAGGCTGAACGCGTCCACCTTCGGATTCAAGGACAGTTCGCCAGTATTTGTGAATGAACACCTTTGTCCAGCAAAAAAGATACTTTTGGGAAAAGCATTGAATGCAAAACGCTAATAAAATTGGAAGTTTGCCTGGGTGTCAGCTGACAAAGTGTTCATGCGCAAGACGGAAAATTCGAGGCTTCTGCACGTGACATGCGCAGAGGACCTCGATAGAGTACACTAAGCGATCAAGATGGCTAATACGACAGACATTGAAAGGGCATGGCACAAACATAAGGACATATCAATGTTCCATTGCAACATTCGCAGCATAAAGAAAAATTTGGACCAGCTATGTCACACAACATTCGTTTCAATATGACATAATCGCAATAACAGAAACATGGCTAAGGGAAGATGAATACGTAAATATACCTGGATATGTGATGGTGTCACAGCCGAGAACGCACGCGACACGTGGCGGTGGAGTAGTCATGTTTATCAGGAAGGCCCTCAGTTTCCAGCGTCTAAATGACATCTCGAGCACTAAGGAGGAGGAGGTAAACTTTGTTTGATAAATAGGGCGAACAAGGGAGCGGGAAGGGTGGGTCCCTAGTCCAGGACTCCAGTGGCCGTCGCTGTACGCTCAGCCTGGTCTAAGAGACCCTTCTGGGTCTCCAGGTCGGCTCGAGCGAGGACGGCCTCCCAAGGCTCCCTAAGAGAGGTCAGTACTAGTGGGGAGTTCACGTTTGGTGGCCTATACATGCATTCCCACATAATATGGGGAAGTGAAGGCCGACCCCCGCACCAGGGACAGTGGCCGGCATATTGGGTTGGCCACATTGCGTGCCACAGTCCCAAGTGCGGAAAGGTGTGAGTCTGAATTTTTCTATATTTTCGAGCTTCTCCTACTCCGAGATGCGGATGCGGGAACGCGTAATCTTGTCGTTCGCGACGCTGGTCCTCCAGGATGTCGTGTGGGGCGTGAGCTTTTGGTAATTTGCTTGGGGAATCGCCTGCTCGGTTAGCTAACTCGCGAGCTAGTGCATTCGCCCGTTCGTTTCCTGGGACTCCCGAGTGTCCCGGGCACCACATAATGTTGTGCGATGTGCGGAGTGTTTCTCCAAGTAGTTTAGCAGTTATGTGCGGTAGACGTCCGTTTACAAACATCTGGCACGCCGCTTGCGAGTCAGTGAAAACTGTTACTGAAGTATCCTTTGCGTCTGCTTGTTTAAGGGCTAGAGCTATAGCACTTGCTTCAGCTGTGCTCGTGCACTTAGTGCGCACGGAGGCCGAAATTTCAATATTTGAGTGTGTGGAGTAGTTAACTGCCGTTATAACGTGGCCATGTTCAGACTTCGCAACATCCGGGTAAATGACGTCATCATGCCCGCCGAAAGTTTTAGCGAGTTGTCTCGCTCCAGCCGCACGCCTTCCACCATGGTAGAGCGGACTCATGTTCCTCGGAATTGGACAAATTATTAGTTGTTCTCGTAAAGTCCCGGGGACAGAAACGAGGTCTTCCTCTCAGTAATGTGGTCTGATTGGAAAATTTAAATCCGCAAGGACACGTCTCCCTGCCTTTGAGCGGTCGAGTCGCTCCCTTTGTCCTAGCAGAGTCGCCGCCCTCAGCTCCTCGAAGGTGTGAAGTCCGAGTGCCTGTAGTCTCTCGTTGGATGTGTTGGGTGGTAGTCCCAGTGCTGCTTTGTACGCCATGCGTATGATTACGTCTACTTCTTTAGTTTCGCTATGGCTGACCTCTTGATACGGCAGGCTATACGTGACCCTACTTAGCACGAAAGCCGGATGGCCTCCGCCCCGGTTAGGCCTCTGCCTTTCCTCGTCACTCTGTTTATCATGCGAGCTATTTGTTTGGTTGTCGTTTTCAGCGTTTTTATAGTAAAGTCAGCTCTGCGGTTTTCTTGCAGCCATAGGCCTAGGATTCGGATTCTCTGTTTTTCTTGAATTTCCGTGTCACCTAACCATAGGCGAACGCTTTGATCCTTTCGATAGTTCCGGCCGTGTACTCTAACCCATTCTGATTTGTCTGGTGAGCAGGACATGCCGCTTTGTTCTGCAAAATCATTTACTGTTTCTATTGCTTCTTGTAAAACTTGTTCTTTATTGCCCAGAGAGCCTGTTGTCGTCCACAGGGCGATGTCATCCGCATAGAGCGAGAATTTTAAATCTGGAATTTTTTCTAATCGCCTGGCTAGTCTATTCATGCCTAAATTGAATAAAAGGGGCGAGAGGATTGCCCCTTGAGGTGTGCCCTTACCTGGCATGTCGAATTTCTCCGACCTGGTATCGCCTATTCCTATCGTGGCTTTTCTGTCTGTGAGAAAAGACCGTCGAGCACTAAAGAATCTGCGAAAACGCTATTTGTGACGATTGAATGTGGCGTCATAGCTAGTGTAACATATCGCCCTCCAAACTCGAGCGGCATATCCGATATGGAAAGCGCGCTGATTAACTGCGTAACCTCATATTCCCAGATAATAATCTGTGGTGACTTTAATATAGATCTGCTAAACGATCAGTGCCATGAATATTTGTTCCGCCTGCTGTCATTTAATCTTAGGAACGTTATATCCGAACGAACAAGTTTCTCGAAATACATTGCCACACTTATTGATCACATGTTGTGCAGTCGTGAAACTAACGTAGAAGCTGGTGTCTATGATTTTGCGATTGCCGATCACCATCCGACCTATCTTTTCATGCCACAATCGTACTTACATCATACTCGTAAAACAGAAAAGTTGTCCCCGAGATATCACACACGCGTCAACTATTCGGAAGTACGCACCCTCTTGAAACACACTATGTCTGAAACACTGTATGACGATGACGTGCAAGTACAATGTTATAATATTATTTGCAGTATCACGAATGCGATAATGCAATCATCGTATACGTGCACACGACGTAAATATGACCACGCCACATGTCCTTGCATAACAGAGCCTATTCTAGCACTACTGAAGAAAAAATTTTACTATTACAATAAGGTAAAGTTAAACAAAACAAATGAGTATTACAAAGATCAATTTAAATACTTTAGAAATCAGTCAGCCGGGCTAATGCGCATATCTAAAAGGGCATATTATGCTCGTCTCGTGAACCGCTGCGATACAAGACAGACATGGAAAATAATCAAGGAAGTGACAGGGCTCGATAACAAAAAGAAAATTCTTCCCGACAATGCAACAACTAGCCTTAGAAATGATTTTAATAATTACTTTGCTACGGTTGGGGAAAACGTTACGAAACAATTTAGCGCTAAACGGCCCACTACTTACGTTGAGAAAAGTGAAAACAGAATTTGCTTTCAGGTCATAACAACAGAGGAAGTGACGTCTGTCATAAAAAATCGACAGTTCAACAAAGCTACAGGGATTGATGGTATACAAGCTAGGGTACAGAAAGACAATCTAGATATTCTGAGTACTCCACTTTGTCACTTATTTAACCATTCGTTAAAAGCGAATTCCTATCCGGATGCACAAAAATGGCCAAAGTTGCGCCACTATACAAAACGGGCAACCATAATTCTCCAGGCAGCTACAGACCGATATCCGTATTGAGTACTGTAAACAGTATCTTTGAAAAATTAGTCGCACGACAACTGAAGGACTTCCTTAGCAAGAATAACGTAATTTTCCCGGAACAGCATGGTTTCGTCCCAGGGAAATCCATGTCTACAGCTGTGCTTACTTCATATCAAATAATCAACTCGGCCCTCAACTATCAAAAGATTGTTATTGGAGTTTTTATTGACATAAAAAAGCGTTTGATACCATTTGGCACTCGGCACTTCTGGAAAAACTGAAGTGCTACGGTATTATCGACGGTGCTCATGACTTATTTTCCAGTTATCTCACATCGCGAAAGCAGAAAGTTCTAATTAACGGTTTCCTATCCGAATCCAGGAATGTCACATGTGGTGTACCCCAAGGATCCGTATTGGGTCCCATTTTGTTTGCACTGTACGTTAACGATCTGCCGCGAATCGTCTCAAGCATTAATGTATGCGGATGATACTGTAATTCTGTTTACAGGTAGTTCGCTTGAAACCTTACAACATACAGTATCCAATGAATTACTTGCTATTTCATTGTGGTTTCGTGACAGTCAACTGGCACTAAATGCCGATAAAACAAAATACGTTATTTTCCATTCGCGAATGAAAACTCTGAACTCCGATTCAATTAAAATCCAAGGTTTGACGAAATCTCGTCTGGCCGGGTTGTAAAATCATTGAAGATATGGGATCGCCGACCAAAGGTTGTTGTTAAACGGATGACGTTTCGGCTTCCGTACGGAAGCCGAAACGTCATCCGTTTAACAACAACCTTTGATCGGCGATCCCATATTTCCGATTCAATTAGCATATCATTAAGCAATCGCACCACTGAATGTGTTCCTGCTATTAAATATCTAGGCATTATAATTGAGAGTAACCTTAACTGGAGAGACCAAGTCAGTAACGTTTGCAAAAAATTGTCATTCAGCTGCTACACTGTAATACGAGCACGGCAGTACTTTGATTTGGCATTGCTGCGAACATTATATTTTAGCCTATTCCACTGCCACCTGAGCTATTGTTGCGAGTCATGGGGCCAAACATACACAACATACCTCGCTCCGATATTCCGATCACAAAAACGACCTGTGCGCGTGATTACTTTCCCCCCGGTGCGTTATTCATGAAATATTCTATTTCAGAGTCTGCGTATACTCACTTTTACTCACGTATGGAATTACAAGATTTCCTGTTTTGTGAATAAAATAATAAACACAAGCACACCTCTGCCCCGTACCATTTTCACATTTCCGGCGGTAAACACACGACATGCAGGCAGCGGTAACCTTAATCTTCCTTTCTGTTCAAATGTGTACGGGGAAAGATTAATTCAATTTTCAGGTGCTAAGCTGTGGAACGATTTACCTATTGAAATAAAAGTCGCAAGAAATTTTGATCTTACATGCAAGCGTCACTTCCTGTCATACCAAGCGTTTTCCTGACATTTTTATATTAAAAAACAATTTTATCATGTACGTCAATGTGTAAGTTTCTGTAGCTCAGTTTTGTGATTATGTTAATACTTATTATGTATGATACTTTCATTATTTGTGTATAAGACTGCTAATTATTGCAGAATGTTTGTATTGGACCCATCACTACCTGCTTAAGGCTATGGGACCAAATATTTTTGTATGAATTTTTCATATTATTGTGTGATAAAGTTCTCTTTGATTGATTGATTGACTGACTGATGTACAGAGCTTTAAGCACGGTGGGCGGTTGCTTTCGGATAAGGAGGTTAGATTAGCACGTGCCTCAAGCTAAATAATCGAACCACGTCTGTATTAGTTATCAATGAACTGTATGGCTATTTTCTGGACAATATTTGGCTTCAGAAAATTACCTTTTTTATGGGGCACAGTATTACAGCGTAGTCCGAAAGTGGGAGGACCGCAGATACATATGCAAGGCCACAAAGAGCTGGCACAGCGATAACAGTATTTTCCGGGTATCGCACAATTTAACGTAGCAAATGCGTTTATTCCAACTACGATTATGCATAATCCCTTGCCTAAGGTGCTTGTATTCGGATATATCAGATACTCAGGTTATTAAATTTTGCCTAAATAATAAGGGCTCCTTTGTCAATTCACCTTACAATAAACGGTTTTCAAAGCGTATTCGAATATTCTGAAATCTAGAACAAGCGATCCGATCCTCCTGCCAAAAAATGACAGATCATCCGCGTTTACACTAGCATATTGGTCATCCAAGGAGACGTGATGGCTGTGGAGGACATGCGCGCCATCACGCATTTGTCTGCGACAGCACGCGTTGTAATGAAAAACATCTTAACTACGTGCTCGGCAAAGCTATTCACGTTCATGTATTCTTACTGGTTTGCAGCAGCCTTTGAAACGGCAAGAAAAATGTTCTGCACTGCGTTTCTGAGCCACCTCCTTGTATAGAATCTCTTCGGCATGAATTCCAAAGGCATAGACATGTAGAACAAACCAACGTTCGTGTCAAAGCATTTAGCGTTTCGTTCACTTGCCGTATGTTGTCACATTATATCAAATCACTTGCGAATTGACAAGCTAGACCGGACAGCATATTTCTAATAGTAATATGTCTATATTACCCCGTGTCTTCAATTAGCAGTTTATAGCGCATTTTCTTAATAGAATTATGCGTTAACTAAGAGGCTGTTACCCAATGCTTATGCTCTTTTTATATTCGGTATGCGAATATGCGATATTAGAAGCCCGATATATTGGGCTCCTCTTTGACAATTTGGGCATGTCGCACCTCCGTAGAAATAATCTCTTCAAGCAGTACGACACATTATCCGCTAAGTTGGTCGAGTGCCTAAGGCCCTCGGCTGCGGATCCGAGGATCAGGGGATCGAATCCCAGCCGCGGCGGTTGCACGTAGATGGAGGTGAAAAGTTGACGCCTGCATACTGTACGATGTGAGTGCATGTTAAAAAACCCCATGGGCTGGAAATTCTCGAGAGCCCTGTGCTAATGCGTCTCTCAACCATATCGTGGTCTTGGGAAGTAAAATTTCAGAAACTTATTTATACGACGAACTGTACATGAACATAGAGTTATTCGTTTCGGCCCCGGAAAAATGAGATTGTCAGTTAAGTATCCAGTTTCACTTAGGCCCGTGTACTGCGCGACGTCAGTGCACGTTAAGGAACCGCAGGTGGTCAAAATTTCCGTAGCCCTCCACTACGGCGTCTCTCATAATCAGAGCTGCTATTGGGGCGTAAAACCCCAGGCATCCCCATCACATTGACTTTCTGTACTGATGACCGATTAAATATAGCAAGGACGGGAATATGCACTTGACGCCCACCGCCAGCAGGCATCTCACAGATAGCGTCAGCGCACTCAGCACTTTGAACAATAAGAATTGCTCTTAAAGTCCGCCCATCTACCACGTACCGTTATCCATGGCAAACACAGCAATAAGGTTAGATTGTCATATCTTGAATGCGCATTTCAATACCCTTAAACATGCAACTTTGCAGAGAGACAGATAGATACGAGGGGTGGATTGCGCTTCGTGTAAGCAAACAGAAGAGTTTTGTCTTTCTACTGGTTGTAAAATGATTATAGGCATTCTGAAAGCTGTTCCTCGCAGGGTATAGATTATGTCGTGTGCGCTTTCTAAAGTGTCATTGCTGATAAATGCGCACTGATTTTCCGGCGCCAAGAACCCTACCGGGATGTGCAACTGTTTGAAGGCTGGGCCATTGCTTCAACTTCTTCGCTTTTTCGCACGTGTGTACATCAGGTCGACGAAACAGCCATCATCCTTTGATGCTTTGGTACCCCGTTTGCAATACTAAAGGCTGTGCAACAGTCAGCCTAGCCGAGCGCCTATGATATTATATAGGACTGCCCTACAGGCACTACCCCCTCTCTCCTTCTCTTTACTTTTATTCCCCTTTTCCCATCCCCCAGTGTAGGGTAGCAAACCGGACTCATGACTGGTTAACATCCCTGCCTTCCCTTCCTTATTTCTCTCTCTCGCTCTGTGCAACAGCGTACCTACCTTCTCTTCGAAATGAGGCCCACCACGACGGTTTAGTTTCAGTTTCAGTTTCAGTTTATTTACTTTCATAAAAAACATACATGTTTACATAAGTATACAGAAGGAGGTCCCAGAGCACTTGGCTGAAGGGGGACCTCCTGACAGAAAAATGTGTGAGAGATGTACAAGTAAAATGCAACCATGTCAACAACGTGGAAAAATTTATACAAGAAAATGTAATACAAACTACAAGTATTCAAAATTAAACAATTATAAGTACAACAGAAACACTGCTTAGAACATTTTACAAAATAGAGAAAAAGCTCCATTAACCAACAAACAAAAAACTCCATTAACCAAATGAATGAGGGAATGATCAAAAAAAAAGATTAAAATCTGTGGCAGTGCGAAAAGTACACGAATGAGTGTCTATGGTAATCGGTCGGCTGCTGACCCGAGGGTCGCGGGATTGAACCCTGGCCGCGACGGCTGCATATCGGTGGAGGCGAAATGTCGGAGCCCGTGTACTTTGCGATGTCAGCGCACGTTAAATACTCCCACGTGGTCGTAATTTCCGGAGCCCTCCATTACGGCGTCTCTCGCAATGAAATCGCGGTTTTTGTACGTAAAACCTCACAAATCAATCATGTATGAAATGCTCCGCTACGAGGCACGTCTCGAAGCGGAGGACTCCGGCGCAACTTTTACTACATGGGGTAGTTTCACGTGCCCCGAAATCTTGGTACATGGGTGTTTTTTTTTTTTTTTCATTTTGCCCCCGACATAAGTGCGCCCGTCTGGCTGGGACTCGATCCCACTAACTCGAGCTTCGCAAACCATTAGATTTAGCTACCAAGATGGGTTTCCCTTCGCCCTATCGGGTGTCAAAGCGGCGAAGAAGGCCTCTACTACTCTGGTCAACATTTGAAGTTGTTCCCTAAGCTCCAGTGCATTGGTAACATTTACGTGTTTCTGTAGGTTCGTTTAATCTATCTTCACGTCGTGCAACCGAAAGTTTCCTGATAATACCAGTTGTTTTCTTATTCAGCGGGAAAGTCACGGAAAAGATATCGCGAAAGGAAGGGCATACTTTAGGCTGCAATGGTTACATTTTGAAAGACAAGATTATATCCCTGATGCTGCTCCATACGCTGTGTTCAGCATCCAATCTTATTTTTGTACAGCTCTTACGCACCGAATTCATCACGTTTTCTCTAGAGGAACTTCGTGAATAGTAAGGCTCAGAAGTCATACATGTTCCGCTCCCGGCGCACAACTGCCCACGCTCGATTCGCCGTACAGAAGAGTTTTCTCTCTCTACCAAATCTACACTGATTATAGGCATTCGGAAAGCTGTTCCTCGCAGGGTGTAGATCAAGTCATGCGCGCATTCCAACGTACCATTGCCGATAAATGCACACTGATTTTCCGGCACCAAGAGCTCTAGCGTGATCTGCAACTGTTGAAAGACTGGGCCATTGCTACAACGAGCTTCTCCTTCGCTTTTTCGAACGTGTGTAGCACCACGCAAGCGTTTCAAAGCCCGGTCGCAACATTCACGCGACCACGTGCGAAGGATTACCCTTACGCAGCCTGCACCCCGGCCCGATGGCATACAGGCACACTGCGCACTACACTCCTCGGTGAATGGCTGCAACGACGGCGGCAGAAGATATAAAGAACGCCGTGTTAGTGGGGAAATTGCCATACGTTTTTATATAATAACAATACCGCCACCACCTGTGGGGTGTCTCTTAGATCGCTTTGAGCCACTGAGCATCACCATTCAAATTCAAATTCAAATTCAAATTTATTCAGCATTTTCTTACAAAACTTGCGGGAAGAAAATGCAAGGATGTGAGCAAAAAGCTGCTATGTTGGCAGCTTGACGAGGCTCCCACCCTTTTTGCTTGGCATCGGAAAATCCGCAGAGCACAGATTTGAAAACATTGTACATTGATCTGCAAAATTACAGTTCAGTACATCAGAGTTTAAGGTTGACATAAAAGGAATAAACAACAAAAAAGGAGAAAGAACAAAGAACAAGGAATACAAAAAGCAGTGTACAGTCAATCAAGAAAAGTATACACTTGCTAAACACTTACCAAATACCACAAAAATATTTACAAAAGTACACAACATTATATCCAGCAAACGTAAACTTAAGTATACTAAACTACACGCTAACCTCCAGAATCAAAAGCTTCCTAAGTTCTTTTTTGTACATACTAAAGATAGCAATGCCTTTATTTTCAAACATGTTAAAGCAAGCGGGGACACAGTTGAAGTCTTTTTAAACCATGATTGGTTCGCGAGTAAGGCACAAACCAAGAAGGTCTCTGCCTAATGTTATAATGAGATTGTGTAGTTTTCCTAAGGTTACATAGTTTTAAAAAACAAGCGTTGTTTGATAGCAAGCTTTGCCTGTATTTCATAATGAGATTAAAGCGGTGTATTTGATCGATCGGTAAAATGTTATATTCTCTGAATAAATCGCTTGTATGTGCGTCGTGTCCCACGCTTGCAATATGACGAATCGCCTTTTTCTGCAACAAAAATATTTTGTTTCTATTTTCTTTAGACGTATCACCCCACACTAAACTACAATAGTTTATGTGAGATGAAAATAATGCGCTACAGAGTAAAAGTTTGATTTTCACTGGAAAAATTTGTCGAAATTTGCAGAGGATACCACACGTCCTTGCTATATTTTTAGTTACTTTATTAACGTGTTGGTCCCAGTTAAGATTTTCATGAAAAATTACTCCTAAAAAGGAAACTTCTTTAACAACCTCAATTTTTTCGGACCCTAGGTGTATATCCAGAACACGACAGATAGTTTTCTGAACTGGTGCGAACAACACACCTTTGCATTTTATTGTGTTGATCATTAAAGAACTTACAGTACTTCATCTAAAAATGTCCTTAAGAGTGTTATTGGCTGTATCTACAAGCTTACCCAAATCATTACCATGAAAAAAGATGGTAGTGTCATCTGCATAAATTACAAAATCTACAGAGTAGATGCAGAGCGAGCGCGTATATATCCTTCTCTGCGCCTCAAACACTCCTGAAGTATTGAACCGTGGGCTAAGCAGAAGTTTCACAGCGTTTCGCTGGTACCGAAAAATAAACGCCGTGTTAGCTTGGCGGCTAGGCGTTGGCTTGAGAAGTTCGGGGTGGGGGAGTTCGAATCCCGGCCACGGAGGGCACACTTAGATGAGGGCGAAATGGAAGCAAAAAAGAAAGAAAAAAAAAACACACTCCTCTACACAGATTTAGGCACACGCTAGAAGACCACGCGGTCGAAATTACTCTAGGTCCCTTCGCTACAGTGCATGCCCCGTAATCATAGCTAGTTTTGCCACGCGAGACCCCATAACTTATAATCATTATCCAAGAATATCGATGGAAAGTGGATGTTGTTTGATAATAATAATATTCGCCGGAGCTTTACTCCTGAATGGATTTCAGGCTGCTTGCCGGAGTTCCACATTCGAGATCAGCTATCACTGGCCTCCGGCATATCGTCCTCTGCTATAGTTTCCGTTGCCCATTTCCTTAGGAAGTTTTAACTCGGTCAGTGCTTTGTCTGTTCCGACGTGTATAGGTTCACGCACTTACAAGATATCGCTCCTCGTGGTCGCCTTTAATCTTTTCCACAATAGCGAACCCACGCCACAGATAAGTAAAGCCAAGCAAGCGCGCTATCATTCCCCAAAACCTCTTGACAGAAAGCAGAATCGACAAGAAAGTCAAGGGCGGGCTATCTGGTTGCTGCCCCTTTTAATAATCAAGCCTTCCTTGCCTTGACTAAACAAAAAGCTGGTAGAAGCAGAGATAAAGACATCGACACCGCGCACATGCAGTAGACTTGTCGGCCATACACCCGTGATAAGTGAAGTCGAGGTTTTGACGGAAGCCCGTCTTGTCGGGAAGTAACCTGATAAAACTAAAAGGACGACACCGACCATGAAAAAGAATACAATAAAAGATGTTTCGGCTCCTATGGCGGGAGCCTTGATCATAATCACAGAACGGCTCCCCTGACGAGAACCGAGCCTTGTTCTGTGAATAAGGTTCCCGTCAAGGGAGCCGAAACGTCTTTTATTGTATTCTTTTTCATGGTCGGTGTCGTCCTTTTAGTTCTACCAACCGTGATAATTGCCATACACATTTCTTAAAGTCATTAAAATCATCACACCTTTTTCTCCTGAGGTCTCAAGCACGAGCGACAGGCACCATGCAATATCACACCGCAGATTCAGCCGCTTCCATACCAGTGAGGTAAAATATTCCTCACACTGCATTCCACTCTATGCCAGTTGATGATTTCTCAAATATCTCGGGCGCCTATTGTTGTTGTCTTTAGTGTAGGCAACGATGCTGCATTACCGATGCATCGCGAACAAACTATTCCTGCAAGATATATACTACAGCTACAGTACTAAATGTCATTATGTTGTTCTCGCACATTTTTTTTAACAAGGAGGACGTCACTTACAGTATGTGGGCAATCTTTATTTTGTTATTAACAATACAGAATGTTACTTCAAGAATCAGTGATGCATTTTAAGGATTGCTTGTGTAATGAGTCAGTCGCTGTAGAATTAAAGTTCTATAGTGTACTGGAGTGTCATGATTGCAGATAATATCAGGAAAGCGCGAGTACACAAACGTGATAACGAAATTCTTGAACTCAATTGTACCTAGGCCTAAGCAGGCATTTACCATCCTAGGCACGTAAAAGATCCTTGCGTAATCTTCAGTTGCCGTCTCGTTACTACAAAGATATTGCTATCTATGAAGTTCAAAAATATTAAAAAGCGCACACCTTCTCAGTCTGGCAGCAGCCGTGCACCCGAATGACTGCTACACAGTTTACAGAAAGACATTAGAAGAGCAAAATGAGAGCCCTTACTATGCGACGATAACAGACAAGTAGAAAGTATGAACTCAAACTAAATTACCTAGGCTACGGTTAGACTTCCGAAAAACACTTTGCGACTACTACTCACATAGTAAATAATGAATATGCAAGTAGTAGAAGAATATAAGAGAAATGAACATTGGCAAAAGAGAAGACTAAACCTGTATGTTGCGAAGCCGTGGCAATAATGCCGTTTTAAGCCTTGAGGCTATGGAAAACGGCCCACGCCTAAGCACGGATGCAACTCTAGATGACATTCAAAAACAGATAATGAAGAAAAAAATCGGGTGATGATGATTATGTAGATCTGTCCGTAATGTACCTAATAACGGCAACAAATTGATAACTTGATATTCATGCCTAAAATATACAAATATATAATTACACTAGTGCAGGACGGCACCAACCACGGCATAGTGAGCACATTTCAAAGACCGCTGGTTTGCCCTGTTCCTGCATTACTTTGCGTCAACCCACTAGTCCGCCCAAGAGCCCTCTTGAAAGATATACGTCGCAGGAAAAATAATTTGTGCACGTGAGTCAATGGGATGCGCCTCCTCATTAAAGCCGCGCAAAGCGTTATGGCCGCTTTGGATAACGACTTCGACTTCCTTTCGAAACGCCTCACCCTCCCATAAATTAGTCGTGTGTCGTAAAGCATAGTTCACAAGAGCTCGTCGAAGTCTCGTCCAGAGGGCCAGTCGTGCTCAGAAATTCATATGTATTATCGGCCTAGAAAGCAAACTGACCTTGTCTTGTGGGGTCAGAGTGGCTGTAGGGCCGCAACGCCGCGCTGCTATCTCGTCGAGAGTGCCTTGAGTGAGGTTAAACTTCACCCTCGCCTCTTAAACTTGGCCCGTGTTGTTGGTCCCGCAGATGCCTAAGGCGTGGCTCGTTTACTTTTTGGGCCGATAGTGCGATCCAACGCGTAAATTGCGATGAACGTCGAGATGACCTCTCCAAAACCTGCTTGCTTGCACTGGACGAGTTCACCCCCTTCCACTGCACTTAACTATATTCTGTTAAATGTAGTCGGCAATGGCTAATTGGGAGAGGTTTTCAAATGACTTGGGCGAGATTGTACGGCTCTGTGGTTGCACAAGGCGCACAAAAGAGACGATGGCATCAAGAAGGTGAAACAGCCAAGACGATGCCGAACTTCAAACAACAATGAATGATTAAATCGCATTCGTTCTCAATAAAAGCAAATTTCGTTTGGGACTAGCGTTATTCTTGTATGTTTCAGTTTAGTCTTGTTCTCGTCTTTTCTTGCCCTCCTGACTGCCGCAGATAGGCTGGATTCTATAGCACAAGGGTTCCTCGCGTGAGGACACCGCCCAAAAGGACATGACCAAACATCATCTGCTCTCAATAATCGTTTGTTTATTCATTCACTCTGGTGTGGGCGCAGGGATTTCCCATCCAATACGTTCGATCCAAAGTTAAGAGCAGGCGCAGTCTATATATATATATTAATCGGCGATGCAACACTGACGGTGAGTGATTAAAAGAGTCCGAGCTCAAGGAGTCCGCAAGCGACTGTCCATGGATTGGCTCGATCCTTCAAACACAGTTGTTGATAACTCCACTTCTAAGTCAGCCAGCTACAATGGAGTAGCAACGCATTTTTTCAAGTGAAAGCACGATACAAATCCCTACGACCAGGAAGCCTGTCGCGTAGTTCAATAATGGCTCATTCACGCGGCTGCAATGGCCCGCGATAAAGCCACAATGTTACACGGCAAAGCATCGCTCGCGGGTCGACGAGTGCCGTTCAGTGAACCTTGGCCACAATCCAAGCCCTCACAACACGCCTGCCCTCTCCCTATCTCTCTCGGAGGCATGTGATATGAGCTCCTATCTGCATTTACGGGATAGCCTCCTCGAAGTCAGCCGCTGTCAATCTCCACTGCCTCGCCGTCGACGTTTCGCGGTGCGACCGGCCAAATGTGCTACAAGTTGACCCGGCAGTCCAATTGTGTCGGTAGCGCGTGACAGTTCGCATCGCGGACTTCAGTCGCTCGCTGCTGGCGTTTTTGTGTTCAGTGAGCATACTTCTAAAGCGTCGCAAAAGTGAAACCCATACGCCTTGTAGTGTGGCACTGTTTTAGTGCTTCTTAGGTTTGTGACGCCAGTGTTCTTGTCATCGACACGAACTTCCCAGCCTGTGCTTGTGCCGGTTGGCTAGTGCGAAGACACCAGCGAGAAATGGTGTTCCAATTCGCGGCCTTGCGCCGCTTTCCCTTGATGCTACTGAAAACACCGGAGCGCCGAGGATTCTATATGTGTCGACCGCTTAGCAGGTGAGCTGTGCTGTGTCGACAATTTCGTCCATGAAAGATGTCATGAAATACGCATTAAGTAGAAATAAACAGGCTTTTAGATCCATATACTAACCACTCAGTGGTAAATATAAGGGTAGAATAAGGAAGACCATATCGGAATTGGCGCATTTTTATATAGTACAACGCATGTTCTCAGTAAATACCCTAGGGTATAAATTCCTTCGTAAGAAGAATTTTTAACACACCGTGGCGGTGCATTTATCATTAGTGAATCATAATTTTTTATTATTTGATCAAGGATATGAAGGAAATACAGCAGGCTGATAACTAGAACAGAGAGGGGCACAATGCCTGCCTACTCTTAACAAAACGCGTCGCGGGGCTACTTCGTCAAACATGTTGCACACAATTAAGGGTAGAATAAGGAAGACCATATCGGAATTGGCGCATTTTTATATAGTACAACGCATGTTCTCAGTAAATACCCTAGGGTATAAATTCCTTCGTAAGAAGAATTTTTAACACACCGTGGCGGTGCATTTATCATTAGTGAATCATAATTTTTTATTATTTGATCAAGGATATGAAGGAAATACAGCAGGCTGATAACTAGAACAGAGAGGGGCACAATGCCTGCCTACTCTTAACAAAACGTGTCGCGGGGCTACTTCGTCAAACATGTTGCACACAATGTCCAACGCTGCTGTTAGACGTAGACAGCACAGTTAAACACCCATAAGGCGCCCGTCCTGTGTGTTTAAGTAAACTGTTCTGTCCACGTCTAACAGTAGCGCTGAACATTTAATGCAGCCTAGAGAACAGGAAGAAAGGAATGAAACAGGAAAGATATAAAGAAAAACAGAAGAATGAAAAAGCAAGATAAAAAAATAATATATCTACATGCGAGAGGCCAGGCCGGAAGCTTACGGGAAGGTTAGTGGCGCTCGATGGCCCTGGTCCTGTCCAGCACCCTTCGGAACAGGTAATCGTGAGGGCTCGCGCGCTGTAAACGAAGACGTCTACATTCCTTAGTTAACCACGTACGCAGCGTGGTGTGCACGGCATATTCTAAAATATATGTCCAGGTGTCTCATATGATCCACAACCTGGCCATGATAGACTGTCCCCGCGACCTTGACGGGATAAGCGTTCGCGCACCAGAAGAGGCTTAGCCCTCAACTCCCTCAACTTAGTCACCTGTGCTCTCCCGCCAAGAAGGAAGCCACGACGACGAACAAGAGGATGGAACAATCCTCGTGCAGCGTGCTGGTTTGGGTGCTACATCATTATCGAAGCCGGTTAGCCAATAGCAAGCCAGCTTCGATGATAGCCTCGATGATAGCCTCTACGAAGGAAAGCCATGGGTGCTCAGCCGCGTGCGTATTCGTTTAGGGCCAATAGAATTAAAAAATAACATGGATCATATTCCAGAACTTCTGGGCATTGTCTCTGCCCGTTCAAATCTCCTGATATGTTTACATTGTACATACATATAAGAGATTTAGTCACTGCTAGTAGAGATAATTGTGTATATCTACAAACAATATGCCATTACCCGAATTCAAGCTATTTATTTGTCAACGCACGCTTTCACGAAAGTAACATTCAAGTCAGCACCACTTTTTAAATATGGAGTGCTAAACTCACGGTCATAGAGCTTTAGTGGGAATCGGGGAACCAGCGCTTGTAAATGACATCAAGAATAACTGGGCGTGGGCAAGCCATTTAATGCGGAGGCAAGATAACCGTTTGTCAATACGGTGACCGACAAAAGGCGAGAAGAAGTGAGCGGACTTTTGTGCATTTGGACAGACCCTGATCTATAGTGATGGAATCGAGCACCGTTTAGATATTTTAGTGTTTGAATTAGTAAACTTTGCGCGAAAATCGCGGCAATCGACACATACCGTGCCTTGGAGGTGGAGACTTATTACTGCATTCTGGAGTCTTTAAATTGCTGTACGTCGCCTGGTGCTATTCATATAGCCATACCTTTTGGTTGAAGTTTGACGGCTGTGGGCCACTGTTTGCGTATAAGACTCCATAAGCGAAAAAAAGTACAGCATAGCCACGGAGTGAATGATGATGAGTGGGCGAAGCTCGGGAGGTTCATCGTAGATCGTGCCGAGCTCCGGATTAATTTAGGTAACGCGCACGCTATGAATCCTCATGGTTCAAATATACACAAGAGAAATCTCCCACCGGCACTTCATTGCAAGTCAAGATCCAGTGCATATATATATATATATATATATATATATATATATATATATATATATATATATATATATGGGTTGCCGGTGAACGCTTCTCCAACGCGAGCAGTCGGTATTTCTCAATCAAGAAACTCGCTAGGAGACACTGCCTGCGCCAACGTTGTCTCTCGCGGGTGAGGGCGCGTTCTCCTTCTTTGCGAGCAGGTACAGCGTTCCTCTCAGAAAGAGCATTTCCATAGCCAACGAGCGCCTTTCGCTCTCTCTCTGTCTCTCTCTCTCTCTCTCACAAGACAGCAGAGGCACGCGCCGAGAGCGAGCGCCGAGGGCGAGCGCGTGCCAGGAGGCACGCGGGTTACGCCTGACGACTGACGCGTGACAAGGTTAGAGTAAGAGGAGCTTCGCCCCTAAAATTTTAAGAAAGATATTTCACGGTGTTTTCCCCTTTGTGATTCCGTGCTTGGACACTTCGGCCCCGGTAATGTTTTCGTTGAAATAAAGAAAACAAGAAAGCCACGAATACCTTAAAAATGCTTTGTCGCTCCCTGAAAGGGCGACAGAGCGGACACCTTGAGAAGGCAAGCGTGGTAGGGGACGGCGGAAAGTTAGGTGGGCAGATGAAATCAAGAAGTTTGCGGCCATAAAGTGGTCGCAGTTAGCACAGGACTGGAATATTTAGAGATCTTTGGGAAAGATCTTTGCCTCTCCTACATTTCAGTCGGCGTGTACAGGCTTATTGTTTGTTTAAGAAGATGATTACAGCGACCACCATGATCATGATGATGATGATGAGCCATTGTGTACCTGTTCGTTAAGACACGAATGTTTTTCTACACAGGCTCAATCTCTCGAATACGGATGCAATTTTTTCTGAACGTCGGGAATAAATATGCGCAAATATTTCAACTCAGTCAGAACGTTACCTCCAGCAGCATTCCTTGTTTGAGAAGATTCACCCTAAGTATAATGTTAACAATGTTGTTCATTGCAGGCCACATACCTGCTTATTATTTTCAGTCATGTTTTAAATAAGGATCTGGGTTAATGAATGATGTAATAAACGTTAAAAAGATCTTTCTTCCGCCAAATTCCTTTTTACAGTTTTACAATACCTTTGTGTGTTAGGCCAGACAGCATAAATTGTTGGCACATTTTGGCAAGGTGCCCACACATTGAACTATGCAGTGTCTTGAAACTTTCCCGATTACTCTATTCCAAGAAAAATGACACACATACTTTGTTTCATATTAATTGCTGGGGTTCTAAGCGGAAATATTACGAGAAGCATGGTGTGACAAGCAAGAATTTTACAATCGCTAGATAGTAAAATTCTAGGAGGTTCTTTAACGTGAACTGATAACTCACAGTACACGGGCGTCTAGCATTTCGCCTCTATCCAACATGCGAACACCGCAGCCGCGAACAAGCCGGCGTCTTTCGGGCCAGCTGTCAGGCACCATAACTACTATACCACCACGGCGGGCACGTGGTCTTTTTTTAATTCTCCCAGTGAAGTCAAACCTGGATTATGCCAAGGCGTCATATGAGGAAGAGTATTTGTATGGCCAGGTGTAACGCCCCTCCTGCCATCTGGCCGTGGTTTGGACGCTTATACGCATATCCTTGTGAAACTCTATGGCAGCGTTGTCATCGCTAGCAGGTTAGCTTTAAATTCTAAGTGGTTGGTGTGTTGGCGCTGTTGTTGGCGGTGGCTCTCTGCAAAGAATAACCAGAAGCAAAGAAAAATCGGCGCACCGTACGCCCGGTATGAACCGATGTACTGCGGCGTAATGAGCGAGGAATCTGCCTATGCCATAATGTCTGGCGTTCGGCCAAGTGTTGCCAGTAGGATCAGAGTTTATGTGAGAACACTGCAAGGACACCGTCAGCTCTAATGATGATAAAATGTGCAAGTTTACAATGTGTACATCACGGGAAGAGCCGCTATGGACTAGTGGTGGCTTGTTTCTTGGCACCTCGCTGTGTCAGGTTCGATTCGCGTGTGGTAGCTTGACGCTTGTCCGCGTGTGCCCGCTTGCTATGTCTACATTTTAATCGCGAGCTGCAGCAAACGATGTGGCTTTTTCTTGTTTAACCGTTAGAAAGTGTGTTCTCGCGAAATCTAGAATGTCCGACATAGCCGCTCCCTCATTACCGTGAAACTAGGTGCGCTATTAACAGTCGGTCGGTCGCCTGTGCCGCATACCCGCAGGACCCGGGCCTAGCATTTCGGGTAGGAGCCACACATCATCGTTTCGTCGTAAAGCGTCACGTATGTGATGAGTATATCATTTTAGCGATGTCTAGATCAGTCAAATAGGATGTATTTCCAGGCTAGTTGGTCAAGCATCGTTCGAAAAAGAACAGCACGAACACAGTGACGACACAAAGAGGAACATACACCACACCACGGAGCGCTGACTGTCAGTTGATTTTATTACGGCGAAAAACGTACATAAATACGTACGTATGAGCGCCCTCGTCACGAGCGTTACACACTTGATAAGAACACAAACGAAGACGCAAAGGTCGTCACCTCATGATAAAAACACAAGCCCAAACGAATAAGCAAATGTCATCACCACAAAATGCTGTGTGCACATTACTAAAACAGTGATCTAAGGATTGTCAGCGGAAAGATATGCCATCCCTTTGTCTAAGAGAGCGACTGACGAGGTGCTTACACACATATCTTCCAGCGAAGCGATCACGTGTGCATCTATAATTTCCCGCGTCAACTGGGAGGGGCTTTTTGCTAGGATTTAACATTTTTTTAAACAGGGGAGGACAACCACAATGCTTACAATGAATGCCAAGATGGCTTCTAACGGTGCTGGTGACATTATTATTACGTTCACGAATGACAGGCTTCGTGGTTTGTGGTGTAGTCAAGATACCAGAGACACCACGAAGAGGAGTGTATTTACAGGTTATGGGCAAGTGATGCGCTGAAGCATAGCCAGATTTCTTCCCGCCAAACGGTGTCATCCCGACCCCTTTATTCTTATCTCTTTTGTACTTCGGTGGAGCAATGCCGTGGTCATGGATGGATCGCCCCTTCTTGATAGCGCCGTAACAATACTTGCACTTGAAAACAAGTTCTTATCATCGCAACCCTGATCTTTGAAGCGTATTTCACCGCTTGTGGCATTTCTGATTAAAAAGACATATACTGATTGTCTTTGACTTACACTGAACTATGGAATGGATAGGAGCACCGATCCAGACATTAGTTAAAATATCATTATTTCTTGGTGATAAGTTCGTACTGAGCACGGCGCAAACGACTGAAGGTATTTCCGCAATATTGCTAACGAGATACAACCCCTCCATCCTTGTCCGTATCTCCACTTTTCCGTCAGACGTCGCTCCCGGCTTCCCTACCCAGCATACTTGTACACGCTGATACTGGAACGTGAGAGAAGCAGCAGTGCATGGTGGGCCCAGGGACTTCTCACGTTACCGACGAAAACTCGCGCCTCTATCGTGTTTTACGCTGGCCTAGACCTTGGCCTCAACTACTGAACTTGCACGGATAAGCATGTGGACACGTCGTTAACATTGCGCACGCATACAGATGTCACCTCGAAAGCAAGCCTAGCAGCAGCGTCGCGCCCTTGGCGGTGTCCCCATGGCAGCTTCTTGAGATAAACCTATCCTATTTTTTATTTATTTGGTAGTGTCAACCCCGTGCTTGTTGTAATTACAGGGAGGGTTTCGCGTTACAATACATCGGGCGTTGGCACAACAGCAAACCCCCACAGATTAAGAGTGTTGTGCATTGCGCAAGAAACGCTCGCCGTGCCAGTCGTGATATATCGGGAGAGCGACACACGATCTCCTGAGGCACGATCAGTTGGATAAGTCGTAGGCGTTTCTTTACTGGGAGTGTGCACGCTTTGAGCAGCAATCTAACAGTTAAGTATCTCCCTTCAAATAGTCATTGCAGAGCTACCAGAGAGTACCGCGGGAATGTTGTACCACATGGCGTGCGACGGGAGGGGTGAGAACAGGAAGGCGGCGTGATCGGTTAAGCGAGGCGTCGTGCCTTGCAAACATAGATGGCGGGAAGTAACACGCCTGTCAATAAACGTTTGTTTATTCATTCACTCAGGTGCAGGCACAGGGGTTTCTCATCCAATCCTGCCCCGCCACGGTGGTCTAGTGGCTAAGGTACTCGGTCGTTGATCCGAGGGTGGCGGGATCGGATCCCGGCCGCGGCGGCTGCATTTCGATGGAGGCGAAATGTTAAGGCCCGTGTGCTGTGCGATGTCAGTGCAGGTTAATGAACCCCAGGTGATCGAAATTTCCGGAGCCCTCCACTACGGCGTCTCTCGTAATCATAACTGGTTTTGGGACCTAAAACCCCACAAAACAACTCATCCAGTCCACTCGCAGCAAGTTCACGAGTAGGCGCAGTCTATATATATATATATATATATATATATATATATATATATATATATATATATATATATATATATATATATATATATATATATATATATATATAACAGAATTGACGATGCGCCTCTTAGAGAACGACGGTTTATTAAGTCAAAGTTTCGGTCGGAGCCCGAAACGTCTTGAAATGGCATGAAAAAGGTCGGGCGCCGACCGAAACGTTGACTTAATAAACCGTCGTTCTCTACGTGGCGCATCGTCAATTCTGTTATAAACTAGCGGCAACCCCAGCTATTTTTGCATATACAGTCCTATATATATATATATATATATATATATATATATATATATATATATATATATATATATATATATATTAACCACCGCAACAATAACGCTCTGTCAATAAAAGATTTGTAGCTTAAGGAGTCCGCAAGGAACTGTCCATGGATTGGCTCTGACCCGATCCTTCAAACACAGTCGTTGATTAATCCGCCTCTAAGTAAGGCACATTTTTTCAAGTGGAAGCACGATAGAACTCCCTACAACTAGGACGCCTGTCGCGTAGTTCAACGCTGGTTCATCTGAGCGGTTGCAATGGCCCGCCGCAAAGCCGCAATGTTACACGGCAAAGCATCGCTCGCGGGTCGACGAGTGCCGTTCAGTGAACCTTGGCCACAATCCAAGCCCGCACAACACGGCTGTCCTCTCCCTATCTCTCTCGGAGGCATGTGTTATGAACTCCTATCTCCATTTACGGAAGAGCCTCCTCGAAGTCAGCCGCTGTCAATCTCCACTACCTCGCCGTCGACGTTTCACGGTGCGACCGGCCAAGTGTGCTACAAGTTGACCCGGCAGTCCAATAGAGTTCGTAGCGCGTGACAGTTCGCACAGCGGACTTCACTCGCTCGCTGCTAGCGCTTTGTGTTCAGTGAGCATACTTCTAAAGCGTCGCAAAAGTGAAACCCATACGCCTTGTAGTGTGGCACTGTTTTAGTGCTTCTTAGGTTTGTGAAGCCAGTGTTCTTGCCATCCACACGAACTTCACAACCTGTACTTGTTCCGGGTGGCTAGTGCGAAGACACCAGCGAGAAATGGTGTTCCAATTCGCGGCCTTGCGCCGCTTTCCCTTGATGCTACTGAAAACACCGGAGCGCCGAGGACTGTATATGTGTCGACCGCTTAGCAGGTGAGCTTCGTTCATAAAAGATGCCATAGAAGACGCTATAAGTAGAAATAAGCAGGCTTTTAGATCCATATACTAATCACTCAATAGTAAATATTAGGGTAGAATAAGGAAGACGGTATCGGAATTAGCGTAATTTTTATTATAGCAGAACGCATGTTGTCAGTAAATACCTTAGGTTATTAAATTCTTCGTAACAAGAATATTTAAGACATCATGGCGGTGCACTTATCATTAGTGAACCATAATTCTTTTATCACTTGATCTACGACATGAAGGAAATACAGCAGGCTGATAAGTGCGACAGAGGGGGGGCACAACGACTACCTACTCCTAACAAAACATGTCGCGGGGCTACTTCGTCAAAAATGTTGTATGAAATGTTCAGCGCTGCTGTTAGACGTGGACAATAGAGTTAGAGACCCATAAAGCGCCCGTCCTGTGTGTTTTGTAACTGAACTGTTCTGTCCACGTCTAACAGTAGCGCTGAACATTTAATGCAGCCGGCCTACTCCTTTTGGAGAAGGGAATAAATAGAGGAATAGGAAGACAGGAATGAAACAGGAAAGAAATAAACAATAAACAGACTAATACAAAAGCACGATAAAAAGAACATGTCTACACTAGAGAGGCCAGGCCAGTAGTAGCTTAAGGAAAGATTTGTGGAGCTCGTTGGGCCTGGTCCTGTCAACCACCACTTCGCATTGGGAACAGGTAATTGTGAAAGCTCGCGCGCTGTAAACGAAGACGTCTACATTGCTTAGTTAGCGACATACGCAGCATGATGTGCATGGGATATTCTGAAATAACGTGCCGAGGTGTCGCATGTGATCCACAAGATGGGCATGACGGACTCTCCCCACGACCTTGACGGGGTAAGCGTTCACGCACCAGGAAAGATTCAGCAGTCAGCTTACTCAGCTGTGCTCTCACGCCACGAGGCAGGCCACGACCACCAACACGAGGATGGAACAATCCTCTTGCAGCATGTTGGTTGGGGTGCTGCATCTTTATCGAAGCCGGTTAGCCAATTGCAAGCCGTCTTCAATAATGATAGCCTCTACGAGGGCATGCCATGGGAGCTCAGCCGCGTGTGTTTTCGTTTAGTGGCAATAGAATTAAAGAAATTGCCTGAATCGTATTCCAGAACTCATAGTCATTTTCTCTGACAGTTCGAATCTGCTCATGTGTTTACATTGGACCTATATATAGAAGATTTAGTCGCTGCTAGTATGCCAGAAATAATTGTGTATAACTACAAACACTATGCCATTACCCTAATTCAAGCTATTTATTTGTCAACGAACGCCTTCACGAAAGTAACATTCAACCCAGCACCACTTTTTAAATATGGACTGCTAAACTCACGGTCATACAGCTCTAGTGGGAATCAGGGAACGCGCTCTTGTAAATGACACCAAGAATAACTGGGCGTGGGCCAGACATTTAATGCGAAAGCAATATAACCGTTCGTCAATACGGTGACCGAAAAAAGGCGAGATCAAGTGAGCGGACTTTTGTGCATTTGGACAGACCCTGATTTATAGTGATGGAATCGAGCACCGTTTCAAGATTTTAGTGTTTAACTCTTAAAATTTGCGTAAAAATCGTGGCAACCGACACATGCCGTGCCTTGGAGGAGGAGACTTATTACTGCATTCTTGAGTCTTTAAATTGCTGTACGTTGCCTGGTGCTATTCATATAGCCATAACTCTTGGTTTGTGTTGGGCAGCTGTTGGCCACTGTTTGAGTATAAGACGCCATCAGCGAAACATTTTCACAAACATATTTCACGCTGTTTTCTCCTTTGTCATTCTGTGCTTGGACACTTTGGCCCCGGTAATGTTTTTGTTGAAATAAAGAAAACGAAAAAAGCACGAATACCTTAAAAATGCTTTGTCGCTCCCTGAAAGGGCCACTTAGCGGACAGCTAGTGAAGGCAAGCGAGGAGGGGGCGGCAGAAAGTTAGGTGGGCAGAAATCAAGAAGCTTTCTGGCCTAAAGTGGTCTCAGTTAGCATAGAACTGAAATATTTAGAGATGTTTGGAAAGGTCCTTGCCTCTCCGACATTTCATTGGTCGTGGACAGGCTTATTGTTTGCGAAGAAGATGATTACCGCGACGACCATGATTATGATGATGATGATGATGATGAAGAGCCGTTGTGTACCTCTTTGTTAAGGCACGAATATTTATCCACACAGGCCCAAAAATCGCTCGAATACGGATGCAATCTCTTCTAAACATCAGGAATAAATATGCGCAAATACTCACTCAGAACGTTACCTCCAGCAACATTTCTTGTTTCAAAAGATTCACCCAATGTATAATGTTAACAGTGTTGTGCTTTGCCGTCCACATATCTGCTTATTATTTTCAGTCATGTTTTATATAAAAATCCGACTAATGAGCGAAGTAATAAACGTAAAAAAGCGTTTTTTTTTCGTCCAATTCCTTTTTACTGTTTTAGAATACTTTCGTGGGTTAGGCCAGACAGCAAAAATTGTTGGCGCATTTTGGCAAGCTACTCACACACTGAACTATGCAGTGTCTTAAAACTTTCCACACTATTCCAAGAACAATGAGACACATACTTTGTTTTATGATAGTTCTAAGCGCAAAAATCACGAGAAGAACGGTGTCACAAGCAACACTTTTACAACCTCTAGATAGTAAAATTCGAGGAGTTTATTTAGTGTGAACTGATAACGCACAGTAAACGGACGTCGAGCATTTCGCCTCTATCTAAAATGCGACGACCGCAGCTGCGAACAAGCCGGCGTCTTTCGGGCCGCTGTCAGGCACCGTAACTACTAGACCACCGCGGCACACATGTGCTTTTTTTTATTCTCCTAGTGAAATCAAACCTAGTTAATTCTACGGCGTTATATGAGTAACAGGATTATTATGGCCAGGTGTTACGCCTCTCCTACCTGCTGGCCATAGTTTGGACGGGTATATGCATATCCTCGTGAAACTCTAAGGCAGCGTTGTCATCACTAGCAGGTTAGCTTTAAATTCTAAGTGGTTGGTGTGTTGCCGTTGGTATTGGCTGTGGCTCACTGCAAGGAATAACCGGAAGAAAAATCGGCGCACCGTACGCTCGCTATGAACCGATGTCCTGCGGCGTAATGAGCGAGGAATCTGCCTATGCCATAATGTCTGGCGTTCGGCCAAGTGTTGCCAGTAGGATCAATGTTTATGTGCGAACACTGCATGGACACCGTCAGCTCAAATGCTGATAAAATGTGCAAGTTTACAATGTGTAAACCACGGAAGAGCCGCTGCGGACTAGTGGTAGCGTGTTTCTTGGCACCTCGGTGTGTCAGGTTCGATTCGCGTGTGGTAGCTTGACGCTTGTCCGCGTCTGCCCGCTTGCTATGTCTACATTTTAATCGCAAGCTGCAGCAAACGATGTGGCTTTTTCTTGTTTAACCGTTAGAAAGTGTGTTCTCGCGAAATCTAGAATGTCTGACTTAGCCGCTCTTTCATTACCATGACACTAGCTGTGCTATTAACGGTCGGTCGGTCGCCTGTGCCGTATACCCGCATTACCCGGGCCTAGCATTTTGAATATGAGCCACACATGATCGTTTGATCGTAAAGCGTCACGTATGTGATGAGTATATCATTTTAGTGATGTCTAGATCAGCCAAATAGGATGGATTTCCAGGCTAGTTGGTCAAGCATCGTTGGAAAAAGAACAGCACGAACACAGTGATGACACAAAAAGGAACATACACTACACCAGGGAGCACTGACTGTCAACTGATTTTATTACGGCGAAAAACGTACATGAATACGTACGTATGAGCGCCCTCGTCACGAGCGTTACGCACTTGATAAGAACACAAACACAAACGAAGATACAAAGGTCGTCACCTCATGATAAAAACACACGCACAAATGAATATGCAAATCTCATCACCACCAAATGCTGTGTGCACATTACTAAAGAGGTGATCTAAGGCTTGTCAGCGGAAAGATATGCAATCCCCTTGTCTAAGAGAGCGACAGACGGGGTTCTTACACACTTACCTTCCAGCGAAGCGATCATGTGTGCCTGTATAATTTCCCGCGTCAACTGGGAGGGGCTTTTTGCTAGAATTTCACATTTTTTTAAACAGGGGAGGACAACCACAATGCTTAGAATGAATGCCAAGATGGCTTGTAACGGTGCAGGTGACGTTATTATTATGTTCACGCATGACAGGCTTCGTGGCTTGTGATGTAGTCAAGATACCGCTGACACCATGAAGAGGAGTGTATTTACAGGTTATGGGCAAGTGATGCGCTGAAGCATAGCCAGATTTCTTCCCGCCAAACGGTGTCATCCCGACCCCTTTATTCTTATCTCTTGTTATTCGGTGGAGCAATGGCGTGGTAATGGATGGATCGCCCCTTCTTGATAGTGCCGTCACAATATTTGCACTTGAAAACAAGTTCTTATCATTGCAACGCTGATCTTTGAAGCGTATTTCACCGCTTGTGGCATTTCTGATTAAAAAGACATATACTGATTGTCTTTGACTTACACTGAACTATGGAATGGATAGGAGCACCCATCCAGACATTACTTAAAATATCATTATTTCATTACTGATAATTTCGCGACTGAGCATGGCGTAAACGACTGAAGGCACTTCCGCAATATTGCTAACGAGATACAACACCTCCATGCTTTTCCGTATCTCTACTTTTCCGCCAGACGTCGCTCCCGGCTTCCCTACCCAACGCACTGATACTGGAACGTGAGAGAAGCAGCAGTGCACGGTCGGCCCAGGGACTTCTCACGTTACCGACGAAAACTCGTGCCCCTATCGTGTTTTACGCCGGCCTAGACCTTGGCCTCAACTACTGAACTTGCATGGATAAGCATGCGGACACGTCTTTAACATTGCGCACGCATAAAGGTGTCACCTCGAAAGCAATCCTAGCAGCAGCGTCGCGCCCTTGTCGGTGTCACCATGGCAGCTTCTCGAGATAAACCTATCCTATTTTTTATTTATTTGGTAGTGTCAACCCCGTCCTTGCGGTCATTACAGGGAGGGTTTCGCGTTACAATACATCGGGCATTCGCAAAACAGCAAACCCCCACAGATTAAGAGTATTGTGTACTGCGCAAGAAACGCTCGCCGTGCCAGTTGTGATATGTCGGGAGAGCGATACACGATCTCCTGTGGCACGATCAATTGGATAAGTCGTAGGCTTTTCTCTACTGGGAGTGTGCGGGCTTTGAGCAGCAAGCTAACAGTTAAGTCTCTCCCTTCAAATAGTCATTGCAGAGCTACCAGAGAGTGCGGCGGGAATGCTGTCCATATGGTATGCAACGGGAGGGGTGAGAACTGGAAAGCACCGTGATAGGTTTACCAGCGGCGTCGTGCCTTACAAACATAGATGGCGGAAAGTAACACGCCTCCCTCTTTGTGAAGCTTTTCTCACCAGATCAGTGGACGCTCGCTCTTGAGCTCTCCACACTTTTCTATTCAACGTCTGACCACCCACTCCCCTCGTGCTGAGATGTTCACATTTAATGTAATTATTATACTGGCTGAAAATTTAGGAACCAGAGACTACATTGATTACGTTAGCGTCTGTATCTGTACTACTGTTGCCGTCGACTCTCTGGCCAGCTAGTGAGGCAGGGCTACGAATAGTTGCGCGTTATGCACAATTAGCGCAATCCAGACAATTCCAACTCTACCTTTGCTCATGTTCCTACGGAGTGTTCATTGTCCAACAAGCGCACAAAAACTCGTTCACAGACTTCTATTCGGATCGTTGAGACCAATGTATGCTAGCTAAAAATGTGCCGCTGCCTTTCATGTATCCTAAAAATATTTTATTGGTATCAGTGCAACTGATAATAGCATAATGGAATACTTCGCTTGCATTCACACTGTCAAGTACTCCAGTATTCTGCACTTCATCCCAGTTTAAGAAGGGCAGGCGCACTCTCCCTAAAGCACTCAAAGCACGCTGGTATATGATAAACTTTATCTGCGACTGACAAAAAAAATCAAAGCTGTGCTCTAGAAAATTTGCTAGGAGGCGAGATATTACACCATTACGCAAAATCAATTTCACAACTTTATCATGATCAGAGCGTGCCGGAAATTTTTCCCTGGTAATTATTATGCATAGATCTCTAAAACTGTAGCATCCGCTGTACCCAAGTAAAGAGAGCGCCTATCCATAAATACGCAACAACCATTCCATCCTCAGGTCTCTGAAGTCCGTAGGAGGCACTGGTCGCTCATGATGAACGGAATTGCATGGCCAATCGATCAGTGGGCTGAAAAAAAAAACTTGATCAGTGACTCAAAGGGTATTCGGGAGATGATAACTGGCCACTTCCATGTGAGCTAGGAAAAAGTAAAGCCACGCTTGTGAAATCCGAGTAAAACAGGAGCTGGAGCAATGGTGTCAAGGTCACTATCAGTGCTCCATGGAGCATTAGGCTAAGGGCAGGTATGTGGGAATTGGGTCGAGGGAAAGCACCGGTACCATTTTACCTGGTGCCTAACATTCCTTCCTTGGTTACGTTTCAATATTTCTTTCTTAGTATCTCTTTCTGTCTTTCCTTATCATATGTTTTACGTTTTTCTATATTGTCCTTCGCATAGTAAATTTTCAGGCAAGGAAATTGTGGTTGTAGAAGGCGACCTTGTCCTCAGTTCCCACCTTCTTCTCCTTCGTGCTTCTCTTCTTCCTTTCGGAGCCGAGCTCCTCCAGCTAGCGTTGCTGCTGCGAAGAAGGATGGACGGAAGCCTTCCTGCTACCTGTCCACTGTCGCGTTGTCGATTTGAAGGACCAGCCTTTCACACAAACACAACATGACTTTATATACCAGACACCCATACACTTTACAAGCAGTGCTTCCCGACCCCGGTTGGTAGGACCTAGGTGGAGCCATCGGTTGGTGGGGCTTCGCGGTGGGACCGTCGCTCCAATTCGGCAGAGCCGACCAGTGCATAGCACCTCTCCTGCGACCTCAACCACCGCCCGGACTCGTACTAGATGTCCCCTCTAGTACTATCCGCGCCGGAACCCCGGTTGGGAGGACATTGGTGGAACCATCGCT
Source organism: Hyalomma asiaticum (assembly GCA_013339685.2). NCBI lineage: Eukaryota > Metazoa > Arthropoda > Arachnida > Ixodida > Ixodidae > Hyalomma > Hyalomma asiaticum. The sequence goes on along the minus strand of CM023487.1, from coordinate 80,781,637 downwards.
TCCATTCGGCAGAGCCGACCCCAGTGCATAGCACTGCTCCTGCTACCGTAACCACCACCCGGACTCGTGCTAGATGTCCTCTCTAGCACTATCCACTCCGTCCTCGCCAACCTTCGGGCTTCCCTTCCAACCTTATGATAAACTTCAGCCTTTCCAACCTCCGCTTCCAACCTTCGGTTCCAACCCTTGCTTCCGTCTCCCCTTTGCCAGGGAAAAGGGGCCACCTTATATACACCAGTTGCTCCACCCCTGACCCCTCACAGCCAATCACAAACGCCGAACCTCAGGCGCCTCACTAACAAAAGACAACTGGTGAACAATACAGTAGGTACGCTTGCTGCCCACCACGCCGCGGGGGGGATGAGGGCGCCAAACCAGCTGTACAATACATCCCCATAATGGTCGCCTCCTCCCCCACATGTTCACCACATGGCTGTGCGTCGTCGCCTACTTAACCTCCTCGACGCACCGTATTCTCCGTCTCTTTCCGACGACCCTTACAGCGTCGGCGCCTACTTGACCTCCTCGACGCACCGTTTTCTCCGTCTCTTTCGGACGACTCTTACACACATGATCACCATCGTCTAGCAGTGGGGATAGTGGTTTAAGGGCAAGAGCTTTCGCCTTCGCTATGATAGCTGCGTTGTCATATGTGAACCCTCTGTGCGGATTTATACTGACTTCAAACATATCCGCTGTGAAAAAAGTCGTAGGTGGCCAGACAGACAGACAGACAGACAGACAGACAGACAGACAGACAGACAGACAGACAGACAGACAGACAGACAGATAGATAGATAGATAGATAGATAGATAGATAGATAGATAGATAGATACGTTCAAAGTCGTCGAAGTTCGCTAAGAACCCTATTGGAAAACCCAGCGCCACTGGGAGACAGCGTCCAGCGCCATGCCTGATTATGCGCCCAGTGTGACGCTGCATACCGGCACGCTGGCGTGCCACGGGATACTGGGAGGCGCGGGTTACTGGCACGCAAAACCGCTTTAGAGCGAAAAAACGTGGTGCTTCCCTGCCATGCACGCTAAATAATATAAAAATATAAAAAAGCAAGGGGACATTATAGCAAAAAAAAAAAAGAAAAAAAGCTTCCGGGATGACCTCTGCATTGCCAACACAGCGCGCCAGAGCAACTGAACTCTCTTTAAACAGGCTAGTCAGCGGTGTGACCTGTCGTCAGACTTGTCGTTTGTAGTGGTACACACAAGACGAAGGCGCTTTTTATGCGCAGTTGAACCTCACACGTTTGTCAAACAAAGGAAAGAAGCCGCCGATTGCGCACGACATTCGAATAATGGCGACAGCAGTTATATTATACAGTTCATATCTAAGACAGAAAAATATAAGTAGACCGACGGGCAGGGACTATCGGCTGTTACGGCCGAGCTCGATAGCCTTTTCTTGCTCTTACGAATAGTCGACATGTATGTAGATTCGTTTTGTGTAGACTATAATGCCGCTCGATAAATGAACGTGTACTTCAAGTGGCACTTAGGAGTTTTCTCGCTCAAACGGTGATATTTTAGGACAGCGGCAGTACCAGTGTCCGACATACACAGGTTCATCGAAGTTCACAACTGTTGATCGCTTCGCAAAAAGCAAGCGCAGTGCAGTGGGAAACCTCTCATCATCTTTGTTGAGTAAGCCGTGCTGATCGACAAATATGTGCGATTGCATTTGAGTCAGGGAAGAGTGCGGCTGCGACATTCCGTGACATATATGTGCTTGCTCAAAGTGCGGCGCTTCGATGCTCACCGCTTCATCTTCATGCACCGCGAAGAAATAAAAACCATCTGTTCAGGTTAACCGATACCAAGGCTGTACTGAGCAGTAAGTTTGATTCGTCGTAGTAGCGTATTCTTAAGGCTTAGAGTGCCGTTCGCGTGCAGACGGACTCGGCCGGTACGCTATGCCCAAGCTTCACTGGGAGCATACTGGGACAGACCGATCGGGGCTCGGCGGCTTGAGAAAGCTAAAATTATTGTATATTAGCTCAGGAAGCTTTCTCATATGATTACTTTTTGGTGCAACTAAAGTAATTGAAGGTGCAGCAATCGCCAGAAGTGCATTTGCAGCGTGGTGATAATGATCAGTGTTTTTCTTGTTCTTTTTTCTGCGTGAGTTGGGATCGACGCTTTGAAAGCGTCATTAAATTGCGCGGCGACGTAAAATTTTACTGTTATTTGTACCGACTCCTCCACACAAGTGACCACTACAGCAGAACTATTACCAGAGTGGTTCATAGACGTAACAATGCATGATTAAGTGCGTGGAAAATGCACAAATGTAAACATTCACAGCTGCTAGCGTTTAGTGCGCGCGTACGCCGCGTATTGCTGCACACTGTAGCTCGCATGCGATGAAGCACGGCCAAGCTGTAAATGTTCCGAGAGTCCTCACACCAAGTGAAATCGACAAATACTGGTCCAGTGCAGAGCGTGCGCATGTGAAACCAGCGCCAGCGTCTCTTGGGCTGCTTCCAGTGTGTTCCGCACTCGTGCCAGCGCGCAGCCTCCCAGTGTACAACGCTTTCCAGTGAGCATCTCACTGGCACCAGTGACATTCCAGCTTTGACAGCTTGTCCCAGTACAACGCAAGCGCACACCGCTGCAAGCCAGCGCTGCCAGCGTCCTAGTGTGTACCGTCCAGTGAAATATCTTCGTTCCCAGCGCGTTTCCAGTGCTCCCAGTACGGAAAACGTGCTGGAAATGCACTGGGGACGCTGGTTTTTGCAATAGGGAAATGCTCGCATTTAAGAAACATCGGCCGCATTTCGGGAAAGTCAATGTACAGCGAAGAACTGCGCAGACCGCTCTAGCGCGGGATAACACAGGCATATCTAGATGGGGGGGACGAACACCTTTGGCGAAATCGTTCAGCGGACAGATGGAGGGACATTTCTGGATGTCGCATTTCTGCCGCCAGATCACGAGCGACCACTCGTGTGGGTGGTTCTTAGGAAAAACAATTTAGGCTGCGGCGATCCAGGAAATATTGAAAGGCTAAACTACTCTGTACTAACGCACGCACGGAAATGCAACTGCGAAGAAAGCAAGCACGAAGATGTTTCGTGTACTGATGAAATTGATCGCATTATCTGGTACATACTTGATGTGTTGCTGGTGTTCTTTTACTCTGGCACGATTTGTCGTGTTAATTGCGCATTCGCGCAAGGAACAGTGCCTAGAACGAGCATTTCTGTGGAGGTGATTAACACGGAGCTGCACATATGTGCGTTATATTCGGAATAGTGTCTTCGATGCGCATTCCCGTCTGCTTCGTTCAGTGTAGTAAAATGATCATTTATTTCCTAATTAAGTGAGCCTAATCTCAAGGTAGTGTAGTAAAATGATAATTTATTACCTAATTAAGTGAGTCTCATCTCAAGGTAGTGTAGTAAAATGATAATTTATTACCTAATTAAGTGAGTCTCATCTCAAGGTCTTTAACTAGCCAATCTCAATTCAGCGTCTTGCAACAGGGTCATTTCCTCCCCGTGTCCGTGGTCGCGGCTTGCCTCGTCGTGTTAGAGCCCTCCTATACAAGTTAAGGGTTGGCTCTGTGATAGTGCGCGAACTATTGTGCCGCCAAAGACGCGCGGACATCCCGTCTCGTGTGTCTTGTGGCCCCAGTGACACACTCTAAGATTTACTCTTGCAGTTCCCTGCATTGGCAACGCAGCGTGCATTCTTAGTCAAGGCATACGGACTAATTGGACTGCGGTGTGCCTCAATTACCGATTGCCTTTTCGCCAATGCAAGCGCTAGTCGACGTTATCAGGCCCATCGAGCCCTGTTAACTATCTTGAATGCCACTGGCTTGGCCTCGCGCCTATAGCCATGCTTATGTGTTTAGTTCATTTTGTTTGCGTTTATTCGTCTTCTCTTCCTCTTTTGTTTCTTTTTGCTACCTTATTTTCTCTCTCCTCCCTTTTTTTCACTTCTATCTATTTCCGCAACTCCGGAAAGAGTAAGCATGCGTTGTGCCCACTCGATCTCAGTTGCCAGCTTGCTCCTTCCTTGTTCCCTTTATATACTTGTGTGTTTCATGCTACCATACCCAATATTAATAATAATAATAATAAATTCAAGTCATTTCACTTCGTTGACTTTAAGAGAAATGCGAAGAAAGACTGGTGACACAAGCACATGGGCGTTTATGAACTTGGTAGTTTGAGAACATGCAATAAGAGCACACAGTACTGTTGCCAGGCGTGAGTACATACCTGCAATGAGTAAAATATGTGCACCTCTGCATACATAACAGTGCCTTACTATGGCCAGTGCGCTTGTCCCGGTCGGAGCCGTGGCATTAATTTGCTATATCTTACCAGTATATTCCCCGATGGAAATTCAGGAAATTGTATGTACGAACGAAAATATCGCAAAGAGGTTCGGATTTTCTTGTGTATTCGGTTCAGGTTTGCAGTGAAATAATGCACTACACTACATGCGTTATCATGAAGGGGCAGCCAAGATTTAAAATGAAAACAAACACTCTTCTTTATTCAATTTTAATACAGTGATTGATTTTTATTTTGAATTATTTGCTAAGCCTTACATACAGCATACTCACATTGTTGCGCATTCTATACGACGATACAGTCTACTTGAAAACTCGTGTTTTTTTTTCGAATTTGTTAATAAAGGTTAAGCTTCGAAACGCAAAGCAAATAAATACAGCTAACGTCTATGATTTGTCCATAACTGGACTAATCATATTTTTCAGTGGTTTTACGTCCACTATAAGGTTATGAGGTTAGGGTATCCACTATAAGGTTATGAGGCACGGCGCCGAGGTGGGCTTCGGAAATTTTGACAACTTGGGGTTCCTTATTGTGCTCCAATAATGCACAGTAAACGGGCGTCTGGCTATTTTAGCCGGCACCGAAAACACCACCGCCGCTACCGGGATCGAACTCTCGTCTTACCGGTCAGTAGCCAAGCACACTACATACCGTAGTACCACGAGTAAAAGTTATCACACACTGATTCGCAGCAAAAATGCGCTATTTACCCTCGGCGAAAGATGCGATACCTCAATCATCTGCATATAAGATGAGAGTGCATTTGTTGAAGTGGTCGTGTAAATCAACGCACAGTGCGGGAACGTTGAGTAGAGCTTCGTAGTGCTCGCAGTGTTCCCAAAGCTCTATTCTTCCTCGTGCCAGCACCATGGAGACCTGCCATGATGATGCTGAACATGATCCATAAATGTTTTCATAGCAAAAGCTCCCGATCTTCTTAGGGTTGCTACCACTAAACTAAGGTGCTTCTTATATGACATTGCGCAGGACAGATTAGTGTTCCACGCGGTAACAGCAATACTAAGTTTGGCCACTAGAAAAACTCTATTTCTTCAAAATACATGCAATGCGGAGAGTGCATAAATTCCACGACCAATTTTTACCAGCCATGCATTCCGAAAGGGGCATTCGAAGATGTCAGAATAAGCATCAATATCGCTGGACGGATCGCGTATCTCTGGAACCGCGACAGCTGCCTTACTCTAAGAGCTCTTCTACCACCTTACAAAACATCATCTATATTACATTGTTGTAGCAGTGAGGTGACGAATGGATTCAAGGTCAGCCTTGCCTAGACGCTTATTTACTATGCTATCCTTTCTTCGTCTACATTGAACAATGTCTGCAATGCCGGCTTCAACAATATATATATATATATATATATATTCTGTCTTTGGCACAGCTATACTATGAAGATGCCTTCACTAAAGTAGCGCGGCATGGCGTTATTTTGCCATTTCGAAACCAGCAGGCCGGACTCGTGAGGCCTTCTCTGTCGTGTGCGCTGTTTCCCAGGGCAACAATTGATCCGTGTGGTCTACAAAACTTCCACAGTAGAATGGAAGGGCTTATTCGTCTTTTATGTGGTAAATCTTGTCGAAAGCTTAATACGAGAGCTGTGAAGGCAGATGAAGGCTTGCGCGATGCAGCTTGTGGTTTATGAAATTTTCCAGAGCGTTGAACATGTGTTGTCTTGGGGTCCAAGAAGAAATAAAGATCGAACCTAAGTTAATACGGAACTATCGTAGTGCATCTGAGTAGCGATGAAAGGTCAGCGTTTAGTGGCTAAGTCTACTTGGAGTCAAAGTAAGACCTACTACTACTTCTTATCTACATTTATTAGATGCTTTATATGGAACCGCTATCGGCTAAAAATTAATCCTAGTGATAGTGATATCTTGAAGGCAAATATCATCGCAACATTAAATGTTAAGTATTGGGAGAGAGCTAGGCAGTGCATAAGAGCAGACATGTAAAGCCGCCTTTGAATATATAGCTTCTGGATTAATAACTAGCTTTCGGAGAGAAAGCAAGAAAATGGTAGCTTCACATCTTCGTCGCTGGTTACCAGTACTATCCTTCTATTACCTGCGTGGGCATCAGGTTTCTATATGCACTATGTAATAGTTAGGGACTGTAGGGAACATAGCGTAGAGGGGTTGTGCAATCGTTTCAGGGTTCGTGACATTCATTCCTCCCTTATTCAAATTTTATCAGCAGATGTCCTCGTTTGTTATTATACTCATAGAGAAAGAAACATGTAATGACTCAAAGCTACGTATCTTTTTCCCATGATGAAGGGACGCAGCCGTATGCAAGTTAACGCAAAGGTTACATATAAAGTTATTTGTCCCTGCAGAGGTTTCCATTTTCAGTCTTATGAGGGAGGAAGCATCGCACGTCCAAAGTGCAGGCATAGCAATTCGTACTCATTCCAGCGCAACTTTGCAGCTCATCGAAGCCAGAGAGGAAAGTGACATCGAGCTATTGGAACCAGACATGCTCGGAGCCACTATCTCCGTTTACGCTTGGCACTTACGTTGACACAGCTGCGGAAAGATTTGGTGACCGCGTCGGCTGGTCATTTCTGCAGGAGGAAAAGCACTGCTCCTTCAGTGACTTCAAAAACCAGGTGAGGAAAGCTAAGCGTCCCATCCAAATAAATGAGGCGCCGACAATTAGCACTGCATTTACTCAGAGATTGTAGTTCCTTCATTTCACATCTTCCGCACATTGTTGTTTACTGACGTAACGCCCATTTAATTACGCATTGTTGGTCTATCTTTAATATCGAGTAACTTCAGTGTCAGCGTTTTCTGACAAATAGTTAATTCGCGTACGTTCGTTAGCTTTGATTGTCATTGATGTTATATTTTCATTAATTTCCGTATTGTTCGACATGTCTCCGTGTAATATAGGGAAGCTCGCCTTCAAGTGCGAGGCCGGGATAGGGTATTCTGGAGGATGGCAACGGTGTCATTGTAATTTGTTGGCGTTGTTTAGAATGTGACACCCCACGCTGATATTGTGCAGCACTTATAAATGTCACGTTCCTTCTTCAAGCCTTTGTTGCACCGTCAATCAGCTCAAACATTATATCTCGCTTGGTTAGACGCTGCTTTCGCGGATCTCTTTTCGTTTCTATACATTTGAAGGGCTGTGCTTCTTGCGAATATACACAAAATCAAGAGTTCGACAAAAATCCGTCTGGCGAAGAATGCACATATAGAAATAAAGCGAATACTCCCCAGAGGTGAAATCTACTGAAACCAAAATGATGGAACCGTACGGGCGCTGAAGCGCAAAGTCTTCTTTTTTAATACGTGTCACATTTGGCGAGCTTTCGTTCCATTTGAATTTGAGTGAAAGCGCTGGCAGTAGTGGTAGTGTTGCGACAGGTCCCACAATTCTTTCGCCGCGGAAATAATAGCTCTATTCATAAGCGTTTATCACAAAACGCTCACCACGTTAGTGCCTTGTGGGAAAGCAATCACTAGGAGTCAGGGCGAAAAATAAATAGAAATGAAATATTCAAAGAAGAAAAATCTACGCGTGCTACTCCACATGCCCAAGTCAACTTGGCTGTCGCAAATATGCTTAACTTGTCCACTGCTGACACTTTGTAAGCTTCAGTATGGCTGAGAAATGAGTCAACGCAGCGCGCTCACTCCACACAGGTTCGTCGCACTTCATTTGCTAAGAAAATTGTGCAGCAGCGAAGTTGACCGTGTTTCCACGATGCGTCTAGTGCTAGGACCGCGCAGGCCAGCCCCAGTGGTGAAACTGCGCTTGTTTACAAAGCGTTTCCGGCTCAGGTCGTTTGGAGAAAAGTTTATGGGTTAACGACCCTTGGCGAGAAAAAAAAAACTGCCATAAAGAGGCTGTAATACTGGAGATAAGGAGAATGACACACATGTTTGCTTTTGCTTTCGTTCGATGATATAGTCGATGGGAAGGCCTTCCAAAAGCGATGACTATCTTACCGTCCGTTGCGCCCCGCTGCCAATTCACCTCTGTACGTGACCCGTTGCAGAAAAAGAAATAAAACCTGATAAAAAGTAGAAATCCTTAAAAAAATAACGTCGTGTTTGGAGTTGTATGCAGTAGATGCGATATCGGAGCATACGTTTAATAGGGAAAAGTTATTTGACGGTCAGAGTAGTATGTGCTTATGACGCTGAATGATCGAGGCCACCAGCCACGTGCAAGGAACTAAGAAATAAAAGAACGAAAGGAAGAAAGAAACCGCGTGCAGTTTCTTTCACAGTCAGAATTAAAGCATCCGGCTGGCTTCCCTGCACTAGGCGAAGAGACCCCCCCCCCCCCCCCCCCCGAGGGAAATAAAGACGGTGGGAATAAATTAATTCAGAACATAGAAAACCAACGAAGAGAAAAGCTGGAAAGCGCACGGGTATCGGTAGTCTTTCCAACAGGCCACTCAGTATAGAAAAGCATTTGTCGTATGCTCGGTTGGCGGAGTTATTTGCGCTTGGAGTGGGCAGGTGTGTTCGTTGCGACGGCGACCTGCACAGGACGCCGGTACGACGCTAACCTGGGCCCCTGTGTCGACTAGGAAGCAAGCGCCTGTGATCTTGTTGGAAACGAAAAGGCGGCACGTCTTGCGAACAGGACCACTTGCACCCGTCAACGGCCAGTCGTCGCATTTGCCGTCCAGGAGCCCGGACAGCTTCACATGCCATCAGAGGCGTCGAGTAGGCGGTGGTACCAGCAAACGGTCGAGGAAGAGCCGTCTCGTCCCGTCGGACTCAGACTTGCCGGAAATGAAAGCTACCTTCGCCGCGTCGAAGGCATGGACCGGGTCCGCCGAGGTGATAAGATCCGCTAAGTATTCGCGTATGTCCGGAGGTAATCACACCAGATGCAAGTACTTAGTCTGTCGGCCGGTGATTTGCCGCCGACTGAAATGCGCCTCGACCTGCACAAAGCACGCCGTGGGGCTGTTGGGCCAAAATTACGGCAAGGTAATTTCTTGGAACGCCGCCACACACAGCCCTTAAACCTGGCGTCTTCATGGGCGTCAGCGTCGGTAGGATGGGCTAAAAAGTCAGCCGGACCCATGTGGGGTCGTAGGGGCTGCGTATTCTTTATCGGATCACCGTTACTTCACCATCACCCTTTACCGGATCACCTTTATCGGATCACCGTGTTGGTATTCGAACCGACAACGAGCCAGAGTGCGACGGCAGGAGGTGGAAGCGCCACTGACCGCGCCACCGACAGGCTTGCAATACGGAGGAAAAGACTTGACTTATATATTTACTAGACCGCTTTAGAATTTGCATCTAATTTATGTGCGGTTAATGCAAACGTATTAGGAAGCAAACTTGCTCTTCAATTAACATCGCCTCCCTTTCATTTCACTCTTGGTTCTCAGCTGAGGTACCGCCACCTAGGAACGATAGAGTGAAGTCGTAAATTGTCGCTGATATGCGCGCCGGCAGTTCATTTAAGCAGTTTAGACGCCTCTATCACCGCGTAGGCTTCAGCGTGCCGCCGGCGCGTTGCTTCAGCCACGGGCGCTACATAACTTTTCTTGTGTGACGTATATAATAGCCAGTTGCATTTTGACGCAGGCGGCCGTCAACAAGCTAATAATGAGCCTTTCGCACAGCGAAATGTGTGTTCACGAATGGATCCGCTGACAAACAGTTCGGTTTCGCTTGCAAGGTTTCACCGTTTGCGGACGCTCTTGGTTTATGACAGATTTGTGCAGGGCGCTGCCGCGTTCAATGCATTGTCTCCGGAGAAGTGTGTCGTTCGAGCGCTTTCGCTTGTGTGAAACTGTCGAGGATCCCTGCACACTGTCGAGCTGCCACTGATGTGTACATGTGAACACTTTGCGTGTACCCAACCCATCTCACGCCCCTAGATTCGCCAGACTGCCGCTGTTATGCGAAGACAGGTTTCAGTTTCGTGTTATATTCGTGTTATACCGATTGCTATGACAGAGGGATCAACTACGTTTTTTTGTGTGTGTGCGAGTGCTCACCATTTAATTGTCTGTGTATGTCTCATTTTCTACCTAGAGATTCTGACAGTAAGCAGGGTGCAGCTTGAACAGCAATATCGAATGCATCTTCTCCTTCACATTCCTAAGGTCGACCGAGTCGCTCAAGGCCTGCTGTCGCTGGGATTCAACAAGGGCGATACGATGTTGATATGGTCTCCCAACACCTTTAATTGGACCTTGATGGCTGCCGCAATGGCCAAGGTCGGCATAATCTCCGTAAGTAACATTGTCCGCCTCTTCCGTATACGAGATCGCCACACATATAAAACGCATGTAGATACTGTATCAAGCAATGAATGAACTAGCCATGTTTTTCTTTTTCAATCCGTCAAGCAACAAAATACGATGTTTCTTGATTTGACGCTATCAAGTTACCCCTTATCACATGCAACCGAAATATAAACTACTTCTCTCTCTCTCTCGCTCTCTAACAAGACAGTCCATGAACTGTTGCCTCTCACCGCTAATACTTCTTTTTCAGGCAAGCTGCCATTTTGCTCTGACTGCCCCAGAATTCGAAAAGTGTCTCCTGACGGTGAGTTATGGTGTTCTACCACCATTATGCTTCTTTTTTTATTTGGTCTCCAGTGGCCAGGCTTTTGTGATGTAGTTGATATTTGACGACTATGAAAGTCGACAGAAATTCGGTGTGTATTATTGTGCTTTTCATTTAAAATATGAAGTGAACGGCAGCCAAGAAAAGCTTCCTGGCTCAGAACACCAACCTGTATACAAGAGCACATGTTGGTTGTTATAAATAGCGGTTTTAATTCGTACACTTGACTTCAGCGGAAAGTTAATTCATTGGGATAGCTAAGGCAGTAGTAAACTGCTATGTTTCCTTCTCCGATTGCACTATTTATTTGTTTCTGCACCTTCAGGGCTCGAAGGCGTTACAGAAGGGAAGTGGGTGCTATATATTCGAAATGAAGAGAACACAAAAATTACAAAATGAAGCTGCTAAGAGTCAACAATGCTTTCAACAGCAGCCTTAAACGCAGTGACATTGGGCAGTTGGGCAATGGAGTTGAGCAGGTGGTTCCAATCATTCGAGGTAATGAAAATAAAAGAATCGTGAAAAAATTGCGTACGTGGAAAAGGAATGTGTACTTTGTGTGGGGTGCGACACCTATGAGATATGTAGTGTGGTCTCGAAAGCAGGTCTTCTTTGAACTATGCATTGTGGAAAATTTTACAAAGAAGAACGAGGCGAGACACTTTTCGGCGTGTACAAAGAAGTGGAAACCCCAAATCTGCGTTCATAGATGGTACGCTAGATGTTCGTCCACAGTCTGAAAGAAAGAAACGCGCACTGCGCTTTTGGACTGATCCTATGGTTTGAATGAGAGTGCTAGTACCGGGATCCCAAACCGCTCTAGCATACTCGAGCTTCGGACGAAACAGTGTTTTATACAAGGGCTGGGTTGAAGCCGTGGTTTAAGTTATTTATACATTTACTAATTTTGCTGGGCGCAATAGATAGATAGATAGATAGATAGATAGATAGATAGATAGATAGATAGATAGATAGATAGATAGATAGATAGATAGATTAAATGTGACTTAGGTTCATCAAGAAATGACTCGTATTTAAAACACAACCGCACTGGCATGACGCAAATCGACAGCCACATCCGAACGGCATACAAGTGGGCGGTGGGACTCCGAAACAGTCAGAACAGAACGTCTGTAGGTTGGGGATTCACAGCAAATATGAAGAAAATGATGCATCAGTGATGATCTCGCAAGAGGCTTAGCTCTGCGCCCCAAGGTCGCTCCATCCTCCGACGGCTGGGATACGAACCTCAAGCCCTATTCTGCGGAGACGAAACATACTTGTTTGGAGATTTCAGCGACAGATTTCATCTCTCACCTATTCCACGAGATATGAATCCTAAGCACCACGCAGGCCACAGGCACGCCAGGACGGGAGTCCTGCCGAAGCGATTCCGTAATGATAAAACCACCTACTAAACGGGCGCGTGCACAACATCTCGCTGGGATTTCTACACAATCGCGGCAACCAACCTTGTCAACGAGATATCTGCCAAGCTTAAGACTACCTTGGTATGCACAGGAAACGCTGCGGCCATAGCGCTGACAATAAGAGACGCTGACTTTATGCGTCGGCTTACGTGCTTCGCCAACAGCGTGTCGACTCTTCCTGCAGAGAAGTGTTCTGTACCCCGTAGCGCCGCAAGAATAGTCGGCTCGTGCGTGGACCTAGAGGAAAGCTTAATGTAGTGTCTAGCGCACAACGGACTGGAAGGCAACGAAAGGGTGAACCGCATCGCGCAAAACAATGGCCGAGCAGAGGGCAGCACCCTTAAAGCAACCTCCTCCATCTGCAGTGCGCAACATATTACAGACTCGGAGGAAGGCGAGACAAACCACCGGCCCTCCACCCTCCAAGTGAAATATAACACAAGCAGCGGATTGGTGTCGCACACAGACGAATTTTTACCAACACCTAAACATCTGTGCTGCAACCATCCAGGCATATCACCCAGATACCTCTACCGTGGCGTGGAGCAAAACGCATGCTAGCCCACACAAGGTGGCAATGTGCGGCTAGGCCAGGATACATCAACTCACCCCTTCGATGGGTAACGGATATCGTACAGAAGCGGGGGACGCCCTGCACGGAAGCGAGGGCCAAGAGGGCCGTTTGGCCCTCCTAGATCAAGCTCAGCGAGCCGCAATAGCCAGTAGAGTCCTGGACTGAGGGCCCCAACCAGAGTGGTCGTTGTATCATTTATCAATGCACTTCCTTTAAGAGCGGAGCTCTTTAAGCGCTTGGTTAACTTGTGCTCCGTCGAAAAAAAAAACCATCATGATCTGCAGATGACTGAGCGCTGCTGTTGGCCCGCCGCCTAGCTTGGCAGAAACTGCGGTGGCGTGACGTCAGGCTTCTGTATGTCACTCGATAATGCACTCTCGCACCATGTTAGCAGCGGTGTTGTGTGGTGCCGCCAGCGTCAAACACATCAAGGAGAGCTGACCTTGGCAAGCTTGGGGGCGGAGGGGGGAGGGGCGCTGTTTCCCGTCTCCTCGCCACCCCCGAGAATGAGTCATGGAGCACGATAGATTATAGTCGATCGGTTAAAGAAGGAACGCTAATTTCTGCAGCCGGTGTCGGAAGCACGTCTAAGTGTCCGTGGCATGGAGGAGGCATGCACACACTCGCGCGTGCGCGCTCCCCAAGTGCGCATGCCACTCTCCAAAGGGCCCCGGCTATGAGGCTGCTGCCAGAAAAAGGTCCACCGCATGCCTCACCACTTCTTCGATGTTGCCCGCCTTGTGGTCGTCGGCAGAGCAAGGGGCTGGAAAAGGAGGAGAGAAACACTACCAGCTCCGCTGCTCCTCAGTCATCGCACCACTAGTGCGTAGCTGCCCCAATTTCTTCCTCCTCCCCTTTCAATCGTGGTCACAATTATCGTGTTTTAAACGGAGCCGAAAATCATAGGAGCCGCGTGTGTTGTGCGTTATCAGTGCACGTTAACGAATCCCTGGTGGTCATAGTTCGCGCAGCCCTCGCGTTACAGTGTGCCTAATAATCATATAGCGGTTCTAACATGTAAAACCCTAGCTTCTTCCCCTCATGCTAGAATTGGGCTTCTTTCTTTATGTTCACATAAGGGCTATAAGTTGTGTTAAATAATTTAGTTGTTTCTGTTGTCCTCAATTCCGGCACATACCCACCCTGGGCGATTGGCCAAGATGTGAGAAGTTGAAAGAGTTAGGTCAGAAGTTCTATAAAACGCCAGTCAGAATCAAATAATCAGGATGAAGTTAAGGGTGAAGCGCACGAATTTATGAACAGAACTATAAATTTTGCAACAATAGAGCGTACATCCCCGTGGCAATGTCTAATGAGGAGGCTCCCAAAGACAGAATATTGGAGACAGAATTCCAACCCAAACCTATGAAGGGAATATATCAATCTGTGTTTTCTTAATGAGAATAACCTAGTGCATTTTACGAAATAAGGATGGATAAATTTGTCTTCGCCGCAATATAGACACAAAGGCGATTGGGCCGGACTAGCTCTGTGCATATAAAAGTTTAATGTTGGAATGCGACAACGTAACTGAGTATAGATGACTTCTAGTTTTATGGAGATCAATGCATTTCAATTCCAGGGGTACGAGAGGTGTCGATAGTCATTTAAATTAGTAATAAATTTCGTTGTCTTGACATCGGCGTCTTCACCTTTCTTCCTCCATTTCTCGGTGCATGAAACTGCGCCTTTTTTTTCAGTTTCTCTTCATGATGTTCTGCGCAGCACTTTTCCGGTGCATGATGTACTGTGCGTTTTAGGTATTCGTAGACATTGCGACCAACATGTTACTAAGAATTTATGGTAATTGTTATGTCTTATTACTATTGTTACTATTATACACATAGTTAGTGAGTAGCGCTTCATTCGTTCGTAATAATAGACCCAGATTTGTGCCGCCAAAAATAAGCGCGATATGGTGGCAGCGCGATACTATTCACATTAACTTCAGCTACAGCTTGAAATCCCGCTCTCACAAGCATGCAATACACATGCAGGATCAAAATGTGGTTATCGCTGAATCACCGCTGCGTTTGTTCTTTATTTTTGGCCCTCATATACAAAAGGTTGGCTTCAAGGGCGTATTCATCGCAGAACCATTCAAGGTGTTCAACTACTACGACATGCTGTCAACTCTAATACCTGAACTCAGGCACTCCAAGCCTGGACAGCTCAACTCTACAAAGTAAGCTGAAATAATTGCCGGAAACATACGCGCAATATCCCCTGGAGTAATTCGCAATGATCGTGTCAATTTGCTGCATAACTTCACGGTTTACTAAGCAGCCCAATGGTTCTACAAACAACCTCGTTGTATTCACTCTCTGTTCAGTTGCGGGACAATCGCCAACTCGGGGTAAATTTTGTTATGCCACACTCACATTTGCGATCTTTTATTTCTGCCTTTCCCCGCCTTTCTCCTCTTTTCTCTCTCTCTCTCTATCTCTCTTATTTCTGCCTTAAACGAACACTGATGAGAATTATCACTCCAGTTTCGCTGTGAACTGCAGCCCCCATCCTTGAATTAGGCTTGTAACTCGATATCCCTCTTGTTGTTTTTCCCGCTGCTTCACATAAAGATGTCTAACTCAAAACGCTACCCATTGATCTACAAACAAAACCTGACACAGGGCAAGAAGGCGAATAGACGCAGTCAGGAAATAAAGCCCAAAACAGACACTCACTTAATACAGGAGAGACGTGAGCTGCTGTCTGCGGCACCTGCCCTATTTCTTGGCTGTCCGCCTCAGTGGTCTAGTGATTAGGGTGTTCGGCTGCTACAAAAAAAAAAAAAAAGTCACGCAGGTTCATTCCCGGACACAGTGGTTGCGTTTTCGTTGGATGCGAAAATGCCAGAGGCCCGTGTACTGCGCGTATTAAGTGCACGTTAAAGAACCCTAGGTGGTCAAGATATACGGCAACTAATGGCTTCCTTATTTCTCTCAGTCCCTTTCTCCCACCCCACGGAAGCTTAGCCATGCGCCGGACATAGGCTGGAGAAATTAGCGTCCTTTCATTAATGTAACCACAATTATCATCATCAACTACAACAACATCATTATTTTTGGTAATGCGAGTGTATGTCTTGCGTGCCCTGAATATCATTGAACTTCATCAATTGTGCGTTCTTACTGCTGCTTTTTTGTATTACAGATATCCGTTCTTAAAGGCAGTAATTGCAGGCGGCGACCAAAAAGCGCCGTAAGTCCACGTCACTCTATGATACAGTGTTCTCACGATGCAAATTCTGCCAGCGCGGTTTCAAAGCGGAGCTGTCTTGCTTTTCCTTAGGCCGTATTTTGCCGACAGAAAATTGTGGGCCAGCGCTGGAGGCAGTGCAGTGAGACAGTTCTGCTCCAGCTCGCGCCGCCTGGCAACCGCCTGGCAACCACCTGGCAACCATATGCCATAGCCGCGATCGCTTAGTACGGCTTAGTTACAGGTAGTGTGATCGTCGCGTGAGATGACGTCGCAGCTAGTTATGAGATTTAGGTCGCCAATTATTACCTTGAGGATAGCCAAGCTTGCATGGCCCAGTTTAGTGACAGGCAGCGCGACCACGCAAAATGATGTCAAATGTAGTCACGTGACCAAAATTACGTAACACGAGGTCGCAGCTTGTCTCGCGACAAGCTTCCGCCGAAGCATGTAACAGCTAGTCACGCGACATATCACGTCACTTCGTCGAGCTTGTAGAACCCCGAAGAAACTAGGTCGGACATAAGCATTGCTGTTATCCCACCCTTGGTCCAATAGTGGAATCATCCCGCATTTTTTAACGGTATTGCTAACCTGCTTGAAGACGCTGGCTTCCCGCTCCCTGTTTTTTCCCTGTGTTGCGGTTACGGGAGTGTTCGCATCATCAGCGGCAGATTGCGGAAACCGAAGCAATCCTTCGGGCATCCCTTATTGATCTTGTTGATTTTCCTATAGCCCACGCGGAACAAGGTCGCCCTTCAAAGTTTTTTTTTTCATTTTTTTCTTATGTTCTCTGCCAGCTGAGAAAATTATTTGCTTGATAAGGTAGTTTAACCGTGGTGGGAATGATAATAAACAGCTTGGCCGGACGATGTCGTGAAACAATGTCGAAAATGCCGTGGCTTCCCGAATAGGACACTGAAAGCGCTTACTGTTCCTTAAGATTTGGTAATGCCTCTTCTGTTACCCGGAAAACATGATACATTAGTTAATCCCCGGTTTTTGGCTGTATTTTTGCTCTTTCAGAGGTTGCATTCCCTTGCGTGAATTAACGCAGAGCGTAGGAGCAGAGCTCCGCGAAGCTCAGGACAAAGTGAGCATGGACGACCCCCTGACCATACTTTTCACATCGGTCAGTCTTCGTGTTGTCTCTATTTATTCGTGTATTTATTTATTTATTACGATACCTACAGCGCCAAATGGGCATTATTGTAGGGAAAAAAAGAATACACAATAGGTGGCATACACTATCAAAAGTTAACTTCTAAAATCAGGAATACGGTTAAGATCACAGATCAGATGACACTTCTACACTCTGAACATAACAATCGGAAAATATAATGAAACTGAAGCCAAGAACATCCCATTACAACATGATTACACACAGATTCATAGACAAGGGCTGATTGTATGCTGTATGTAGATGACGCGAAACATAGTGAACTTTAGGCACCCAAACAAGCTATGTTTATGGCAAATGCTCTGTAATAGAGGGCCCTGGAGGAATTTTGCCCTCCAGGTGTTATTTAAAGTTCACTTGAGTCTGAGTAAGCGAGTGCGTTGTTTATTCTATTTTGTTTCGTATTCCACGCCATCGAATTGCGGCCGGCGTGGACGGTACTTGGTTGCGGGACCTTGAGCTCCAAAATCCGTCACCTAGCAGAGAAGCAATCACGACAGATTATCTGCATTATATCATGCCATGCCCTCCCGTTCCACACATACTGTGCTTCTACTGTATATTTCCTTAAAGTGTTCTACCCAGCCCTCACCTATACCACCTTCCGGGCATCCTCTGGAGGATGTTTACGCTTACCCAAGTGACCCAACCTGCACTCTGGTAGAAGTTCCCGGACGTGTCGCACTTCTTGTATTAAAAATGTTGAAAAGGGGGCTCGTATTTGAGTTTCCTCCTAACAGAATGTTTTCTTTGGCATTCAACCAGCAACCCTCGCTATCAAGAGTGTAGGCTGCAGTTAAGTCGTATGTTTAGGAGCATGCATTTCAGATTCCTCGTAACTGAATTTTGTTTTATTTTACATTCAGATAATAGACCAAGCTATCATGCGTCTAGGTGAGGACGCTCGTTCGACGCCATCGACATAATAAAGTAGCAGCGTTCAATACTCGTTTGCCCACTGACGGCAGCGCCTGCCCATAGAAGGGACAGGACAAAAACTCAAGCGTTTTTATAGGAACCTGTATTTTGTAGGAGACCCGAATACAAGTGACAGACACTCCGAGGACACGCGCGTATGATCAACTCTTGGACGTACGCGAGGCAGGCGTGCATCTCAAAGCACGTGAAATTATTCTTGAATTAATATTGCCTCCCCTCCATCGCACTCATGTCCGCCGCGGTGGTGTAGTGGTTACGGTACTCGGCTGCCACCCAAGATACGCGGGTTCGATCCCGGCCGCGGCGGTCGCATTTTCGATGGAGGCGAAAATGCCAGGGGCCCGTGTACTGTGCGTTGTCAGTTCACGTTAAAGAACCCCAGGTGGTCTAAATTTCCGGAGCCCTCCACTACGGCCTTTCTCTCCTCTATATCTTTCCTTCCCTTTCTCCCACCCCCACGGACGCTTAGCCATGCTCCCTACATGGGCTGCAGAAATTAGCGTCCTTTCCTAACCGAACCACAATCATCATCATCATCACTCATGGTTCGCTTAGGTTCGCTGCGGTGGTACCGCAGTGCAACGATAGAGTGAAGCGGATTGTCAATCTGTTGCACGCCGGCAGTCAGCGCCCCGCTAGTCTTCGCTCTCGATCGCCGCGGAAGTTAGGGGCGCGCCAGCATCGTGAGTGCTTGTTGTGCATCGTGCATCGTGAGTGCATCGTGAGTGCTCGGGCTTGTTGAATTGCGACGCGCACTTCTCCAGAAGAGCCAAGACGGTCACGGACAAGCAAATGCAGCGCCCTTCGCTGCTATGGGCTGTGTCTTCACGCGATCCGCTGATAACCCATTGGGTTTCACTTGCGATGTGTCACTGTTTGCGGACGCTCCTTGTTTATGCCTGGTTCGAGCAGGGCTTTGGCGCGTAGAATTCAGTGTCTCCTGAGCAATATGAGTCGTTCGAGAAGTTTCCCTCGGGTACAACTGTCGAGGGTCCCTGTGCCGTGTCGAGGCGCCGCGGATATCTGTGTATGTAACGTGTTCACATGTCCACAGTAACCAACCCATCACCTGCCCGTCGATTCACCAGATTGGTGTTTATGCATTCTACAAATTCACGAACTTGCATTTTCCTGTTATACCGATTTCCGCGATAGATAGATCTATGACATTTTTTTCCCGTTGCTGGCTGCAGTCAACATTTCACTGATGACCTCTAATTCTGCATTCATTTTTTGTAGGGAACAACCGGGACGCCGAAGGCCGCCGTGATTAGTCATCACAACTACGTCAACAACGTAGTTGCATTCCACTACAGGGCACCTTTGTCTGAGGTAAGTATACGATGGTGCCTACCAGTAAACTGGATTCTGATTGCTTGAAACATCCATATTTGTCGAAGATATCACCGTACTGCACGGAAAACGTTTACTGCTCATTTCGTGGAAGCTTTATGTTCACAGTCCCGATAAGAGTTCTCGCCACGCTTCATTTAATGGCCGAAAATACTGAAATTACTATTATTGCCAAGAAGCGGCACCAAGGAGGGGATCTTAAATGCAAGCGTTTCTTGGTATTTTCTGTGACTTCGAGAGTATCTATCTATCTATCTATCTATCTATCTATCTATCTATCAAGCTGCCTTCGTCTATTTGTTATTGTGTACCCATACATTGGCAATGGTCGGCCATGAATGTACAGCGAGCATGGATTATTTATCTCGATATGACTAACGTGACGTGCTTTTCATTTTCGTAACGGTTAACGATGATGCGATCACAGGCGACTCCAGTATCTTTGAGCCGCAGAGGATTAAATTTTTATATTACAGCCCTTTTCAGTAACGAAAGGGAAGGGGTCAAGGGCTCGTTCTTTATTTGTTAGAAACAACTTAATGAGCAAACAGACAATGAAGCCTAGGAAAGCATAGGGGAAGTTACTTGTGGTATTGTAATTATGGAGAAAGTAGAAAGGAATTAAAGTGGACGAAAAGACAAACCTTGCCTTCGGTGGGACCCGAACCCACGACCTTCGGATGTCGCGTCCGATGCTCTACCAACTGAGCTACGAAGGCGGCCGTCCCCCCGTCCACTTTATTGTGTATTTATGTACGTATTATCCTGGGAGTGTTAGGCAGCGCCACTCATGGCCAAGGCGGCGTGCGTGGAACGCACTTCCTTGCCAGGCGGCGTCACGTAGAACATGAACTTTGACGAGATGGCTGCTGCCCAATAAGCCCTCGCATGCTACCTAAGGCACCAAGTCTGCCGCAACGAGGCCCAAGCTATGAAATAACGAAAGGAAAGGGGTCAAGGGCTCGTTCTTTATTTGTTAGAAACAACTTAATGAGCAAACAGACAATGAAGCCTTTTCAGTGAATGACGAAGCAATGTAGACAGGATCGGGTTTCAATCATCAAAAATTGTTCTGATGTCCTAAAGTAGTAAGCTGAGGCAATTGTGTATTCTGCTGAGAAGCTTTCAGTCTAAAGGCGGCTGTCTAAAACAATGGCAGATTCGCCTAGCGTCAACGCATGTTGCGAAAGAGTGCGAGAAAATCTAAAGGAAAAAAAAAACTATGATGACGAAACGTACAGAAGCTATGTCGTGATTCGTCACACTTCTTAACATTACGTTCTTACCATTATCAGTTTGAACAAACTATGTCACATTCAGTATAGTAAACATCTGTTAATCGTTCAGTTCTGTTATAATAAGTGTACTTCACTCATCCCTTTGCCATGTACGGATAAAAATAGCAATGACCCAGTGCCCGTTTTCCCAGCCTTTGCAAGTACAGCGCTCCTTCTCTCTGTTCCAGGACATGGTAGTGTGCGTTCCTCTTCCTTTCTTCCACGTGTACGGATTGAGCGTGGTTCTCGGTCGGACATTGATAGCCGGTGTCAAGGCAGTGGTACCCACACCGAGCTACGACCTGACGGCTATGCTGAAGGCCATACAAGAACACAGGTTTGCCAGCAATCATGCCTTCATCATCGATTTGCAAGGTGTCTAATGTTGTTCTTTGAATTTGGTAAATGGACAGCCACGACGACTGTACAGTGCATCAGTGGAAACATGCTAACGATCTTCGTTGCTCACATAAAGAAGACAGCAAGAACACGTTGGCACCCCCCGCAATAACGGCGTGTAATTCACAGCCAAAGCTGCTATTTACGGAGCACTTGTTCACAGAAAGCTCAGTGCCTGAGTCATGTAGTAATAATAATTAATAAGCGTTATGTGCAAAACAGCAATATGATCGTCGGGAACACCCCGCAGTCCAGGGCCCCGGAGTAATTTTGACCATCTGGATCTCTTTAGCCTGCACATAAACATAAATTCACACCTGCCGCATTGGTTTAGTGGATAGGGTGTAGGGGCGCTAGACTCCTGACCCTAAGACCACCGGATGGAAATGTGGCTGTGGTGGCCCCAGTGCAATGTCTGTTCATGATAAAAACCCCAGGACGACGAAATCACCGGAGTAGTCCATTACGGCGTCTCTCATGACCATATCATTGCTTTGGGCCTTCTTGTAGCCCTTGGGCAGCTCCCGTCGTTTTAGTCCGAAAAAAAGACGGTAGCCAAGGATTTTGTGTGGACCATCGGGAATTAAATAGGCGCACCATACCTGATTCATACCCGCTGCCGCGTACTGATGAGGCCCAAGATACCGTACGAAATTTAAGGTTCTTTACGTCGTGGGACTTAAAATTGGGATATTGGCAATAAGATGGCCTGCACCTAAGTGCAGGTGTTCTTATTGTATTTCGCCCCCTTCGAAATGCAGCCATCGTGGCCGGCATTCGATCCCGCTAACTTGAGGTTCGCAAACCAAAACTCTAGCCGCGAAGGCACCCCGGCGGGTGTGTTTTTAGCATGTAATGTTTCACAGGTCGAAAAGTTTTGCACAGTGCAATGTAAGACGTTGCTACCAAGTCTAAATGACCACCCTCGGCAACCGATCTGAGTGTCTGTAAGCTGCTGGTTTTCCCACGGCACTTTTAATCGAATTAGTACCATGACTGCGAAAAACGAAGGAAGAGATCGATACAAGACCGATTAATGAGGAAGAACAGGAAAGGCAGCCAACACTTAAAGTAATGACTTACTTCGACAGGGTCTTCCGTAACGTCAGAAAAGCCGCCTCTCGCTGGGCATAGATACTGTCGGAACGTGTGAGCAGTCGTAGCCACGTTAACAGTAAAATTTCGCAGTGCTAAAGCTACTGTTAGCCAAAAATCTACCTCCCTTAGAGTTGTTTTCCAAAAGTTACTTCCTATGGTTACTGTGAACAAGAAACGACACTACTTTGGCATTACTACGTATGATTAACTAACAGATCAAAAATCAAAGGATAGTTTTCGTATAGAAACGTACCAAGGCGAGCGGGTAGTCAACATTGCATGTGGTAATACCCTAGACGAAGGCAACCTAAAGGAAACCAAATTTAGGCCCAGCACGAGCAGTGCTTGTGCCCGCCTGATTATGTTGCATTTGTTTATCCACATTACTGTAGGAGAGTTTACTTCCAAAGGTTATTTTAACTTGAGTTTTTTGCTCAAAGCTGGGACCCGAGAGGCTCCCTGACTTGCCGGAGAGTATGGCACATTTATTTGTTATTTTATGTATTTTTAGTGGTAAGACATTTGGCCAGGGCGCTGGACCCATCTTTGATGCATAGAAGCACGACGAATATTCGAACACTACTGATGATAAAAGACAGCCTCACCACTGCCGTTTACTTGCCTTTTATCCACTGTATATAGTGAGCTCAGTTTTTCGAAAGACATGAAGGCAAGCATGAACGTGAAATTCTTCATACACACTGCATGAAGCCGCACGCAGATAATTGTATCAGCCCACAACCTATACATTTCCTGCAATATGCCGTTAGGTTTTGGCGACTCTGACGAATCAGCTGAAGCTTCTCCTCAAAATGGTGTTAGGTTATTTCGCTGCGCTCAGGATTTCCAGCTGCGTATTCTAGTAGAGGGTCTTGCTTCAGTAAAGCACAATTTTTACGCAGCCATCATTAGTGCTTGCGCACATTTGTGTGCGTGTATGTGTGTGCTTAAAACAATAATATAGGGACACCTAGCTCTGTCTTCCTTTTTCCTACAGGATAGTGTGTGTCTGTATACCGTTCCGCTCTCTGCCGCAATTCTTGTGGCGTTTCGTTAAGAAACATTGCTTTTCCCGATATCCCGCACACCCTAATGTACTATCTTCCAGTGTCACCATTCGTGGCTACACATACCAAAGAGGACTTCTTTTGTTCACGAGTCGAAATTTCTTTTTCATCGGGCGAAAAATTTCCATCATCATCATCATCATCACCATCATCATCATCAGCCTGTTTAGGCCCACTGCAGGTCTAAGGCCTCTCTCAACGATTTCCAATCCACCCTGTCCTGAGCGAGTTGGTTCCACTTTATGCCCGCAAACTTTTTAATTTCTTCGCTCCTTCTAACCTTTTGCCTACCTTTGTTGCGTTTTCCCTCGCTTGGTATCCATTCCGTCGCTCTTACTGCCCATCTGTTATCTTTCCTCCTCATGGCATGTCTTGCCCAGGTCCACTTCGTTCTTTTAATTGATATAATAATATCGGCTACTCCTGTCTGTTCTCTGATCCATTCCGCTCGTTTTTTATCTCTTAGCGATGCCCCTATCATTTTCCTTTCCATTGCTCGTTGCCTGCTCCTTAGTTTCATGTCTAGTTTATTCGTTATCCTCCACGTTTCTGCGCCGTACGTTAGCACTGGGATAATGCAGGGATTGAATACTTTTCGCTTTAGTGAGAGCGGTAAGTTTCCAGTGATGATTTCGTAATGCCTTCCGAATGCGCTCCAACCCATCCTTATTCTACAGAGAATTTATTTTTCATGGGTAAGAGTTCCTGTTATAAACTGTCCCAGGTATACGTATTCGTTTACACAATGCAAGGGTTCACTGTTGATTTTAAATTCCTCTTGCTTCGCTAGGCTATTGAGCATAACTTTGGTCTTTTGCCTATTCATTTTTAACCCAATTTTATTACTTTCCCTGTTTAGGTCATCAATCAAGTTTCCTAGTTCGTCTCCATATGCGTGTGGCATATGAATGTAACAGAACGTTAACCAGGCCTAGTATTTCCCATTTACTTACACTCATACGTGCTCACACGATGCTTACCTTTCGCCTTTCACGGAGAACATGCAATTTTTTTCAGGTGCACAGACATCAGTGGATCTCCCACAATGTACGTGGACATGATCAGAAGCCCCCTGTTCAAGCACTACGACCTTTCGTCACTGCAAAGGAGTGAGTTATATTTTTTTTTCTGCTTTATCAAAGCTGATAGAAAAAGCTTAGTGACAGAGGGAACTGTGAGGTCAAAGAGAGAGAGAGGCCACAGTAAAAAAAAAATGTTCGTACACAAACGGCTATAAGGATGCTCTTTAAAGCCGGTACAAAAGTACACGTGGCAGGAAATAAATAAGGCAAAATCGTTAGAAATTTCAGTGGCATAACGACGTTGGATGTAAACATACTTCCAGAGCTATACACTCGAAAAGGTGAGTCAATAATTATCGATCGAAAACCAAAGAAATACAGGACATGGACTCCTCACGTGTAACTGCAGGTGAATGGAGATATGACCTACGCAAAATGAGCCTGAGAAGCGGACCGAACCGTTTACTTGATCACAACTGCAGGCGATTTTATATTTAGGGAATTTGCAAAGGGATACACATAATGTCTTAAGACCTGAAATATCCGAGTAAGCTACAATAATGCCAATCTAATCCCAGTGCATAAGAAGGTAGGTGTGAGAGGCTTGAAGAATTACTGACCTTTAAGCTTGCTTTCGGTGTAACGCGAATTACTTACGGTGATAATTTCAAAAGTAGTCGAACAGGTACTACCTTTTCCAGCATAGACGGCGGGCCATATTGAGACGGGATGCTCTACCATCAACATTATTCTTGCGGCCAATCAAGCCATTGAAAAATATGCCAAGCGAAACAACCCCATTTAGGTATAGCTTTTGTCCGCAACAAAAAAAAAAAAACATTCGTCCGAGTGGATATACCAGCGTTCTTGGAAAAACTGCGATGCCAAGGAATACTTCAAATATATTGGAATGGCTGAGCCAGCATCTGCAAAGGTTCCACGGCTAGCCGACTTCGCCTCAAGGGAAGAAAAAGATATAATAGCAGCACTTTGCAGGCTTCGGAAATGGAAGCAAGCGAAGCTTTGTGCGTGTACGTTGTAGTGTTTCGTTTATTTATTTATTACTTATTTATTTTTTACTTATTTGTTTATTTATTTATTTTTTCCCCTCTTTCCCTCTACTTTTTGCTTGCTCCCTTACTGTCTCTCTTTCAGTCGTCAATTCTGTAGTTCTTACTGTGCGGGTGTCTGTCTTCTTACTGTGTGGGTGTCTGTCTTTCTGTGTTTTTTCTTTTCTCCTTCAGATGGCTCAGATAAGCTTGCGTCTTTGCCGAGCGTACATTGAAGAGCGTACGTGTGTTGCGGGCGCGTTCCTTACACTTGGATAAGCGAAGTGCAAGAGAAGAAAAAAGTGCGCGCGAAAAGTTTCACGATGTATTCGCGTACTGTCACACATCGCTAACAAAACTGGCACTTAATTGTGAGGAAATTCAGACATAGCTCAGAAAATTGTGTCATAAAAGAGTCAGACAAAGGGATAAAATGATTTCAGTGTTGTTTTCTGTATGCTTAAAATGAATTATTCGAAGCTGCCTCTACAAGGAGCAGCTTTTACCCGCATGTTTCCTATCATTGCCGTGATGAAAATAAAAAAATTATTATTATTATTATTATTATTATTATTATTATTATTATTATTAATATTATTATTATTATTTCATTAGGCCGGGTTTAAATAGCATTAAGAGTGACAAGAAAAATGGACATTCTAAGCTTTGAAATCATATTGTGCTCTTCAGGAGTTGCGGAGACTGTGTGCAAATGTAAACTCAATACACAAGCCTTTAAAGTATGAAGCGACCTTGCAACGCTTTTACAGCGCAGCTGACAAACTTTCCGTTATGTTGTGAGGCGTCACCAGAAAACTCGGCGATGCTGCTTTTCGCCCCGCGTCGCATAGTATCCATCTGACGAAGCTGCCGTTCGCGTCAGGTTCTTCGCATGACGTTACATTTACTAATGTTTAGTTCCATAAGCCATTTGTCACCCCATAAGGACAAATGGTTAAGACCATTCTGGATATGTAGTGAATCATACGAGTTAGTTATTTTGACATAAATAATCTGGGAAAAGTCGAATTGATGAAAATGAATGGTGTTAGGGAGGTCGTTCATGTAGCTGAGAAACAACAATAGGCCCACCACAGACACCTGTGGTACACCGGACATAACAGAAGAAAGTGCTGAGGAATAACCGTTAGCAGTGACATATAGTGTTCAGCTGGAAAGAAAATCTTTAATCCAATTAATTATGTTAGTGTCGATATTGGGTTTACTTAGTTTGAAAAGGAGCCATTCATGGTGATACTGAGTCAAATGCCTTTGCGAAATCGAGAAAAATGCAGTCTATATCGAAACTAATATCAGTAGCTACAAATAGATCATTAGTAAACCTCAGTAGTTGGGTTTCACATGAAAACGTTTTGCTAAACCCATGTCGGGAATCATTAAAGAAAGAACTGTCTTACAAATATTCTACTAGGTGCGAATATATGATGTGTTCTATGAGTTTGCGTGGAAGGCTTGCTAATGAAATCGGTCGATAGTTATCATCTGATTGAGCATTACGTGATTTAAAGATAGGGACCACCTTCCCCACCTTCCAGTCACAGGGCAATATCGAACACTGTAAAGATTGTTAAAAAAATTGTGAGAGAATCTTTGCTGATTACGCTCCGGTTATCTTTATTATCTTCGAGTTCATTAGGTCATCACAAGAGGGAGAGGAGGCATTCAGATTATCAATGAGGTTGGCGACGCCAACCCAATCTCTAACGATGGGATCCATAGGCAAAATGTTTCGGTCAGGTAACCATGGTAACAATGCAGGAGCAGTTGTACTGATGAAGGAAACAAATGCGTTGTTCAACACTGTACTACATGACTGGCTGAGTGGGAGCACAGTGTTATCGCTATGAGATAACTCTATGCGCCGTGTTGAACCACTGACAATGCTTCAAAATTTTCTATGGTTAGTTTGGAGTAGAGAAGGCAAAGTATCGTTAAGAAACGAATTCTTTGCGCACTGAATCGCACATGTATACTCTTTATGGACTTGCTGATATGCTTCCCAGTGGTCAGTATTATTAGTTGTCTTCGCGCGACGGAACACTTTTTTCTTTTTATTTGACAGGCGCTTTAAAGAAGAGTCCAACCACGGCGACCGGCCTTTAAGACGATTTTTCTTTTAGCAATATATCGCTCGATCACATATATAAAATATTTTTATACAGGGTCCAGTTTTACTCTAGGGATTGATTATTAAAGTTACGTAAATAACCCGCTGTAAATAATTCTAATTCAGCTATTATTCAGCTTGTGTCATCTTTACTTTAGTACAGTATTATTTAATATTTCTTCGTATTTATGCATCGTGTTTTTAAGGTAAGGTGAATCAATGAATGTTTACTTAGTCCTGGCAGGTAAGTTAACTCAGAAACTAACTCAGGAAACGTCGCAAATCCTAAGAATACTGGAAGATGTTGCGGTCGTACGAGTCGGTTCATGAACAAGTCGACTAAGATTAAAGTCACACAAGTACTAAGGAATTGCGTAAATTCGCGGGAAATCCCATAGTATTAAGGGAAAGTCGAAATCGCCTGCAACGAATACAGGAGAATTAGGAGGTGAGGAACCTAGGGGATGGCGCATTGCACCGAACAAAACTCACGATTTGCAACAGATACGCTTACACAAACCAGTTCTAAAGACGATACAACAGGAACAGTTGCAGACGGGAGCATATCAATGAGTACACCGCCCCCAGAACGGACATCACAGTCCCAGCTGTGTATATTGTAATTCTTTTCACATTGGAATATTTCAAAGTCCTTCATTTTATTCGAGAGCCAGGTCTCAGTTATCACAGCAATATCAGCAGAGCTTTTCTATCACAGCAATATCACAGCAATATCAGGAGAGCAGAGTTTTTCTTAAAAACGCTTCGTGCATTTGTAAAGAGCAGCCACACATTGTTTCCGTGTCTCTTAAACGTAGTGAGCTATGATGAAGGTGCCCCGCCATTGCCTCGCTCGTGCGTCTTAGTGGCAGGTTCTGTTTCGTAATTCGTAAACTGAGGCGGTGACTGCGCAGTAAGCGTACGATTTATTATTCATGATGAGTTTGTTACATCGCAGTGAATCTGACTGGCCCTTCGACTTACTAAATTCAATTAACTTCTTACGTGACTGTCGGGTCGGTCTAAAAAAATCATTCCCGATGGTTATGCCGGAGATCTTAATTTGACTTCTCTGGGAAATTATCACGACCTTCCGCTTCGTCGACGAGAACTTAGCAATCAATAATAGGTCTGGTTTTGCTGGCATTAAAACTGCCCAGTCTGTGTGCTCTAGAAGTATTGCCATCGGATATCTGCAGGTTAAGCTGTTTTGTGAGGATTTCACACATACGGCTTTCATATTGGGCCTGTATTTCGGCTGATTGTCAAGGATGCCGTAAAACAAAAGATTGTCGCGCCAGTAATGGTCTTCTAAATCATCAAAACGGGATCGCATTGATACGTTCTGTCTTCGAACTGCTTGTGATACTACGCTCGTGATTTCCATGTGAGATCAACCGCACTCAATATTTTCAGCGATTGCCTCAGGAACTGTCAGCCGATTCGTCACGTCGCTAACTTTGTGTGCCAGCGCTTCTTGGTTGTCATTCAGTTCATGAAAAGCCTCCATTAGCTCCCTGTGGCGCGTGTAAACTTTTTCAGAGAGGGCGGCAATGGTAGCTATTACTTTACTATCGCCAGAACCGGGATTCATTTCAGTGTCACCGCAGACCAGAAGTTGCTTTGTAACAAGTACACATTCACATTCTCTTAGAAAAAATACTCTTGCGCACGGGAGATGCAGCAAGCAAGTATTGCTCGCACACTTGCAATAAAGCGCTGAGCTATTACTAACCTGCACGTAATAGAAAAAGAGATTCATGAGCGATGGTTGCATCGCTACCGTTCTCCCGTGGCCACTGAAGACTGGCCGTTTAAGAGGTTGAAGTGAGCATCTATACCGTCGCACAACAGCAGAGTCGATGATGACGATATTTTGGGGCCAGTGGTAGAAAGAATGCTTCTGCGCATGTGCATGTCGTGTAGGCCCCGGCAGTTGACCATCGGCTCCGATAGCAGTAATTGGGGCAGTGGCGTGTCCGATGTGTCCACTAACGTCTCAGGAGACAGAGGAATCCAGAACACAAGCAGCATGAAAAGTTGCACATAGTAGAAAAGGCGATGCATAAGCGACGACGGCACGGCTGCCGCTCTCCCGTGCCCACTCTGACAGTCCAGACATTCGGTATGACTTGTTATGGCAGCAGCATTGGGGGTAGGTCGTTCCAGTCTGTGGCAGCCCGAGGGAAAAAGAGGGCTCGAAACATTACGGCTCATGGTCAAGAACGGGTGACTTGTAATTGAGGGCTGATGCCTTGTGACGTGCGTGAAGATTATGGCGTGATGTTGGGTGGGTGATTTAGTGAGCTGTAAAAAAATGTATGAGAAAGACAGAGCGTGGCAACACGACGACGAAAAGCGATGGATGTCAAGCTAGATTCAGCCTTTAAGAGAGAAAGGCTGACCTTATAGGAATATGACCAGTGGATGAATCTCGCGACACGATCTGGACTAATTCTGGGGCATTGATTATGGATTCTTGGCGAGGGTTCCAAATGGCGGCAGAATATTCTAGACGTGGTCTGATGAATCGTTTGTACGAGAGTAACTCAACGTGTTGCGGAACGTGGCGGAGATGACATTTCATTAATCCTAAGGTCTTCTTCGCTGACGAAATGACGTTAGGCGCATGCACATTCCAGGAAAGCTCGATGGACAGGGTTACATTTAAGTACTTGTACGCTAGAGCTGATTCGACTGGGACGTTTCCGATTGCGTAAGTAGAAAGAAATGGATTTCGGCTGCGAGAAACGGGAACCGATTT